>WNGS01167187.1:12110-37950 GCA_020271785.1 Procambarus virginalis | reverse complement strand
CATTAACTGTTTAATAATTGTAAACAAAGCCGCCAAAGATTGAGAAAAGATGGACAGGTTTGTAAGTGCTTGCGTAACTGCTTCGTGAATCTGGCCCTTGGGCTGTAGGAGACTCGAACTATGGACCCCCAGGCATGTGAGGCCAAAGCTGTATCCACTGTTTATTTGCAATTACTAAAATACTTTACTATTTTAATTATGGGTGAACTATGTATTTATTTATTTATTTATTTATTTATATATAAAAAGGTATATTGGGTTTATGAGAGTACAGAGACTTGAAGTGTGACATTCTTGTAAAGCCACAGGGATGGGAGCCGACCGGCCGAGCGGACAGCACGCTGGACTTGTGATCCTGTGGTTCTGGGTTCAATCCCAGGCGCCGGCGAGAAACAATGGGCAGAGTTTCTTTCACCCTATGCCCCTGTTACCTGGCAGTAAAATAGGTACCTGGGTGTTAGTCAGCTGTCACGGGCTGCTTCCTGGGGGTGGAGGCCTGGTCGAGGACCGGGTCGCGGGGACACTAAAAAGCCCCGAAATGATCTCAAGATAACCTCAAGAAGTTCAACAATTACATTAATCTAAGAATTTACAATACCCAAATTGCGGGTAGAGTAGAATGGAAGTTCCTTGGTGTTCACATTGACCATAAACTAAATTTCCATTGCCATATGCAAAACATAACTAAAACCTTTCTAAAACAGTGGAGGCATTCTCTCCAAAATCAGATACAGTACTATGGTCCTTGCCCTGCACTAGTTACTCTGTGCTGTTTTATTCACTTAATCCATATCTCACCTATGGTATCTGTGCCCGGAGGATCCACCACCGTTAATTACCTCCGACCCCATTTAATTACTCAACCAAAAAATCAGCAATTAGATCAATAACAAATTCCAGTCTCAGACACCACTCTGCTCTCTAAGTGAAATCTTTGACCATGTTAAATATCAAGTCTCTGCACACACTCTCAAGCATTCTCTATATCTATAAAACTCTGAACTGTAATGCCAATTCTGACATTTAGCACTTCCTAGCAGGCTGTAATAGAACTTAAGGTAATTACACAAGGAACAAATAGTAGTAGGCATCCATCAGTCTCAGGAGACTATGGAATTGCGCTCTGGTTGTCGATCTGGAGTGACTTCTCCAGGGCGCAAAGCCTGGGTGGGTTGATACGGGGGGAGAAGCTGTTACCCATGCAGCAGGTCTCCCCTCTTCACGGCACAGAAAGTCTCCAATGGAGACTTGAGGAACAAATATCTCTTTGATATTCCTAGAGTGAGACTCAACCAAAACTGAAATGCATTGCAAATCAAGGATCTATACATTGAAATGGATTGGATCCATGTTTGTGGAACGACCTCCCAAATGTATTCAAAAAGTTGTATGTCTCCCAACCAGTTTAAAAGAGAGACTAAGAAATATTTACTTAATATCATGCAATTAATGCCCGAAAAGCTACGCGTACTAGTGGCTATACAAGACTGTAAGAACTCTTGTATATACACTGTATATAAATAAATAAAAAATAAAAATAACAATGTCATATACTCAATATTATGTAACTAGTTTCTCTCACATTTTCCCTAGTTTTAAGGTCTTACTGTGTTAATATTTTCTATTAGTTTTTTTACTAATAAGTACTGTATGTCCTTTCTTCATTGTCTTCAAGTTTTTTGCATTTCATTCGTAAAGTGCTTCTTGTGTATTTATGTATCCTGGTTTATTTTTAAGTGTTGGCTCCCGTAGGGAGCCGGCCGGCCGAGCGGACAGCACGCTGGACACGAGATCCTGTGGTCCCGGGTTCAATCCCGGGCCCTGGTGAGAAACCAATCGGCAGAGTTTCTTTAGCCCTGATGCCCTTGTTACCTAGCAGTAAATCGGTACCTGGAAGTTAGTCAGCTGTCACGGGCTGCTTCCCGGAGGTGGAGGTCTGGTCGAGGACCGGGCCGCGGGGGACACTAAAAAACCCCGAAATCAACTCAAGATAACCTCAAGAAGATAACCCATTAATCGTAAATTATAATATATTACTCTATGTTATGTTGCTGCAGTTATTTTTCTAATTTATTCCTTAATGTGTCCTTTCTGTTGTTAATGTAGATCAAGTACTGTACCATTATCTTGAGGTTATCTTGAGATGATTTTGGGGCTTTAGTGTCCCCGCGGCCCGGTCCTCGACCAGGCCTCCACCACCAGGAAGCGGCCCGTGACAGCTGACTAACACCCAGGTACCTATTTTACTGCTAGGTAACAAGGGCATAGGGTGAAAGAAACTCTGCCCATTGTTTCTCGCCGGCGCCTGGGATCGAACCCGGGACCACGGGATCACAAGTCCAGCGTGCTGTCCGCTTGGCCGACCGGCTCCCGTTGCTACAACTGCTGACTCCATACTGTATATAATAGTCTATGACTGTCATTATTAACTATCACCTTTTTATTGTATTCATCTGTTATTTTTCTAAACTTTTTACATTTTGGGTTAGCTTTCTTCTCTTTTAGTAGTAAGAGTTTACCACCTTCACACCTTGAATTAAATTTTTTTCCAAATTATTTTAAAGTTTTGCCCAAAAGGTTTAGCATAATACAATAGTGGCATCATTAGTATGTGTAACTCCTGTCCCTACAGTTGTACAGTGCTCTTGTGCTCTTTATACACACATACTTTTGAATATAAATTAATTTTAATTCATTTTAAGTTTATAATAATTTGATATTATAGTATTAATGCACTGAGCAAATCCACAAGGGCTGTGACGAGGATTCGAACCTACGTTCGAGATGATCCCAGATGAAGTAATGAAGTTAGGGCGAAGAGGTAGAACGGCCTATTAACATAGCCCGAGTGCATGGGAGATACCTGCTTGATGGAGTTCTGGGAGTTCTTCTACTCCCCAAGCCCGGCCCGAAGCCAGGCTTGACTTGTGAGAGTTTGGTCCACCAGGCTGTTGCTTGGAGCGGCCCGCAGGCCTACATACCCACCACAGCCTGGTTGGTCCGGTACTCCTTGAAGAAAACATTCTAGTTTTCTCTTGAAGATGTCCACGGTTGTTCCGGCAATATTTCTGATGCTCGCTGGTAGGACGCTGAACAACCGTGGAACTTGTGTAAACCCCTGGTTTGTGTCTCCGAGAGGCTGCAGGATCCAAGTAAAGGTACAACTTCTGGTTTCAACTCCTTTTGACCATGTCGTAGCTCAGTCGATTAAGGCAGCGTCTGGAATGATCTCGGACGCAGGTTCGAATCCTTGTCACGGCCCTTGTGGATTTGTTCATTTGATACATCACACTATTGTGATTTGTGTGTGTAATTAATACATTGTTTTAATGTCAATCATGCTATAAACAAAGGCCTCCACTTGTCATTCCATAACCCAAACTCACACTTAATTCTGGCACAATTACCCAGTTTCCTGGACTACTTGGGTCTGAGTTACTAAGGTCTTACTGTACAGTAATGTACTTCTTTCTCGACACTTCTTAGTAGACTGGCGACTCTGACGTGCAATCAATTGTCGGAGCTGGGAAAAAAATCTGTTCTCTTGTTCATAGGAACTCAAGTTGAAGAAAGCCTCTTACAGAGCTGTAATCTGACTTCTTAAAAGGGCTTACCTTTCGTTGGAATGATTTCGGGGCTCAACGTCCCTGCGGCTCGGTTCCTGTCCAGGCCTCCTTCCAGACCAGGGGTGTATATATGCGACTGTACTCTTGTTCTCCCTCACAAAGTGGTGAAATGGCAGGAACACATCCATGTTTTCCCAGTGCCTCAACACCTTGCTGTGGTGGGTTCAAAGGTGATGATCCATTTGGCAGATATCCTCATATCCTTGGGGAGCCGGTCGGCCGAGCGGACAGCACGCTGGACATGTGATCCTGTGGTCCTGGGTTCAATCCCAGGTGCCGGCGAGAAACAATGGGCAGAGTTTCTTTCACCCTATGCCCCTGTTACCTAGCAGTAAAATAGGTACCTGGGTGTTAGTCAGCTGTCACGGGCTGCTTCCTGGGGGTGGAGGCCTGGTCGAGGACCGGGCCGCAGGGACACTAAAGCCCCGAAATCATCTCAAGATAACCTCAAGATATGCTGGCAATATGCCAGGAAACCATGACCTCCCAGCTGGCTCCACTAACCCCTAGTGGAGTTAGCTAGGCTGGCTGGTTTTGAACTCTGGTCCTTCTCTTCTGTAGTAACAGCAACTCAGGTTTAATGTCCCTGCAGTCTTGGAACAGTTTCACGAATGTCTTGAGAATCACACAATCGACTTGAAAATGGTCCAGGACGGACCGAAACGTCGTCGTCCCTTTACTTTCTAGTGTGTGGTCTGGTCAACAGTTTCACAAAGTCCACTTGGACAATTCCCCTTGTGCTTTCTACACCATTCTCAAAGTGGACTGAAGGAAAGTGCATACAGGTGCCCAGACCTTTCAGCTGGTGCAAGACATGCATAAAGACATGCAAGGTGCAAAGACATGCTAGGAGCATGTCTTTGCATGTCAGTTCTGGGAGCAAGTGGCTCCCAGAACTGAAGGGCAAGAGCTACGAGGAGAGGTTAGAGGCATTAAATATGCCAAAACTAGAAGACAGAAGAAAAAGAGGTGATATGATCACTACATACAAAATAGTAACAGGAATTGATAAAATTGATAGGGAAGATTTCCTGAAACCTGGAACTTTAAGAACAAGAGGTCATAGATATAAACTAGCTAAACACAGATGCCGAAGAAATATAAGAAAAATTCATTTTCGCAAACAGAGTGGTAGACGGTTGGAACAAGTTAGGCGAGAAGGTGGTGGAGGCCAAGACTGTCAGTAGTTTCAAAGCGTTATATGACAAAGAGTGCTGGGAAGACGGGACACCACGAGCGTAGCTCTTATCTTGTAACTACACTTAGGTAATAACACTTAGGTCAGAGTGAGCATGGAGAAACATGTGTCTCCCTGGCTGGAGCATTGGATTGCCGCTGCTCCTTCTTGGGGTGGATTGACTAGGAGGGTTTCCTCTGCGCTCCCCTTCCCTGTGCATGGGAGGAGCTCCCATGGGCCTCTTTCGTTCCTCGTTAGCTTTTCCATTTTGCTTTCCTGTCACACACAGGCACAAACAGATAGTTTGTACCCACTTTTTTTGGTGCCCCCAAGTACATTATGTAGATATATATATACAAAGTTTCAAATTGAAAGGGTAAAGCACAGATGGATATGGATTAGTGCAGATAATCCGCAACAATCCTTGGGCCTACTGTGTTCTTGGTAGTGACCGATTCCCCCACACTACTGTATATTCTTTCACTTGTATAACTTTTGTGATTATATACATGCATCATTTCCACATACAGTACCAAGCATTATCTGCTGCAATTGTAGGCTGAACAGCATTAAACAATAATAATGTTAAACTAGGTATTCTAATGAGTATAGAGTGGAAAACTTAAGACTTTTGATGGATTTAATCTAACTCGGTATCTAGAAGGGGCCCCTAATCCTCCTGTTGTTGGTTCTGGGAATTGGTGTTCGTGCAGCCTGGTCTCTGACTAGACCTGGTTAGTGGTCTGGTCAGATAATGCTACTGCTTGCATCCCAGTTGATCAGGTATACCTTGGAGGTGTTTATCAAGTTCTCTTTAGAACACCATGAGAGATTGGCTGGCTATACCCCCTTATGTTAATCTGCCCAAAACGTTATGCGTGTTAGTGGCTTTACAAGCATGGAAAAACATCAATGCCATGTACTCGTATATGTATATATCTTGTATATAAATAAATACATAAATAAATGTTTATAGGTAGTGGTTAATTGAAAAGTATTGGTCCCTTAATGTTGATAGAATTGTCTCTTAGGGTACAAATTGCATTGCAAATGTTTTGCAATGATTCTCAAAAGGGTTCTGCTTGTGCAGAACCTCTGCTTCTCAACTGGATTCCTTTGCACTTCTTGCCTTGCCGCCTGGTCTTGTGCAGGGGTGCCAGATTTGAGTTGCCAAAAGTCGCGAGCTGGAGAACTAAATGTCACAAACTTTACAATAAAAGTAGCCAAATATTTTTGTTTTTTCGATTGATTTGCTTTTCAGAATTAACAGCCCAGCTTTTTTTAACTGTCGCTGAAAAAGTAGTAAGTAGCGACATACATAGCTGGCTTTTTAATTGAATACACTTATCCTAATTGGTAACCCAGTTGGGCTACTAGTAGCGCAATCTGGCATCCCTGGTCTTGTGAGGACTAATTTCCTTATGCAAATATGGAACCAGTCCCTCTAATACTTCCTAAGTTTAAGATATTATGGATATCTTGTTGACCAGACCACACTAGAAAGTGAAGGGACGACGACGTTTCGGTCCATCCTGAACCATTCTCAAGTCGATTGTGATGATTCAGCCAGTCGATTGTGATCTATTTCAGCCACGTTATTGTGACTCATCGTCGGCATATGGATCTCTTGCCTTCTCTAGAGAATACAAATTTAACATTTTTAAACACTCAAAATAATTTTGATATTCTATTGAATGGATTTGGATCCCTCAGTACCTCTCCGAGCCCATCTGGCTCCATCGGGCCTTGGAGATCTAATCATTGTCTACCAGTAGCCAGGGAGCAAGGAATCAGAGGCCTTGGGGTTAGATTATCTTGAGATGATTTCGGGGCTTAGCGTCC
This sequence comes from Procambarus virginalis, assembly GCA_020271785.1. Lineage (NCBI taxonomy): Eukaryota > Metazoa > Arthropoda > Malacostraca > Decapoda > Cambaridae > Procambarus > Procambarus virginalis. The sequence goes on along the minus strand of WNGS01167187.1, from coordinate 31,305 downwards.
CCGTGGCCCGGTCCTCAACCAGCCCTCTTTTTTTTTGTTACACACCCCCAGGAAGCTGCCCGGAGCAGCTGTCTTACTCCCAGGTACCTATTTACTGCTAGGTGAACAGAGGCATTAGGGTGAAAGAAACTCTGCCCATTTGTTTCTGCCTCCACCGAGGATTGAACCCAGAACCTGAGGACTACAAACACGAAGTGCTGTCCACTCAGCCATCAGGTCACCCACAAAACTGGCAAACCCCCACCAGAGAGCATGGACACAACATCCCAAACAACTGCTTGATAGAAATTAGGCTCCCTTTAGGGGAGCCGGTCGGCCGAGCGGACAGCACGCTGGACTTGTGATCCTGTGGTCCCGGGTTCGATCCCAGGCACCGGCGAGAAACAATGGGCAGTGTTTCTTTCACCCTATGCCCCTGTTACCTAGCAGTAAAATCGGTACGTGGGTGTTAGTCAGCTGTCACGGGCTGCTTCCTAGGGGTGGAGGCCTGGTCGAGGACCGGGCCGCGGGGACACTAAAGCCCCGAAATCATCTCAAGATAACCTCAAGATCTCAAGATAGTAAACAGTGCAATTGTTGCCACCAGGTAAATGCTGTGCCCGAGATGTGCACGACTACCTCCAGATGGCAACCAGATCTCCTGAGGTCATGGTCAGCCTGGTTGATACCTGGTTGAAGGGGTTCTGGGAGTTCTTCTACTCCCCAAGCCCAGCCCGAGGCCAGGCTTGACTTGTGAGAGCTTGGTCCACCAGGCTGTTGCTTGGAGCGGCCCGCAGGCCCACATACCCACCACAGCCCGGCTGGTCCGGAACTCCTCTTAGAAAACAGTCCAGTTTTCTCTTGAAGATGTCCACGGTTGTTCCGGCAATATTTCTTATAGTCGCTGGGAGGACGTTGAACAACCGCGGACCTCTGATGTTTATACAGTAATTACCTAAGTGTAGTTACAGGATGAGAGCTACGCTCGTGGTGTCCCGTCTTCCCAGCACTCTTTGTCATATAACGCTTTGAAACTACTGACGGTCTTGGCCTCCACCACCTTCTCCCCTAACTTGTTCCAACCGTCTACCACTCTGTTTGCGAAAGTGAATTTTCTTATATTTCTTCGGCATCTGTGTTTAGCTAGTTTATATCTATGACCTCTTGTTCTTAAAGTTTCAGGTCTCAGGAAATCTTCCCTATCGATTTTATCAATTCCTGTTACTATTTTGTATGTAGTGATCATATCACCTCTTTTTCTTCTGTCTTCTAGTTTTGGCATATTTAATGCCTCTAACCTCTCCTCGTAGCTCTTGCCCTTCAGTTCTGGGAGCCACTTAGTAGCATGTCTTTGCACCTTTTCCAGTTTGTTGATGTGCTTCTTAAGATATGGGCACCACACAACCGCTGCATATTCTAGCTTTGGCCTAACAAAAGTCGTGAACAATTTCTTTAGTATATCGCCATCCATGTATTTAAATGCAATTCTGAAGTTGGAAAGCGTGGCATAGGCTCCTCTCACAATATTCTTTATGTGGTCCTCAGGTGATAGTTTTCTATCTAGAACCACCCCTAGATCTCTTTCTTTATCAGAATTCTTTAAAGATTTCTCACATAATATATAGGTTGTGTGGGGTCTATGTTCTCCTATTCCACATTCCATAACATGGCATTTATTAACATTGAATTCCATTTGCCAAGTGGCGCTCCATGTACTTATTTTGTCCAGGTCATCTTGAAGGGCATGACAATCATCTAAGTTTCTTATCCTTCCTATTATCTTAGCATCATCAGCAAACATGTTCATATAATTCTGTATACCAACTGGTAGATCATTTATGTAGACAATAAACATCACTGGTGCAAGAACTGAACCCTGTGGTACTCCGCTTGTGACATTTCTCCAGTCCGATACATTGCCTCTGATCACTGCCCTCATTTTTCTATCAGTCAGAAAATTTTTCATCCATGTTAGAAGCTTACCTGTCACCACTCCAATATTTTCCAGTTTCCAGAACATCCTCTTATGTGGAACTCTGTCGAAAGCCTTTGTTAAGTCCAGATAGATGCAGTCAACCCAACCATCTCTTTCCTGTAATATCTCTGTTGCTCGGTCATAGAAACTGAGTAAATTCAATACACAGGATCTTCCAGATCGAAAACCATACTGTCTGTCTGATATTATATCATTTCTCTCCAGGTGTTCTACCCATTTAGTTTTAATTATTTTTTCCAATATTTTGACTATTACACTTGTCAATGATACCGGTCTATAGTTAAGGGGGTCTTCCCTGCTTCCACTTTTGTAGATTGGAACTATGTTAGCCTTTTTCCACACATCAGCTACAACTCCTGTAAACAGGGATGCCTGAAAAATCAGTTGAAGAGGAATGCTGAGCTCAGGTGCACATTCTCTCAGAACCCATGGCGAAACTCCATCTGGACCAACTGCTTTGTAACCAACCAGTGTGCTGTCCGCTCGGCCGACCGGCTCCCATCTATATATATCCAGCCAAGATACCCACTGTGAGGAGTTGTAGGCTACTTCCACTGCGAGCTGAGTCTTCTTCACTCATCTTTCTTGTGTGGAGTCAATTACATTTATCCCCCCTTACCCTCGAGGACCTGTTTGCAGTTTAACAGGATATGTTTTGGGAGTCTTAGACTCCATTAGTCATTCCTGTTGCCTCCAATTTGCGGTCTGCTGATAAGGAGGTCCTTTTTTACCCATGGGTGGGTGCCATTGGTTTGGTGCTGGACTACAGTTCTGGCATTGTAATTATAAGGTGTGAAGGATAGATGCAATTGTTTATGTAATAATCTCCATTGAGGGTCTGATAAAGACCTTTTGTGCCCTCTGTAATTCTTTTTGCGCTACCGCTCACAGGATGAGTATGGGGTGCACAATAAACTAGCTGCCTCTGCAGGCGATGAGTCACAATAACGTGGCTAAAGTATGTTGACCAGACCACACACTAGAAGGTGAAGGGACGACGACGTTTCGGTCTGGCCTGGACCATTCTCAAGTCGATTGTGCACAATCGACTTGAGAATGTTCCAGGACGGACCGAAAAGTCGTCGTCCCTTCACCTTCTAGTGTGTGGTCTGGTCAACATAGCTGCCTCTGGCAGCAACAATCAATACAATTTTAATGAACAAATCCACAAGGTCCGTGATGAGGGGTATGAACCTCATCATGTGTATTGAAGTAAGGGCGAAGAGGCAGAACAGCTTGTTGACAGAGCCCGAGTGCACCTTACCTTGAGGTTACCTTGAGGTGCTTCCGGGGCTTAGCGTCCCTGCGGCCCGGTCGTCGACCAGGCCTCCCATGGGTGGGGTGCATGGTGCACGGGAGAATTGTGTAAAACCCTGGTTTGTGCCTCAGAGAGGCTGCAGGATCTGTGTGAGGTCAGTTGAACTCCCGGTTGCAATTCATAAGAACATAAGAACATAAGAACAAAGGCAACTGCAGAAGGCCTATTGGCCCATACGAGGCAGCTCCTATTTATAACCACCCAATCCCACTCATATTCATGTCCAACCCATGCTTGAAACAATCGAGGGACCCCACCTCCACAATGTTACGCGGCAATTGGTTCCACAAATCAACAACCCTGTTACTGAACCAGTATTTACCCAAGTCTTTACTAAATCTAAACTTATCCAATTTATATCCATTGTTTCGCATTCTGTCCTGTGTTGATACTTTCAATACCCTATTAATATCCCCTTTGTTATGTCCATTCATCCACTTGTAAACCTCTATCATGTCACCCCTAACTCTTCGCCTTTCCAGTGAATGCAAATTAAGCTTTGTTAATCTTTCTTCATATGAAAGATTTCTAATTTGGGGAATTAACTTAGTCATCCTACGCTGGACACGTTCAAGTGAATTTATATCCATTCTATAATATGGTGACCAAAACTGAACTGCATAATCTAAATGGGGCCTAACCAGAGCAAGATATAGCTTGAGAACCACACTAGGTGTCTTATTACTTACGCTGCGATTAATAAATCCGAGTGTCCTATTTGCCTTATTACGAACATTTATGCATTGATCCTTTTGTTTTAAATTCTTACTAATTATAACTCCCAGATCCCTTTCGCAATCCGACTTCGCAATCTCAACACCATCTAGCTCGTATCTTGTAACTCTATCATCATTACCTAGCCTCAGAACTTTACATTTATCAGCATTAAACTGCATCTGCCAGTCCTTTGACCATTTCAAAACCCTATCTAGATCAACTTGAAGTGATAGTGAGTCCTCCTCCGAATTAATTTCCCTACCGATTTTCGTATCATCGGGAAATTTGCAAATGTTGCTACTCAAACCTGAATCTAAATCATTTATATATATTATAAACAACAGAGGTCCCAGGACAGAGCCTTGAGGCACTCCACTTACAACATTTTCCCACTCTGACTTGACTCCATTTATACTAACTCTCTGTTTCCTTTGGTATAGCCATGCCCTAACATTCTTTTGACCATGTCGTGGTGCAGTCAACTAAGGCACGTTTGGGATCATTCCGGATGTACGTTTGAACCTTCATCACTGCCCTTGTGGATTTGTTCATTTGATATTGAGGGGTACCTCGGTTTAAGAGTTTAATCCGTTCCTGGAGACGGCTTGTAACCCAAAAACTCGTAAACCGAAGCTAATTTCCCCATAAGAAATAATGGGAAATGAATTACTCCATTCTTGACTACCCAAAAACCTCACTTCATACTAAATTTTATACCTAATTCATCAAAATCTACACTACAAGAGTATGTTCAAGTTATTACTTACCCTTGCTGATGACTGCTGTTGGTGTATGGAAGATGGTGAGGAGGGGGGAAGGAGGAGAGATGTTACTGTTTGGAAGGGGAGTCCCCTTCCATTATAAACTCTTGAACATTATACTGTATTGTAGAATGTCCCATATTGACTGACTTTTGCCCCCCTGGGCTAAGGTATGCTGAACTGTGTAATTACTATATGAGCACTGGAACACTTGATGATATATTGGACTTGTACCCAAGATTGACCATGTAATGTATCATTTATACAATGTATGTATGTATGTGATATAACTATATAACCTGAAAAATAGTTTTAACCTGAATAAATAGTAACCTGAATAAATAGCTTGTAAAAGCACCTTAATCATCTTCAGTGATTAAGTGCTTAATTGCACACTAGTTTCTCTGTCAGCTATCTCACCCTGTCAGAGTAAAAGAGACAAATGTATGTGAATGCATGTGTGTGTATATATGCATGTATATATGTATATGTACGTATATATGTGTGTAATTACCTAAGTGTAATTACCTAAGTGTAGTTACAGGATGAGAGCTACGCTCGTGGTGTCCCGTCTTCCCAGCACTCTTTGTCATATAACGCTTTGAAACTACTGACGGTCTTGGCCTCCACCACCTTCTCCCCCAACTTGTTCCAACCGTCTACCACTCTGTTTGCGAAAGTGAATTTTCTTATATTTCTTCGGCATCTGTGTTTAGCCAGTTTATATCTATGACCTCTTGTTCTTGAAGTTCCAGGTCTCAGGAAATCTTTCCTGTCGATTTTATCAATTCCTGTTACTATTTTGTATGTAGTGATCATATCACCTCTTTTTCTTCTGTCTTCTAGTTTTGGCATATTTAATGCTTCTAACCTTTCCTCGTAGCTCTTACCCTTCAGTTCTGGGAGCCACTTAGTAGCATGTCTTTGCACCTTTTCCAGTTTGTTGATGTGCTTCTTAAGATATGGGCACCAAACAACAGCTGCATATTCTAGCTTTGGCCTAACAAAAGTCATGAACAATTTCTTTAGTATATTCCCATCCATGTATTTAAAAGCAATTCTGAAGTTAGAAAGCATAGCATAGGCTCCTTGCACAATATTCTTTATGTGGTCTTCAGGTGATAGTTTTCTATCTAGAACCACCCCTAGATCTCTTTCTTTATCAGAGTTCTTTAAAGATTTCTCACATAATATATAGGTTGTGTGGGGTCTATGTTCTCCTATTCCACATTCCATAACATGACATTTATTAACATTAAATTCCATTTGCCAAGTGGTGCTCCATATACTTATTTTATCCAGGTCTTCTTGAAGGGCATGACAATCGTCTAAATTTCTTATCCTTCCTATTATCTTAGCATCATCAGCAAACATGTTCATATAATTCTGTATACCAACTGGTAGATCATTTATGTAGACAATAAACATCACTGGTGCAAGAACTGAACCCTGTGGTACTCCACTTGTGACATTTCTCCAGTACTTATGAAAGTACTTATGGAAGCTGATCAGAATTGCATTTCACCTTTGTAAATGCACATTAATGACACTTCGAACACTTTATGTAGGGCATACGTAAATCTGTGTATCTATGTATTTCCGTATGTAGGTTAGCTTAGCATTTTAAAAGTACCGAATCACCTTCTGTGGTTGATTGTTCAATAAATCCCTGAACTATATGTTTAACACATCTCTAACCCTGTCCATGGAGGACAGAAGAAAATGTATATATGCTGGTTAGCATTGTAAATGTGTGGCCACGTCTGTAGTAGAAAATAATAATAATAATAATAATAATAAACAAACATCAGGCAGTGAAGATTTTGTCTGGAGTGCACTCTCTGGCATGTTTTGCCTGCATGCCACTACATCCTGGTTGTGGCTCACTGCTTGATTTTCTCACAACGAAACGACTTATTGAAGATTGTTTTTTCCTTCTTCGCAACATTTGTCTGTAGTGAGGCATCACATTGTCATTGAAAAGATTAATGCAACGGCCTACTACAGCTTTCTCTGGGTGAGTCGTTTCAATAAAAGTTTGCATTTCTTCCCACATCTGACACCACTTCCTAATGGTTGAGGAAGGGACATCCTCTTCTGCCTCATCCTCCTCCACTGGAGAAATATCCTCAGCTGCATCTTCTTGCTGCTCCTTTTGAAGGGCTTGGAGTTCTTTGGTGGTCAGTTCTTCATTGTGTTCTTCCACCTACTCCTCCTCATCATCACCATCCAATTCCAAGCCCATTCTCCGGCCCAGAGTAACAATTTCCTCAACAATAGGCACTTCATTTACAGGCTCAAACCCCTCAAAGTCTAGTTCTCTCACATTCAGGCCACAAATTTCTCCAGCCAGAGATCAGGGTTCTTTGAGTCACTTCTTGCCAGGCTTTGTCAACGAGTTTTAATGCACTACAAATGTTAAAATGGTGTTTCCAGAACTCTTTGAGGGTGAGGTTTGTGGCTTCAGTCACTTCAAAACATTTCCGGAAAAGTGCCCTTTCATAAAGTTTCTTAAAATTCGCTATGATTTTCTAGTCCATAGGCTGAATTAGAGGAGTGGTGTTAGGAGGAAGGAACTTTACTGTGAGAAATTTACTGTATCTGTGCAACAATTCATCTTCCAAGCCTGGAGGATGAGCATGAGTATCGTCGAGGAGAAGCAGGGCCTTGAGTGGCAAATGTTTCTCCTGCAGATATTTTCTATGGCAGGGCACACCACTTCATTCACCCACTCCGAAAAAAAAATTCTAGTCACCCATGCCTTATTATTTGCCATCCACATCACACACATTTGGATTTTCTTCACTTTATACTGTTTGAAAACCCTTGGATTTTCAGAATGATACACAAGCAAGGGTTTAATTTTCAAATCGCCACTCGCATTTCCACACAGCACTAGCGTAAACCTATCTTTCATAGGCTTGTGTCCCAGCAATGATTTTTCCTCCTTGGTAATGTATGTCCTCTTAGGCAATCTTTTTCAGAACAGTCCTGTTTCGTCACAATTAAACACCTGTTGTGGTAAGTGACCCTTAGCCTCTACAAACTCTTTAAATTCTTCAACAAATCTTTCAGCCGCTGGTTTGTGTGAACTGTCAGCCTCCCCATGCCTCGCAACACTATGAATACCACTTCTTTTTCTAAATTTGTCAAACCATCCCCTGCTTGCCTTAAAGTATCTGAACTCGTTCCAGGGGTTTTCTTTACAAGGTCTTCGTGCAATACCCTGGCTTTCTCACAAATGATGGCCTCTGAAACACTATCACCCACTAACTCCTTGTTGTGTATCCAAATTAATAACAACTTTTCCACATCCTCAAGTATTTGTGGTCTTTGTTTTGTGATTGTTGATACGCCTTTTGCCACTTTAGCACTCATAATATCCTTTTTCTTGGCAAGTACGGTGCCTATCGTTGACGTGGATTTGTTGTACTGCCTACAATGTTCAACAACACATGTACCATTTTCATGCTTCCGAATGATCTCTTGTTTTTCCTCTATTGTCATCCTCACATGCGATTTCTTGGCTTGAACCTTACCACTGGTTTTCTTGGGGCCCATTGCGAGATATATTAAAACAACTTTTATATTCAAATGGCCAAATATCCGACAAAAAACTAAATCCTTGTAAAGAATTCAAGCGGGATAGTCACTGGGCGCGAGGCACTGCCGAAGAAATATAAGAAAATTCACTTTCGCAAACAGAGTGGTAGACGGTTGGAACAAGTTAGGTGAGAAGGTGGTGGAGGCCAAGACCGTCAGTAGTTTCAAAGCGTTATATGACAAAAAGTGCTGGGAAGACGGGACACCACGAGCGTAGCTTTCATCCTGTAACTACACTTAGGTAATTACTGTACTTAGGTAATTACTGGTAAACTGAGGCATGATCGCCATGCCACCACATGCTAGGTCGGCCCGTACGCTTATCAACAAACTCGTTACCTGATGCAGTGCTCATATCCCGATGCAAATTTTCCGAACAAATCGGGCTCGTAACCCGAAAAACTCGTAAACAGGGACGCTTGTAACCCGGGGTTCCACTGTACTGTATCATGCTATTGTGATTTGTGTGTGTAATACAGCTTTGGTTGAACTGCTCTCTCAGGCTGCCTCCACTCAATGATTTAGGATTTTACAGCCTAAAAAGCCTACAGCAGATGGTGTAGATGTCAGTACGCCTTGTCTATTTTATGAGGGCTTCAGCGAGTGTTGGTCTTCGACATTTTTGCCTTGGAGCAGCTAACTTCCTTTGCTGCTCTTGCCTCGGGGGGGGGGGGGGGGGGAAGCAGTATAGTAATTATATCAGTGCATGTTGGTGGATATTTTCTGGAGGCTACTTGGTGACTCCCTGTAGTCCACAGAGCCACCAAGAACCTAGCAGAAGGAGGCATTTCATTACATTGCAGTCCCCATTGTGTAGTGGTAAGACACTCGCTTGGCATTTTGTGAGTGCTTTGTCCTGGGTTTGTATCCTGGCTGGGGAGGATTGACTGGGTGCTAATCCTTAACTGTAGCCTCTGTTCACCCAACATTAAAATGGGTACCTGTTGTTAAACAATTTGGCAGGTCGTATTCCGGGGAAAATTAGGATTAGCGACCTGCTCGAAACACTACGCGTGCTGGTGGCTGTACAAGAATATAAGAACTCTTGTATATATATAAATAAATAAAAATAAAATAAAACATTCAGTGCTGGTTTTTAACCTCCTGGTAAATTCATGGTGCTCTCAAAATAGACAGAGCAAATTCCAAAATAGACATGGAGTAAATTCCTGCAGTGTAAATAAGAATATATTTTACATAGTGATTCCTGTTGCCTGTTGAATTGAATCCACATAAAACAATGACCCTATGTCCAACATCCACTCTAACATGCATTCAGTCTAACAAAAAATCATTAATAATGATTTTTACAGCCAGTTTATTGTGTTAAATTGTTATATGAGAAAGTCAGTTCTATATTCATTACATTTGCTTTGTGTTATCGTAATGTTTTCTTGCCACAGCACCGATCAAGCGGGTCTGCGGTCTTTGTGTTATCATAATGTTTTCTTGCCACAGCACCGATCAAGCCGTCTGCGGTCTTTGTGTTATCATAATGTTTTCTTGCCACGGCACCGATCAAGCCGGTCTGCGGTCTTTGTGTTATCATAATGTTTTCTTGCCACAGCACCGATCAAGACAGTCTGCGGTCTTTGTGTTATCATAATGTTTTCTTGCCACAGCACCGATCAAGACAGTCTGCAGTCTTTGTGTTATCATAATGTTTTCTTGCCACAGCACCGATCAAGACAGTCTGCAGTCTTTGTGTTATCATAATGTTTTCTCGACACAGCACCGATCAAGACGGTCTGCGGTCTTTGTGTTATCATAATGTTTTCTCGCCACAGCACCGATCAAGATGTCTGCGGTCTTTGTGTTATCATAATGTTTTCTTGCCACAGCACCGATCAAGCCAGTCTGCGGTCTTTGTGTTATCATAATGTTCTTGCCACGGCACCGATCAAGACAGTCTGCGGTCTTTGTGTTATCATAATGTTTTCTTGCCACGGCACCGATCAAGCCAGTCTGCAGTCTTTGTGTTATCATAATGTTTTCTTGCCACGGCACCGATCAAGCCAGTCTGCGGTCTTTGTGTTATCATAATGTTTTCTTGCCACAGCACCGATCAAGACAGTCTGCAGTCTTTGTGTTATCATAATGTTTTCTTGACACAGCACCGATCAAGACGGTCTGCGGTCTTTGTGTTATCATAATGTTTTCTCGCCACAGCACCGATCAAGATGGTCTTGAGGAATGGATGATGGTAGAGCTCCAGGGAGACCTGGAGTCGCGGACCAAGTCAGAAATGCGAAACAAATTCATTGGAGATGTTCACTTCACCAAGCAGGTGCGATGATTTATTTTATTGTTGAAAGATTTTAATGGTAAATAGTATTGGAATTTGAAATACAGTACAGTGGCACCTTGGTTAACGAGCGGCTCTATCTATGAGCATTTTGAGTATCAAGCGAGCCACCTGCAGAACATTTGTTTCTACTAACGAGCTTTTCCTCGATTAACGAGCGTTTTCGCTGGTTCTCGGACACCTTTTATGACAGTTTGTTGTTGTTTTGCAAGACGAGTTGTCCACATGACGAGCTCGGTGCCGGAACGGATTAAACTCATTAATCGAGGTGCCACTGTATTACATTATGTGAATTCAGAGCTAATTAGGAAAGCACTTTTATACAAAGTTTTCATATGCTCTGATGAAATTCGGAGTTACACGGATTGCAAGTTGGACACTCACACTACATTCTTTGAGGTTTTATTTATATATAGTACATGTCGTACATAACTGCCAGAGCCACACTGCTTGGCCTAGTAGGTAAAGTCCGATTTGCTTAACATACAGAACGATTTTCATTAATTTCAAATTGGTTCTTTTCGAAGAATAATATGAGAAAATCCACAGGAGCCATGATGAGGATTTGAACCTATGCGCTGGGTGTTCCCGGATGCATGCTCTAGTCCACTATGCCACAACATGGTAAAAGAATTGCAACCTGGGGGAGGGGAGCTGTGCTGTGAGAAGAAGAAAGGAGAAGGGAGGAGAATAAGAAGGGAGAATTTGCTGTATGGAGAATTCATCAAATTCAACTTCGATAATAAACAGATAAACTGGGAGCAAATAAACCTAGACTTCACAGAAATAAGCTGAGAAGAACAGCTAGAAAATGCAAATTTGAGCCAGTGCCTGGAAAAAATAAACTTAGTAACTCTAGAAATATGCTCAAACTGCATACACCTATGAAAAAAAGAGGAAGAGATGCAGACTAGAACGGGAACGGCGTTTCCTCTATAGGCGTAGAAAATGAATCGTGGAACAACTTGAGAGTCGCACCCTATCTCAAGAATGGTGAAGAAGGCTAAATAGAGAAATAGAAATGATTGAACTAAAGCTACAAGAATCATGCAAAATTTAAGAGAGACAAAGAGAGCAAAAAGGCCATCAGCGAAATAGAGAGAAATCCAAAATATTTTCTCTTCTATGCAAAATCAAGATCAAAAACTACATCTAGCATCGGGCCCCTGCGACAGAGAGATGGAACTTTCACAGGTGACAACAAAGAAATGAGCAAAATACTGAGGAATCAGTACAACTCAGTTTTCAGCGAGCCACTAAACCACTAAAAGATTGATAACCCAAATGAATTTTTCAAGGATGTGATGCCAACGTCAAATCATATAGTATCAGGTGTCACCCTATCCCCACTGGATTTTGAAGAAGCCATAGACAGTATGCCTATGCATTCTGCACCAGGCCCTGACTCTTGGAACTCCAATATTTATCAAGAATTGTAAAAAAAATTGTCACAGGCTCTTCACATTCTTTGGAGGCAAAGCCTTGGCACTGGCATTATCCCTGACATACTAAAAACAGCAGAGATAGCACTACCTTTATAAGGCATAAGCAAAAAATTACAGACCGATAGCACTAACATCACACATCATAAAAATCTTTGAGAGTCAGTTGCTGGATCACTATGACATGGCACTAGATGCCATGGAAGACAAGCAAAACACTGATGAAATTTACACAGATTTTGCAGAAGCCTTTGACAAATGTGACCTTATTGCAATAATGTGGTGTTATTGCACACAAAATGCATGCAAAAAGGAATTACCGGAAAAATAGCCAGATGGATCTACAATTTCCTGACTAACAGAAGTCTGTAATAGTCAACAAAATAAAATCCGGTCCATCAACCGTGAAGAGCTGTCCCCTCAGGGTACTGTGTTTGCTCCAGTACAGTCCCCCAGGGTACTGTGCTTGCTCCAGTACAGTCCCCCAGGGTACCGTGCTTGCTCCAGTACTTTTTCTCATCCTCAAATCAGAAATAGACAAGGACACAATCTATAGCACTGTATCATCCTTTACAGATGCCACTAGGATTTTTATGAGAGTTGGCAACATAGAGGACACGGCAAACCTCCAATCAGATGTAAATCAGGTCTTTCAATGGGCTACAGAAAATAATATGGTATTTAATGAAGATAAGTTCCAGCTATTGCACTATGGAAAAAATTAAATATAAAACAGAAACCACATACAAAATGCAGTCAAATCATAACATAGAACGAAAAAGCAATGTACAGGATTTGGGTGTACTCATGTCGGAAGACCTTACCTCTAAAGAACACAATAAAGTAGCCATCACAACTGCAAGAAAAATGACAGGTTGGATAACAAGAACTGTTCATTGAAACTACAGATGTTATACCAATGATGATATTCTTCAAAACGCTAGTGCTTTCTAGAGTGGAGTACTGCTGCACAATGACAGCCCCTTTCAAAGCTGGAGAAATTGCTGACCTGGAGAGTGTGCAGAGATCCTTTACTGCTAGAATCCACTCAGTAAAACATCTAAACTATTGGGACCAACTAGAGAGCCTAAATCTGTACTCCCTTGAGCGCAGGCGGGAGAGATACATAATAATTTACACGTGGAAAATAGTAGTGGGGCTGGTTCCAAACCTGCACACAGAAATAACATCACATGAGACCAGGAGGCATGACAGGATGTGAAGAATAACCACATTGAAAAGCAGAGGTGCAACAGGTACTCTGAGAGAGAACTATCAACATCAGAGGCCCGAGACTGTTCAACACGCTTCCACTACACATAACTGGCCGACCCCTCACAGTGTTCAAGAGAGAACTATCAACATCAGAGGCCCGAAACTGTTCAACATGCTTCCACTACACATAACTGGCCGACCCCTCACAGTGTTCAAGAGAGAACTATCAACATCAGAGGCCCGAGACTGTTCAACACGCTTCCACTACACATAATTGGCCGACCCCACAGTGTTCAAAGGAGAACTCGATAAGCACCTCCAAAGGATACCTGATCAACCAAACTGTGATTCATACATCAGGCTGCGAGCAGCTGCGTCCAACAGCCTGGTTGACCAGTCCAGCAACGAGGAGTCCTGGGCGATGACTGGGCTGCGGGGACGCTAAGCCCCGGGAACACCACAAGGTATACCCAAGGTATACTGGGGTACTACTGCACCCTCAAGGATTACCAAGGCTTCCACTGAAGCCGAACCAGAATCTCGGCCTCGGGAACCCTCGAAAATGCAGTAGTAGTATCCCCAGGTTGCAATTCTTTTACCATGTAGTGGTATAGTCAACTAGAGTGTTCATCTGGGAACACCTACGGCATAGGTTTAAATCCTCTCAACACAACTCCTGTGGGTTTTCTCATCGATATCTATCACAATAATGTGATTTCTCTGTGTACTTACCTAATTGTGCATGCGGGGATTGAGCTCTGGCTCTTTGGTCCCGAACCTCAACCGTCAATCAACTGGTGTACAGGTTCCTGAGCCTACTGAGCTCTAGAGGCAAAGTGAAATTGACACCAGTAATTCCATCTATCATCATACTATCATGCAAGAGGAGCCACACATCTATGGATCATCCAATAAAATCAGCAGACTTCTAGATGTTACTGCTGCTCGGCTTAGACTCGGTTACAAGTATCTCTGGGAATTCTCATTATCTGCCGATGTAGACCTGACCAAATGTAAACTGTGTCAACAAAATTATTCGCACACCCTCCGTCACTATGTGATGGAGTGCGAAAAGATACGTGAATTTAGAGACAATTCTATAACCAATGTTCCAGCGATATGTAAATATTTCATTCAAAATGATCTGCTACCAGAAATTTTAGCCAAATATCCCCAGTTTGCTAACTGTAGGTAGTAACTGAGTGATTGTAACCTATCCACCGCTGCCCACTGGATGGGAGGCGGTGTGCAGGACAAACATATAAATTTTGACACTAGCTCTCCACATATGTCAGTTGCTTAATTTAGAACCTGTACTTGAGATCGATCTCGAACCCATTGTTGATGTGACGACTTATATTGATTTTTGTAACTAGCTCATCAAGATTGTAACTTGCTTAGCTAAATGAATTGTGGGGTTCAGTCCCTGAGCCCATTATGTGCCTCTGTAACCCTTTCCACTACCGCCCACAAGATGGGTATGGGGTGCATAATAAATGAACTAAACTAACTAACTAACTACTGAGCTCTATCATATCTACATTTGAAACTGTGTATGGAGTCAGCCTCCACCACATCACTGCCTAATGCATTCCATTTATTAACTACTCTGACACTGAAAAAAATCTTTCTAACGTCTCTGTGGCTCATGTGGGTACTAAGTTTCCACCTGTGTCCCCTTGTTCGTGTCCCTCCCGTGCTGAAGAGTTTGTCTTTGTCCACCCTATCAATTCCCCTGAGAATTTTGTAGGTGGTTATCATGTCTCCCCTTACTCTTCTGTTTTCCAGGGATGTGAGGTTCAGCTCCTTTAGCCTTTCCTCGTAGCTCATTCCTCTCAGTTGCGGGACGAGCCTGGTGGCATACCGCTGAATTTTCTCTAGCATTATTGACAGAGTATTGTGTATTGAAAGAGGGGCGTCAAGAGGTAGAATTACTGAACGACAGAGCCCCGGAGTGCATGAGGGAATTGTGTGAAACCCGGTTCAGCTTCAGTGGAAGCCTTGGGAATTCTCGGGGGTGAAGTAGTACCCCAGGTTACAATTCTTTTACCATGTTGTGGCAGGGCCTGACAGCTGAGTGGACAGCGCTCGGGATTCGTAGTCCTGAGGTTCCAGGTTCGATCCCCGGCGGAGGCGGAAACAAATGGGCAGTGTCTTTCACCCCTGATACTCCTGTTCACCTAGCAGTCAATAGGTACCTGGGAGTTAGACAGCTGCTACGGGCTGCTTCCTGGGGATGTGTAACAAAAAGGAGGCCTGGTCAAGGACCGGGCCACGGGGACGCTGAGCCCCGAAATCATCTGAAGACAGTTGACTAGAGCGTGCATTTGGGAACACCCAACACATAGGTTCGAATCCTCATCACGGCTTCTATGGATTTTCTCAATGATATACAGTATCATGATAATGTGATTTCTCTGTGATTTAGTATATTATACTAGGAACATGATTTACTTAGTTAGGTTAGCAAAGATTTTATTAAAATTTGTCAGTTTTGATTGAAAGAAAATAAACTAATTAAATCAAATACAGTACTGTATATTGTAATGAAAAACTTTATAATTTCATAAGAAAATGTGTTTGAAAACATATTATTTCTGGGTAATTTGGCTTGTTAGTTAGGCAACTTGGCCTATTAGGTATAACATACATGTATGTGTGTATACGTATATACAGTACTGTATGTGTATATGTATATACAGTACTGTATGTGTATAATTTAGATTTCGCATTGGCTCATTGTACATTACAAGCATTCCATTCTTAATTCATGACTGGAAAGTGGAGGAAGCATTAAATATTAATGTTCAAATACTGTATGTATTTGGTTGAGTGAAGTGTAATTTTTGAGGTTTCTGGACCCCAATCCTGTGTTTTCTATACACAGTGCCTGGCTTTTACAGGAACGCAGCTCCTTCACAAACCAATGCCTGCCTGTAAATAGGTTCATAAGTAGAAAAATGAGTACAGTTCTAAACAATATACATGTCACCGAATGTCGCTGAAAGGGTGGCTCACTTTGGACAAGAAAATACACTAAGGGGGCCTGACATCTTAGTGGACAGCGCTTCGGATTTGATCCTCGGTGGAGGCGGAAACAAATGGGCAGTGTCTTTCACCCCTGATGCTCCTGTTCACCTAGCAGTCAATAGGTACCTGGGGAGTTAAGACAGCTGCTATGTGCTGCTGCTTTCTGGGGATGTGTAACAAAAAGGAGGCCTGGTTGAGGACCGGGCCATGGGGACGCTAAGCCCCGAAATCATCTCGAAGATAACCTCCTGAATGCAAAAAGTGTTAATTAACAATCGTGTGGCGTCTCTTCCCCAGTATGTTAATAAGGCTTCTCACTGCTGTATGCACTTTCCATATCCATAAAGTTACTCTTTCCTCTTCTTCCTCTACCTGGTCACTTAACACTACACCTGCTTTTCCATTTGTTAACAAACATTAACACTTTAACGTTTCAACCTGTCAACGTGTTCCAGTCATGAACATTTTGGGCATCTCAGGATCCTGCTTGGTGACATCAAACAGTTTTTTACTCTTAAAGTTTCTTCAGTTTTGAGGTTATTATAAATTTGGTGTCAAAATGATTACTAATAAATTTGCTCAAGTATAGATGCAAACTAAATTATGATTTGAGTATAGAATTTGGCCTAATGGTGTTGAATATACGAATGTTTATGAGCATATCAACATTCCTATTTCTTTTCAAGTTTCATCTCTTAACTTTGCCATTCAGTGTTGTTAACTTATGCAATAGCGACGTTTTATGACTACCAACTCCTTGCTTCAATTTCTCACACCTCATCAGTTGAAACAGTAGACTCTTCAGTTATTCCTAAATTGTTTAAAATTAAAGTCCACTTCACACTGTATTCAATTGACCACCATAAATTATTCAACTAAAATTTGTATACACAATTTAAAAGAATGGGTACAGTACTTTGATTTCTTTAAGTATAGGGGTGGGAGTTATGTTTGTGAAACTTAAGTTAGAATTGTGAGGGGTTTTAATTTTCCTTGGGCTCTGGATGACTAGGAGAATTATCCAATACATTTTCCAACTTTGCTGTATACCAATTTAATAGCATCTTTATCCCCAGGGCATACCAATTCTTATCATTGGTCATCATATTTTATACGGCAAGGTTCAAGATCTCGACAAGCCTTTAGCAGTGATGAGTAAGACGAGGGTTGACGAGAGTATGGACGTTGATGGCGTCGTGCAAGACTTGCAAGATAGACATGCACAGCAGTCTGTGGAGTACAGCATCAAGGCAATTGTTAAGAAGAAACTTCTCTTTAAAACTAGGCCAAAGCCAATTATTGCAAGCATGCAAAATTAAATTCAATATTTTATTAAAAATATTTTTACATTTCCATTTGTTTGATTTACTTTTTACCTGCAAACACACAGTACTAGTATGCAAATATGTTGGCAGAATAACAGGCTGGTTTGGTGTCTCATGCTTCCTTAGACTGCATCCTTGGAAAAGTCATTAGTTGGCCTAATTCTTGGGTACATGTTCACTCCTAGATAAACAATGCTTAAAGGAAAAAGCTAGGGGAAAAAGCTAGGAAACAATGCTTAAAACATCTCGTCCAATCCAGTACTTGAACCTGGAACAATTTGAGAGCCCACTGCACTGTCTCCATTGTGACCCATGTAAGACATGTACTGTATATCTATAATGCTACACTTTTGAGAGAAACTGCTTCTGTATTTCATCATTGAGAGTATTCTCTTCTAATGTATCAAAGTTTTAAGTATACAGTAATTTTGTGCCATCATTGTCCCCTATAAAGCTGAGAAATTATAGTCTCCAGCACTTCTGAAATTATTACATTTTTCACTTGCCTGCAGCTTTTTCTAGTGCCTCAAACTGGTCCCATTATCCCTCATCTTCTTCCAGTTCAACATTCATTCCACCATATCTTATGTCTGCATAAATGGTATACTTTGTTATGCAAGATGTTCTACTACCTTAGTCCAGGCTTGATTTGTGATACTTTGGTCCAACACTTGCTTGAAGCAGCCCAGAGGCCCACATCTATAACCCAGGTTTAACAGTTCTTAAAGCTACAAGTAACTCACACTCCACTTTGTTGGGCAATGTTTGCTGGAAGAATGTCAAATAGCCGTTAGGTTGTGCATATGGAACTTTCACTGCCTCTATTCTGCATTTCCTACTATGTTATTCACTCTTATTGTAAGTTACAAAATAATGGTGTTGCAAGTTATTTTACTGTGAACTGTAAATTTGGGACCTGGCCCTTCAGTGTTTTCCATCTTCTTGAGATGATTTCGGGGCTTTAGTGTCCCCGCGGCCCAGGAAGCAGCCCGTGACAGCTGACTAACACCCAGGTACCTATTTTACTGCTAGGTAACAGGGGCATAAGAGTGGAAGAAACTCTGCCCATTGTTTCTCGCCGGCGCCACAGGATCACAAGTCCAGCGTGCTGCCCGCTCAGTCGACTGGCTCCCTCCCTCCATGAATATATTTCTACCCTTCATCTCCTCTTAGTGCAGACTTGGAAATCAGTCTGTCCCAGTAATTCCATGTTCTTTATCCTCTATTTTAGTAGTACAGTATTATCCTGCTAGGAAAGGGAAGTACTATTACCAACCATTAAGGGATTAATAGTGATGGGATCCCTGGATTTGAAAGTTCCAATAATCCCTTCGTCAATCCTAGCTAATGCTAGATTTTTGCTTGGGTATGTTCACCAAACAACTTTAGCCAACACTAGCTTATGATATTAAGGCCCTTTTTAAGGCATGCCATTTTTTTCAAGATTAATGTACATAGTAGGAGCCGGTCGGCCGAGCGGACAGCACGCTGGATCCGGGGTTGA
>WNGS01167185.1:37389-49547 GCA_020271785.1 Procambarus virginalis | reverse complement strand
TCCATGCTGCGGAATGTTTTGGTGCGATAGACGTCCATGTTGGTCGAACACTCAAAATCGTGGTAAAGACCGGACCTTTCCCGCCTATTTATCCTCGAGAAAGGGGTGACACATTTCGCTACATATTCATTGAGAGATCTATGTATTAGCTTAAAGGTAAACTCAACTAGTTTAAGCAGAGCTTTTAGGAAAGATGAAATAGTCAGCTTCGCGTGGATGTGAAAAAAAAAAAAAAAAAAATCTAATCTGTTCTATCCAGTAGTGGATTAAAGTTTACACACACTATAAACACTCGCCCAGGGAGAGTAGTTTTGTCGGAGATAAATAGTTATATATATATATATATATTTTGTATTATATGATAAATATATTTATATATATATTTATATATATATTATATATTTATATTTGAGGTTTTATATTGACTTTGCACCACGCTAGGATTTTTTTTTTCTAAGTTGAGGAGAGCTTGGTATATTCCTTCACATCTCGTTCACTATAGAAATTAGCTTAAAGCAGTGCTGTATATATATATATATATATATATATTTTTTTTAAGATAAATAGGAAAACCAAGGATATACTGAACATCTTGTTTCAGATTCTTTACTTTTATATATATTCTTTATAAGTTTTATTTGTATTGATCACTTTAAGTAAGCTTAAGTGTTTGTTTTTTAATAATTTTCCTTTCTTTGATAGGCAGTCATATTCAGTATGAGTTCTTTGTTTTGCCTCTTATTTGATTGTGATTTCTATTTTCTTTTAGATCTGATGATGAATACAAGAAGTATTCGAAACGTTATGAATTTTCTAGTAAAGAATCTGAAACAAGATGTTCAGTATATCCTTGGTTTTCCTATTTATCTTAAAATTAAGATTCCCGAAGGGAACATCGATCATATAATATATATATATATATATATATATATATATATATATATATATATATATATATATATATATATATATATATATATATATACAGCACTGCTTTAGGCTAATTTCTATAGTGAACGAGATGTGAAGGAATATACCAAGCTCTCCTCAACTTAGAAAAAAAATCCTAGCGTGGTGCAAAGTCAATATAAAACCTCATTGTTGAGATTATAGCATTACACCTATCTTACTGCTAGAATGGACTATAATCCACGTTTTATTAAATAATAATAATAAATATATTTATTATATAAATAAATAATATAAAAAATACATAGCTACAGAGTGAGGTTAATCATTAACTGGAAACTAACCTGAGAGCATGTGCACGTGCCACACACGCCCCGATGAGGATAAAAGGGGGGGGGTAGATCACGCTAATTCATCAAACCAATCAGCATCGTTGCAGGAGTAGCATCTCGTCTCGCTCGCAGTGTGACTTAGGCGGCCCTCTGCTTGAGCGCTACGCACGCCACTCTACCAACGTCTGATACCTCTTTGAGTGCGTGAGTGGATGGATCGATCAGCTCGCCAGCCATAAAGCAAGCCAGCATCGTCTCGCTGTCCTACAGCAGCTGTATTCTCCAGCCTTGACGAGCACTTCGGTGCAGCCAAAAACCAGTTCCAGCCAGCCAGCAGTGTATTGGAGCAGAACCAGGCGCTTCCCAGCCAGCATCTAGTCCAAGCAGTGACATCTTCCTCGTGGCATCTTCTGTGTGTTGTCCAATGTGCTTGTGTCAGGTCGGACTGCATTTAGGTGAACAGCCCCACTTCGAGCCAGAACAGGCCCAGGTGAGAAGACGGAAGTTCACCTTTTGCAGTTGCGTCATGGCATAGGTGCATTCTTTTTCTCCTCTTCTAAAATTCTTCCGTTTCTGACACTGCCGAGCCAGTTGTGGAATCTCGTGATCGTGCGAGCCCACCATAACTGGGGGTTGCAACCTTCCGGAACACGGTGTTTGTTCGTGGTGAGACCCTTAGGCCAGGTCTTAGACCTGGCCTACACACTGACCCCCACTGAGCTTATGGAATCACAGTGATTGGCACAAGACACGGGACTGTCAGTAGATAGTGAGTCACAATGGCTCACTGTCTACGGATGACCTACACTGGAAACACACCCATAGACACAATTGACTGCATCACTACCTTCTTCAATGCCACTGGCACACCTGCCACTAACCACATCAAACATGCCAACACAAACACCATAAAATTTCTCATTGCCTCAGAAGACGACCTTTTTGCCTGTTTCAGGGAACCTGCTCTAAGTAAACTCACACAAGCCTCACTGACTCCTGTCCTCACTATCGAACAGAAAACCAAATGCTCTGTACTTGTAAGAAATGTTGACAGCTCTGTCCTATCAGCACCTAACAATATCAATCTCTCTCAAGACATCTCACGCAGGAATGCTATTACTGTGATGGAGATATACCCAGTGCCCAATACAAAAAACCTCAAGATCCAATGCTCCTCCCCCACTGAAGCTCAAAAACTCTTACATCATGGGATTAAAATCCTCAACACCAGTACTCCTCCCTATCTCATTAGTCCTGTTGACTATCTTCCTTTGCTACAGTGTTTTAAATGCTACAAGTATAATCACGAAACACGAAGGTGTAAAAGCACACAAATTTGCTCAAAATGCTCTGCTGAAGGCCATTTCTATACTCAGTGCTCTGCCCCTATCCTAAAATGCACCAACTGCCAAGGTGCTCACTCAGCAGTTGACAAATCTTGCCCTTTGAGAAAGCAAACCCTAAAATCTCTTCGCAATAACCAACCTCGCACTCATGCACAACCTCATTCTTCTTCTTCAACCTCCCATAACCTGTCTCATCACCAAACAACATCAGCCACCTCAATGTCCTATGCCAGTGTCCTCAATGCTTCACCTCACCAGCAACATCATCTCCATAATACTGCACAACAAACTCAATCCTCTCCACCTCTCTTCCCTCACCCACCACCTCCACCTTATTCTCCTCTTCAGAACCTTTCATATGAACGAGTCACTGCCTGTGTGCAAGCTGCTTACTTGAAGGCTAAGGACGATGGCCGTGACTTTGCTGACTATCTTCCTATCTTTCTCACTCATAACGGCCTTCCTAGTATTTCTGTTCCTCCTACTCAGCTATTGCGCTCTGCTCCATTCTCGCCTACAGTCTTCAGTCCACAAAACACCACAAATTCAGCTGTGGGAAATACTACAGTTCCCCCACAATGTCCCCCCAACCCACCCCAGACTACTACAGAAAACGGTGCCACTAACCAAACAGCACATCCTGGACTATCCCAAACTGAATCATCCATGTCAAAAGCACTTTCAACCTCTTCTCCAAACATTGTTCCCTCCACTTCTAATCAGACTACAAACACTACAACCTCTGATACCTCTCACCCAGTCCCTGTTAATAAGCCTTCTGCCTGCCTCCATCCCCCAACAACTCCAGTCATTTCTTCTGTAACTCATCTCATCTCGTCCCGAGCCCGCTCAGCAACCCGTTGTCTTACTCCCACCTCCCGCTGTCAATTACCCATAATTCCTACCCCCCTCCTCCAAGGTGCACCTTCTTCAGTAACTGCCCAAGTCATTGAATCACGTAAACCTCATGCTCCTGTACATGCACAAAACCCCACCAGCACCTCATCAAAACCTAAAAATTCTTAAAGATCATCCAATTCAATGTGCGGGCATATTTCTCCATCAGACACATGGTGTCAGATTTTATTGAGATCGAGAAATCTGATGTGCTACTATTAAATAGCACATACATTACGAACTCACATAAAATCAAACATCATGGCTACTCCTCTTACCAATCACCAGATGAAGCACATGAAGGAGTTGCAATACTCATCCGTTCTTCATACAAACACGAACTCTTACACACTCATTGGCTTCACAAACATTTCCTAGCCATTAAAGTTCACACACAGATGGGCCCTCTCATCATCTGCACAACCTACACCCGTCCTAACACCGACATTCCCATGCAAGATTTCATAACTCTCTTCAACCACACTCACTTGCCTGTTTTTCTGCTTGCTGACCTCAATGCACAACATCCCACATTCCACCACAATACCACAAATCAGCATGGCAGACAGCTTCATCAAATATACACTCAAAAACATCTATTCTTTCTTGGCCCTGATTTCCCCACTTGTTTCACACCTACAGGTTCTGGCAGGCCTGATCTCATATTCACCAACAGACATGGCAGCAACTTGCAACACTTTATTTCACCAGGGCCCATTACGGGCTCTGATCATATTCCCTTAATTATCACAGTCTCCACAAATCCTATTCTCATCCCCAGTACTCCTCAATTCTCATACCATAGGGCAAACTGGGACATGTTCAAACAACACATTGATGACACTGATCTCACTTATGAATACAATGACAAACATCACACTGACATCGACACACAAGCACGCAACATACAAGACACCATCATTCATGCAGCAAACATCTCCATTCCTAAAACAACACACAAACCACATTTCACTTTCACCCCCTCCATTCGCTCAAAACGCCTCTTAGCTTGTTATCACACTAGATTCTTACAAAACATACATCGTCATGGACAAATACTATGGGACCTAACAGCATTAAAAAACCACATCCTTAACAGCCTAGATGAAGATCACACAAAACATTGGAAACACCTCATAGAACAAGCAGAACAATACAGAAAACTGACACCTCAAGAATTCTGGAAACAAATTAAACGATTACAAGGATCAACTCACACACCGTTTAAATACCTTCTTCATAATAACAACAAAATCACTGATCCTGATGCAGTACTCAACATTTTTAAACACCACTGGGAACAAATCTTTCACCCACATCCTCCTGAACCAGTTGCACGCCCCAACATTGACAGAGTCGAAGACTGGATACACCAAATAGACAAGCAACTACACCAGACGACCTCATCCACCTTGACAATCTCAATTCAAACACTGAACTACAGACTCCCCTAACTCTAGCTGATGTCAAGACAGCTCTCATGGGCACTCGTCGTAGAGCCCCTGGTGCGTCTGGCATTGGACATATCCTTCTTAGACAACTCCCTGCTTCTATCATTAATGCTATCACTAACCTATTCAACGCCTCCCTTGCCTCTGGATACTTCCCTCTCAACTTTAAGTCTGCCACAGCCGTTCTTATTCCAAAACCTGGAAAACCTCACACTGACCCAAAGAACTACAGACCCATCAGCCTTCTAGAGACACTTGGCAAAGTCTTTGAAAGGCTGATCAACCAGAGACTTAGAACCCACCTAGAAGACAATGACTTACTCTCTAACAAACAGTTTGGATTTCGGCCTCACCGGTCCACTCACGACGCCTTAAACATCATGACCAACTACCTCAGTATCAATAAACGCCAAAGATTCAAGACTGCACTCATCACTAAGGACGTTGAAAAAGCCTTTGACACTGTTTGGCATGACGGTCTAAAATTCAAACTATGCAACAACTTTAATCTTCCCCTTATCACCACCAAACTTCTTTCTAACTACTTAGACAATAGGACAATGAGAATTAAGTTCCTCCGACAACACTCTGACTACTTCAACTTACATGCCGGTGTTCCCCAAGGTTCTGTTCTTGCCCCAACACTCTACATCCTATACATCAACGACATTCCTGACCCTTCTCATCACACTTCATTAACCATATGCTACGCCGATGATGTCTCTCACCTTGTCACCAGCACCAGACTTGATACACTAACGAACAGAGCACAAAGAGAACTTGATATTGTCACTGAATGGGAGTACAAATGGCGTATAAAAACCAATTCCAGTAAATCCAAAATTACATACTTTTTCTGCAAAAGTAACATTCGCCCTATTCCTCTTAAACTCTATTCATACACTCCAAATCCTACTTATATCTCTGTGTCTCCCTCCTCCACAGTCCTTGGACTCACATTTGATCGACAACTACTCTTTCACAAACACATTACACAGAAACATGCAATAGCTCTTCAAGCTATGAATAAACTGAACAGACTCAGATATGCAAAACCGGACACAAAAATGCACCTTTACAAAGCACTAATTAGACCTCTCCTAACATATGCTCCACTAGCTCTCTCTCTATCTTCACGTACTAACAAACTAAAGCTTCAAAGAATACAGAATAGAGCATTAAGATGGGTACTCAACACCCGATGGCAAGAGTTTATTACCAGTCAAAGTCTCCATGAAAGTACGAACATTCCTGCCCTAAATGTATACTGGAAAACTTTATCAGACAAACAAATTGATAGACTACTCACTTTTCATGAACAACATATTGATTTTCTCCTACACACTCTCAGACGACCACAACACACTCATGACCTCTTCTCTACCATCCATGATCCTCCTCCTATCTCTA
This sequence comes from Procambarus virginalis, assembly GCA_020271785.1. Classification (NCBI taxonomy): domain Eukaryota; kingdom Metazoa; phylum Arthropoda; class Malacostraca; order Decapoda; family Cambaridae; genus Procambarus; species Procambarus virginalis. Next base: position 43,202 of record WNGS01167185.1, on the reverse strand, counting down.
TATTTCGATAAACTTTAGATCTAAACACCCAGCATCCACCATCATACATTCAGCTCTCAACAACCAGCACAAACCATCCGTAAAAGTTCAGCCCTCACGCTCTTGAGCCAATCACTGAGATGTTGTGAGTTTTGTGATGTCCCTGCTGTTGTCGCTAAAAACACCCGAATGAGTCCCTGCCTCGAACGCCGCATCCAAAAGACACGCAGCTGGGTTTAGCCCTGGCACTTTTTCTCCTACAAATCTTCTTCCTCTCACCCCCCTTATCTTCTTCTGTCCCCACTTCAATGCTCGCCCCAAGGGCATCTTCTCCTGTATTATATTCTATTCTATTCTATTCACGCTAATTCATTACTGCCCGCTCATCACATCCCTATGTTTCATATATATCGCGTTGGGGAAAAAAGATCTCCATAGCCAAAATGAACTCTGTAGAAATTCATCAGTGATACATGACGGATGAGGAGTTTAACAATCGAGAGTGCTGCATTGTCTACTCTGTAAATTGCATATCATGCTCCCCCTACAGCATGTCGCAGGACATTGCTGATAAGTATCCTCACGCCACCGCTTACGCCAGAACGCAATTGTATAATCTAAAGAGATGCATCAGAGAAGACCGACCAACGCCTGGATCCATTCACATCAGCAGAGGCAGTCAAGGACCAAGCATTGTAGCCTTGGCAACTCAGTATGGATTAGGGAAGCCTATTGAGAAGAATGATATTGCTCAAGCCATTACCGATAAATCAAAAGATTACGCTATGGTTAAAGGTTTGCGTGCTGATACGAAAGAAAACCGCTTGTTATACTTGGCGAAATCTTTAGAAGAACTCATATTGTATACTGAAGATACTGAGGAGATCAAGAAAGTTATTCTCCCTTGGGGTGTAGGTATGTCAGGTCGGTGTGAAGATGTTGAGTGGGAAAGTGCTTACCTCCCCATTATTCAAAATATGCAGGGGAGTTTAAAACCTTATAATGTCAAAGTGATTTTAGTCCGCCCCAGGGAAACAGGGACGAAACAAAACAAGAAACCCGTTAACCTTTGCACAACCGTATAAAGGGGTGACTGCTCTCCGCTCTCCGACTCATTTCCTCTACTCTACTCATCAGATAAGATGTTGACGACTGTAGCTGGCAGCCTTTCATCTTTTTCGGAGTACTCTTACTCCGACTGCATCATCTACGATATGGACGCCACTAGCGTGATGATGAGTGAGGTGGTTGAAGAATTATGGACTCATTATCCCTATGCTCGCATTCATCGGAGCAAACTACCCTACAAAAATCGTGCAGAGAGAAGAGACCGAGTCATGCCGGGAGAGATTGTCTATGGTGAACCCCCTCAATTCAACAATCGAATTGGTGATGACCCTCATCTACCTCATCTCATTGGATTAATAACACATCACGCTGGAGGGAAATACTCTAAACCCCTAAACATGTCGATGAAGGAAATCAAGACATTATATGCTGCCGACCCGCACTACTACAGAGGCTTACAGTTGGATACAGAAGAAATGCGTTGCTATTGGTTTACAAAATCTCTGCGTAAGGCCTTCGCAGTCATCTTAACAAGAGAAGAAGAATATAAAATTAATCGCATAATTTTCCCCTTTGGACTTGGGATGGGCTGCGGTCAGTATTGGAAGAGCTACAATCAAGAAGTATGGAGACTGAAATATCTACCCATAATGTTGAAGTTGGAGCAACATTACCAGCGTCGCGGGTTGAAATTTGTGATGGTTGACTCCGCGTGCAATGCAATCCCTGCAGCATTGCCTACACACGGTGTGCTTACACATAAGTTAAGTGAAGGAGTTGCCTCTGCTTATCATCGGATGAATAACAACAATTCGAACGCGGATGTGGTCGAGGCAGAATGTGAAACTACAAAACCTCCTTGCAGAGCTGTGCCTATAATAGACCTCACAGGAGATATTGAACTCATTGATTTAACAGTCGATTAGAAATATATAAACTATTCACTTTATTTATTTACTATTGTTACCATTTTTCCTTTGTTTGCAATTAATAAAAAAATATAATAATACACTCTGTGTTTATTTTTCCACTTTAACAAACAGTTGAGTGTGAGTTTATTTTTCCACTTTAACAAACAGTTGAGTGTGAGTTTATTTTTCCACTTTAACAAACAGTTGAGTGTGAGTTTATTTTTCCACTTTAACAAACAGTTGAGTGTGAGTTTATTTTTTCCACTTTAACAAACAGTTGAGTGTGAGTTTATTTTTTCCACTTTAACAAACAGTTGAGTGTGAGTTTATTTTTCCACTTTAACAGTTGAGTGTGTTTACAGATGTAATAGAGGAATGAAAAGAGTAAATGGTAACTCTATACTGTATATAATCCTTACACCCGCAAACTTGCGTTTAATATCTGACAAGATGTGTTCAAGGTATATGCTTCATAAGCTATCATGTCTTAAAGACTGTAAAGTAGAAGGTGACTATCTAGCATCGGATGAGTTCCATCCTGGTGACTCTATAGTGTATGATATTCCTTCAATTCACGCCCATTCGGGAGAAATGTCATGTGAGATCTGGGAACGGTATCCTTATACACGACTACAGCGCGCGATTCAACCATTAAGTAACTATGTGGTGGTGGCTGACCGCATCAAAGTAGGAGGAGCGGTCTTTTCTCCTTCTCCCTCACCAGGAAGCGTACCACATGTTATAGCTATTGTGACCCGGTATAGCGCAGGACCACCAATAGAAAATAACGCTGTTAGCAAAAAAATTCTATTAGAACAGTGTGAGGAGCATAGAGATTGCATAATGGAGGGACTCCGCAATGATACTAAGATCAAGAGACGATGTAGCTTTAAATTATGCATTAATCAAATTTTAAGCATGACTAAGCGTCATAATTCAATCAAGCGCGTTAAAATTCCTTATGGGTTGGGTATGATTGACAGTGATGACTTGAATCCAGATGAGCAGCTTGAATGGGAGGTCAACTACTACACAGCTCTGGCTCACTTAGCCATGGTGTTAAAAAAAACATGGAAAACAACTCATAATAGTTGAAAAAAAAATGAAGACGATTGGTGGTTAATCTGTTTTACCAAGATAAATATGTAAGTCTCTTATGTTTGCCAGTTATTCTGTCTTACCAAGATAAATATGTAAGTCTCTTATGTTTTCTAGTTATTCTGTCTTACCAAGATAAATATGTAAGTCTCTTATGTTTGCCAGTTATTCAACAAAAGTCTGCCAAGATAAATATGTAATGTCTGTCAGTTATTGAATAAAACGTATTAAGAGAATGATAAACTATTTTTTCCACACATTATGCTAAAACCAGTCTCTGTTTTTTTTCTATCTAGAATTTATAGGTGGTGAACACGTCTCCCAAAACTCATCTGTGCTTATTTCGCAATTATATAATAAGAGAAGTAATTGAGCTGGACTAAGTCTCATATTACATTTCGTAATGTTATTTGGATTGCAGAAAAGATGATGATTTCCACGTTACAATGTGTTACAGAGCGCTAAAACTGATACACAGTAATATTTATATGGTATGAGATGTAATGGAGCTGGACTAAGTCATACTTTCATTTAAAATGTTATTTTGGACTGTAGAAAGTTGATTTACGTTACGTTACATTGTGTTACAGAGTGCTAAAACTGTCACACACAGTAATATTTGATAAGAGATGTAATGGAGATGAACTAATTCATACTTTCATAATGCTATTTGGACTGTAGAAAGTTGATTTGAGTTACGTTACGTTACATTGTGTTACAGAGGGCTAAAACTGTCACACAGTAATATTTGATAAGAGATGTAATGGAGATGAACTAAGTCTCACTTTTCATTTCAAAATATCATTTTGGACTGCTGAAAGTTTATGATTTCTGCATTACGTTACGTTAGGTTACATTACATTGTGTTACAGATGGCTAAAACTGGCAGACAGTAATATTTATATGGTAAGAGATGAAATGGAGATAATGTGTTTGACTAAATGTGGATCACATTTCAATATTCAGACATCGGACAGAAAGTTGCTCTTACTCTTAAAATGATATTTGGGCAAAGAACGATGTTAACATGTTGGTCACGCTACATTAATGATATTTGGGCAAAGAACGATGACATCATGTTGGTCACGTTACGTTACAAAGTTATAAAGGTGAGTGTGATGGGGGCTCGAAAATTGACATTAGTCTTCCATCCTCTGGTGAGCTGTCAGTCTAAGTGAAATGAAAAAAGATACGTGAACAGCGGCAGCAAGAGAAAAGAATTGATGTTACTTTTTCCCCCAACTATTAAATGATCTGAATAGAGAGGGAGAGAGAGAGAGAGAGAGAGAGAGAGAGTAACCACTGATTGCTATGTGTATCCCATGCAGTTGTGTTTACAAAAAAAAAAATTATGATTTGTTATAATAATAAGATTGAAGACCACCTTATGACTCTCGTTACTCTTAAAAAAAATGCTATTTGAGCAAAGAATGATGTTACCATGTGGGTCACGTTACGATATAGCTTACACATATTAACAGAAAAAATACTAAAGGCTTTGCACAGAACATCCGGTCTGGGAAGGGTGAAGTGATGATTGATGGTTTGGGCTTGGAAGGGGGGTGAGAGGGGGTTGGGGTTTGGTGTGGGTGGATGGGGTGAGGGTAAGGTCATCCCAGTACCTCGCCCATCTCACTACGCCTCAAACCAGCACGAAGGTTAGACAATAACGAGACGGATTGATGTTTCACCCATTCAGGAGTCTTGGACATTCTGTGACATTGTCTTGCTATGATAACGCCGTTGTGTGTGTTACAGAGCGCTAAAACTGACACACACTAATATTTGATAAGAGATGTAATAGAGATGCATTAGGTCATACTTTCATAATGTTATAGGGCCTGTAGAAAGATGATTCGCGTTACGTTACAATGTGTTATGGAGCGCTAAAACTGACACACAGTAATATTTGATAAGAGATGTAATGGGAATGCATTAAGTCATACTTTCATAATGTTATTTTGACTGTAGAAAGTTGATTCGCGTTACGTTACATTGTGTTACAGGGCTGAGTCGTACGTTCATAATGTTATTTGGACTGCAGAAAGCTCATGGCACACTCAGTGCTATGTTCCAGTGTGTGTCAGGAGCGANACTCTGACACTGAAAAAGTTCCTTCTAACGTCCCTGTGGCTCATGTGGGTACTCAGTTTCCACCTGTGTCCCCTTGTTCGCGTCCCACCAGTGTTGAATAGTTTATCCTTGTTTACCCGGTCGATTCCTCTGAGGATTTTGTAGGTTGTGATCATGTCTCCCCTTACTCTTCTGTCTTCCAGTGTCGTAAGGTGCATTTCCCGCAGCCTTTCCTAGTAACTCATGCCTCTTAGTTCTGGGACTAGTCTAGTGGCATACCTTTGGACTTTTCCAGCTTCGTCTGTGCTTGACAAGGTACGGGCTTGACAAGGTACAGTAGTGTGGTGGTGGTGGTGCCAGGGGTGGCAGGGTGGTGGTGGTGGTGCCAGGGTGGCGGTGTGGTGGGGTGGTGGTTTGCCAGGGGTGGCAGTGTGGTGGTGGTGTTGTTGCCAGGGGTGGCAGTGTGGTGGTGGTACCAGGGTTGCAGTGTGGTGGTGGTGGTGTTGCCAGGGTGGCAGTGTGGTGGTGGTTGTGTCAGGGGGGCGGTGTGGTGGTGGTGGTGTTGCCAGGGGTGGCAGTGTGGTGGTGGTTGTGTCAGGGGTGGCAGTGTGGTGGTGGTGCCATTGGGGCAGTGTGGTGGTGGTGCCAGGGGTAGCAGCGTGGTGGTGGTGGTGCCAGGGGTGG
>WNGS01167184.1:5572-19064 GCA_020271785.1 Procambarus virginalis | reverse complement strand
ACCTGTGGCCCACCCCGACGAACGGAACCGCGCGCCCTGGTACGACCCCGCCGGAAGGAACCCCCCGGTCCCCCGGAAACCAACAACTCAGACATAGGGCGGCAAGAGGAAGAAGCCGCCTGAATATAACGATTCACCGCAGAAGCCTCAAAAAGCAGAGGACAAAAGGGAGAAGACAACCTAAGAACCAGGGCCCAAGCGGATTCCAAGGAGGAAGCAAGGACCGCCTGACGACACGCGAAGCGCGCAGCGAAAACCGCAGCAACGCCTCCCGCAGGATAGGCGCAAAAAGCTTCAACATGGCAGACGACGCCCGAGCAGCGGAGACCAAGGCGTCAGACCCTGGAACGGCCCCAAGCGCCTCAACATCCTCCGCAAGCCAATCCGAAGATAGCTCCAGGAGGGAAAAGAACGCAGGACCGAAGCCAAAAAGCCACGAGCGCGCAAATCCTCCGCCACAAGAGCAGCCGAGGGAAGGAACCTGCACATGGAGCTGCACCGCACCAACATCCCGCAGAAGGGCAGGAGCGAAAAGACACTCATTAAGGTGCTCAAAATCGCCCCCCAGGTAAACCTGGACCACCGTCAACGCCTCACGCCACTCAAACGTGCGGTTCGACAGAACGAGTCCCAAGCATCCAGAGAAAACAAGGGGCAGTCTGCAAGCCAGGACGACCCCGGAACCTCATAACGAACCCAGTAAGGACACGAAGATCCAAACCTGAAGCAAGACGGATCCATTATGGAGGCGTACTCCGGGTCACGCAGGAGGGAAGCCGCCAAGGCCGACCGCACCTCAGACGGAGAGATGCGGGAAGCCGAAAACCTCCGGAAAGACGGAACCGAAGAACCCACAGGACACGGAACCGAACCCGGGAGGAGCAGAACCCAAGTCCAATTCGTACGCAGAGGGGGGAAAGGAAAACCCCACTCCTTGCAACAGTAAGCCCCGCTCAGAAGGACGGAAAATCCAGGCGGGGTCCAATGGAGCCCAAGGCCCCCAAGTCAGCTCCTCCCCAACCCCAGGAGCCTCTACACCAGGCCCCGGGCCGAGTCGTCCTCCAAAGCCCCGCCTCACAAGAAAAAGCCGGGCAGCCGAAAGCTCCGGAAGAGAAGGGGCCCACTGGTCAGACCCCGGAGCAGCGCCAGGAGGAACAGACTCGAATGCCTCCGTAGCCCCCCCGGACGGGGCAACCCCCGAAACTGCCCGAGTCTCGGAAACCTCTAAACCCCACCCCGACCCCGAAGCCCTCAGACGCTTGGGGCCGGAAGTAGGGGGGGGGGGCAGAATGAACCACCAAAGGGGAAGAACAAGGGGGTGCGGCGGAACCAAGGCCGAAGCGACCAACACCCCCAAGTCCGGGTCCCTATACACAAAGCGGGCAGCCGCGGGGCGTCCGGGAAGCAAGAGTCCGCTCGCGTTGCAATAACCTAAACCTACCTTGCAACGCACGAGCTGCCTGCACCCGAAGTGATTCATCAGCAGACTGGGTGAATTGAGTCACAAAACAACATAGCTCGCAGGACTCGGGGTCGAATGTGTCACCGACCCAACAGGCAGCATGACGGAGGCAAAAACAATGAGAGTCACCCTGAGACAAGGGGACAGAGCAACCCTCAAACTCGCACACAGCGAGAGGGGACGCAAGGGTCTCCTCCATCGGACCCAAGAGCCCCGCGGGGTTTTCCAGGGCCCCTAGACTGGGTCTGCTAAGGGTTATCCCAGGCAGGGCACTGCTAACCGGCTACCAAACTACCAAACAATCTGCTAAAAGCTGAACCCACGGGACGTGTCCACTCGCGAGGGCGAAGCAGGGGGTGCCACCACACAAACGACCCTAATATAAGGGGAACAAGGCAGACCCCCCTACCAGGCAAAAACAAAAAGAAAAGAAAAACCACCCAAGTGGACAACGTACCCAGAGGGAACAGAACCGGCCGCTGTTATAGGTGAAAACTAGCTACGCAGTGCCCTGCGCCCCACCAGTGCTATAACTACCACTTACCCCAAGGTAAACAAGGGAGTAAAACCCCCAAACCCTCAGGGCGGCCAAACGCCCAGCAGCGAAAAGCCAACAGAGGTAGACCCGAGGTGACTTGTGGAAGGCAACCCCAAGCCCCAAGGGGGGGTACTTACAGGGCACTCAGGGAAGGTGACCCTAAGCACATGCAGCCCGAGTACCTGAGAATACTACTCCCAGCTCACACGACCACAGTAAGAGCAGCACTGAAAAACAATTCACAGCGCTGAGACAAGACTGGAGCTGGAGCCACACGACCATGCACGATCCCATCAGCCGAGGAACTGAGGTGTGGATTGCCGGCGCGGGGGTCTGGGGCTCCCCTTCCCCCTCCCGGGGAGGGGGGGAGCTGCGCAGACATGCGGCGCGACTTGTGTGACGTCATGCTAGTTTGCTCGTTTTTCTTTTGGGGAGTTCTGTCCACTCGTTTGTTAATTTTTGTTGTTACCCAGAATAGGGGTTTGTTTTGTGGCGCTTACCTTTCTGGGTGCCTGTCCCGGTCGATGGCAGATATAGAATGCTCCAAATCACATGTGCATTCTATGGGCCATTGCTCCCCGTGCCTCTCTGAGGGGCCAGGTTCTGGCTCGTGGTCCCCGGTAGGCTAGAACTCCACCCACATCGACTGATGCAAAATAGTTAGAATATCCATATCAACCATGGATAGCTCCGGGGAGCCGTAGGGGCTCCCCAAGAAAAAAATAACTACATAAATTAATATTAGTGATGCTAGGCAAATCAGCCTAGCATCACTAATATTAATTACATCAATATACAGTTGGAGCACATCATACACCAGCTACAGTATGATCATACTGGTGTATGTGTGGTCATAACACCATCTCACACTCATATGGCAATATCACAACACACCATGGACCAGTATGGTAATATCACAACACACCATGGACCAGTATGGTAATATCACAACACACCATGGACCAGTATGGTAATATCACAACACACCATGATCCAGTATGGTAATAACACAACACACCATGGACCAGTATGATAATATCACAACACACCATATACCAGTATGGTAATATCACAACACACCATGGACCAGTATGGTAATATCACAACACACCATGGTCCAGTATGGTAATATCACAAGACACCATGGACCAGTATGGTAATATCACAACACACCATGGACCAGTATGGTAATATCACAACACACCATGGACCAGTATGGTAATATCAAAACACACCATGGACCAGTATGGTAATATCACAACACACCATGGACCAGTATGGTAATATCACAACACACCATGGACCAGTATGGTAATATCACAACACACCATGGACCAGTATGGTAATATCACAACACACCATGGACCAGTATGGTAATATCACAACACACCATGGACCAGTATGGTAATATCACAACACACCATGGACCAGTATGGTAATATCACAACACACCATGGACCAGTATGGTAATATCACAACACACCATGGACCAGTATGGTAATATCACAACACACCATGGACCAGTATGGTAATATCACAACACACCATGGACCAGTATGGTAATATCACAACACACCATGGACCAGTATGGTAATATCACAACACACCATGGAACAGTATGGTAATATCACAACACACCATGGACCAGTATGGTAATATCACAACACACCATGGACCAGTATGGTAATATCACAACACACCATGGACCAGTATGGTAATATCACAACACACCATGGACCAGTATGGTAATATCACAACACACCATGGACCAGTATGGTAATATCACAACACACCATGGACCAGTATGGTAATATCACAACACACCATGGACCAGTATGGTAATATCACAACACACCATGGTCCAGTATGGTAATATCACAACACACCATGGACCAGTATGGTAATATCACAACACACCATGGACCAGTATGGTAATATCACAACACACCATGGTCCAGTATGGTAATATCACAACACACCATGGACCAGTATGGTAATATCACAACACACCATGGTCAAGTATGGTAATATCACAACACACCATGGACCAGTATGGTGATATCACAACACACCATGGACCAGTATGGTAATACCTCAACACACCTGAGTGATTGTGAGGTGATGGTGATATAGCAGTGATAGTAATATAATATAGTGTGATAGTGATACTGAGGTGGTGATATGACAGTGATAGTGAGGTGATGGTAATATAGCTGTGATAATGAGGCAATATAGCAGTGATAGTATAGTAGTGATATAGCAGTGATACTGAGGTGGTGATGATATGACAGTGATGGTGATATAGCAGCGATGGTGAGTTTTTTTATTATTATTTTCTACTACAGACGTGGCCACACGTTTACAATGCTAATCAGCATATATACATTTTCTTCTGTCCTCGATGGACAGGGTTAGAGATGTGTTAAACATATAGTTCAAGGGTTTATTGAACAATCAACCACAGAAGGTGGTTCGGTGCTTTTAAAATGCTAAGCTAACCTACATACGTAAATACATAGATACACAGATTTACGTATGCCCTACACAAAGTGTTTGATGTGTCTTTTACATAGTGTCATTAATGTGCAATAACAAAGGTGAAATGTAATTCTGATTAGCTTCCATATATACTTTATACACATACATATACATGCACACACACACATATACGTACACATACATATATACATACATATATACACACACACATGCATTCACATACATTTGTCTCTTTTACTCTGCAACCCGTCCTCGCAAATTCGTATAGTCAATATTGACTTATTAAATATCTGCATAGGTGATATACTAAACATAATAGATACCCTTAAAAACTTCATACAAAACACCGACCTTACCTAACCTTGTTAGTATGTTAAGATAAGCATCTTATTGCTTCGTAATTACAATTATTACTTAACCTATACCTATAATAGGTTAAGTAACAATTGTAATTACGAAGCTATAAGATGCTTATCTTAACATACTAACAAGGTTAGGTAAGGTCGGTGTTTTCTATGAATAGGTTAAGTAACAATTGTAATTACGAAGCTATAAGATGCTTATCTTAACATACTAACAAGGTTAGGTAAGGTCGGTGTTTTCTATGAAGTTTTTTAAGGGTATCTATTATGTTTAGTATGTCACCTATGCACGTATTTAATAAGTCAATATTGACTATACGAATTTGCGAGGACGGGTTGTACTCTGACAGGGTGAGATAGCTGATAGAGAAACTAGTGTGCAATTAAGCACTTAATCACTGAAGGTGATGAAGGTGCTTTTACAAGCTCAGGTTATATAGTTACATTACATACATACATTGTATAATTGATACATTACATGGTTATTCTTGGGTACAAGTCCAATATATCAAGTGTTCCAGTACTCATATAGTAATTACAGAGTTTAGCATACCTTAGCCCAGGAGGGCGAAAGTCAGTCAATATGGGACATTCTACAATATAATGTTCAAGAGAGTGCATGTTTTCTATGTCACAAAGTTGACACATTGTGTACTCGACATTTGGGTTTTGAGAAAGCTGCCAGATACGTCTATATCCCAGGCGTATTCTGGCCACTATAACATCACACTGCCGGGTTCTTGTTCTATTAGTCCCATATGTGAATGTCTCCTCACGATATCTATCATAATATTTAATGCTGCAACTTTTCGGTCTTTGTGAATTTGTTAGGTCGGTGAGATCTTCATTAGATATTTGTTTAAGTATTCTCTTTGTCACTGCTAATGAAACACCCATATCAATTTCTACCACTGGTTTTATGCTGGCTGTCTTTGCAAGCATATCAACAGTGTCATGCCTTGAGATGCCAACATGTGATGGTATCCATAGGAATTTAATTTCAAATCTGTTTTCTTTAGCAGCTAAAACATTCATTCGAATATCACTGACTATTTTCTGGGTGTCACTACTATGTGCGTTCAATGCCAGGAGTGCACTCTGGGAGTCACAGTATAAGTCCACTGCCTTTGTCTTTTAAAAATTCAGTGGCAAGGTATATGCCTGCAAGTTCGGCATTACCCTTACCCTTTGAGTTGTACTTGCCCAGTCATTGACGCGCTTCATTGCTGTATGTACAAGAGAAGATTGTTCAAATATATTGCATGCACATCCGGTACATTGTTCACCTTCTTCTACAGAGCCATCGGTATAGCACTGATACACATCGTTACCCATACTCTGAGTACTTTCAGTGATGCTTTTCAGTGTTAACTGTTTTAATAATGTAGAGTGTACACTATCTTTCTTGGGCGCATTTACAAAATCAACTGATAGATCCCAGTTATCCCATGGAGTAATTGGTTGATTAATCATTAATTGAGTTGGGTACATATTTAATATTTTGATGGAGTTGGCTACCTTGTAGAACCAAAATACATAATCAGATTTCGTTCTTCTATAGACCTCAGGTGAGTGCAGCATATTAGAAAGTTTAGCTTGAAACTTCATGTGTTGTCTAGATCTACTCAATGCCTTCACGCCGAAAACTGTGCTAATAGACAAAATTCTCTCACTTATGGTAGGTAATTTTAACTCTGCTCTCATGATGGTGAGTAGTGATGCTGTAGCAGTGATAGTGATATATCAGTAAATGTAAGGAGGAAATCTATCAGTGTGAGGTGATAATGCAGTGAAAGTGAAATGATGTTGGTGTAACAGTGACAGTGTTATGTGATAGTGAGCTATTGGTGGTATAACAGTGATAACAGCAATATGGTGACACCAACAATTTGTTACTCAACTTGGTCAGTATATGACCCCAAGTGTGGGCCCTGAGGTGATGGTGATATATATAGGTGATAGTGAAGCTATAGTGATACAGCAATGAAAGGTGACAGTACTGAGAAGATATAGCATTGATGGTGATACAACCGTCATTGTCAGGTATATGATACCAAAGTATAAATACCAAAGTGTTAAATACCAAAGATAGTGAAGTTATGATGATATAGTGATAAAGGTCTGTCCTTAAATTACATTGTCATCAAAACACGCTGTCCATGGTGATACAGGAGTGACGGTGATGATGGTGGTACAGTGAACTAGAGTGGCAGCACAACACCACAGTAGTGATGGTGGTGGTACAGTGAACTAGAGTGGCAGCACAACACCACAGAAGTGATGGTGATGGTACAGTGAACTAGAGTGGCACCACAACACCACAGTAGTGATGGTGATGGTACAATGAACTAGAGGGGCAGCAGAACACCACAGTAGTGATGGTGGTGGTACAGTGAACTAGAGTGGCAGCACAACACCACAATCCACCACAGTCACCTCCGTAATGTCACTGTGGTTGACTGCTGCCCTCACCACATCCAGACCGCTCACCACATCACCGAAGACATCTGGCCACTGGTCACCATCCTGGCCGTCCCTAGTGATGATGATGAACTGGGCACTCCTGGTACCCCACGGATCATCCCAGCACAACACAGTTCCTGCCCGGCCTGACTCCCGGTAGTGCCCCTGGAGGTCAGGTAGCAGTGGGGCTCCTCCCTTACCATCATTCCTCTCGTAGTCTCCGCCCTCCACCCGCTCCTACGGCTTACCCTTGTCCAAACCCCCAACAGTTTAGTATTGCGGTAGGTGTGGCCCCACTGGCCCGTACACAACAACACAAACTGTCTTGCCAGCGGAGTGTCAGGAGTCAGCCGGATGGTGACCCGCCCTCTTGTTGACCCTGCCCACCCGAGGTCAAGGAACGCCAGGGTGCAGGAGGGCTCCAGCACGCCCACAACCTCACTCTCCTGCAGGAAATGAAATAAATCATGCTGATAACTGTACAGTACAGTTATCAGTTATAACTGATAACTGTATAACAAAATGTTATCATATTAGTTATCATATCTCAGTAAGTCAGTATTGTCAGTAAGACCAGTGGGTGTAATAAAGTAACCTGGAGGGTGTGGGCGTGGGCTGACGCAGGAGTGGGTGGAGGTACAGCTGTCCGTCTTGTAGAGTTATCCTGGCGGAGCGGCTGCCATCTTGGTTTTCCTGGATGGCCATCACCCGGCCAGCCTTCACCAGCCTCTTGACGGGCTCACTCATCCTGCGGAGGTCCTCAACCTGTGGACAGTGTCAGCCCCATTATACCTGTGGTCAGTGTCAGCCATATTATCACCTGTGGTCAGTGTCAGCCCCATTATCACCTGCAGTGTCAGCCCCATTATCACCTGTAGTAAGTGTCAGCCCCATTATCATCAGTGGTCAGTGTCAGACCCATTATCAACTGCGGTCAGTGTCAGCCCCATTATCACCTGTAGTCAGTGTTAGCCCCATTATCACCTGTGACCAGTGTCAGCCCAATTATCACCTGTGACCAGTGTCAGCCCCATTATCACCTGTGGTCAGTGTCAGCCCCATTACCACCTGAAGTCAGTGTCAGCACCATTATCACCTGTGACCAGTGTCAGCCCCATTATCACCAGTGGTCAGTGTCAGCCCATTATCAACTGTGGACAGTGTCAGCTCCATTATCACCTGTGGAAAGTGTAAGCCCAATTATCAACTGTGGACAGTGTCAGTTCCATTATCATCTGTGGACAATGTCAGCCCATTATCACCTTTAGTCCGAGAGAGACAAATTATCAGTCAACAACACCTACCACATTCACCACAATCAGCACATAAACTGAAGCCAGTCAAGGAAAGCACCTACTGGAAAGGGTTGGTGCTGGACCTGTAGCTTCAGCCTCCCTCTACTGGCAGGGAGTTGGTGCTGGACCTGTAGCTCCAGCCCCCCTCTACTGGCAGGGGGTTGGTGCTGAACCTGTAGCTCCAGCCCCTCTCAACTGGCAGGGGGTTGATGCTGGACCTGTAGCTCCAGCCCCCTCTTACTGGCAGGGGGTTGGCGCTGGACCTGTAGCTTCAGCCCCCTCTACTGGCAGGGGGTTGGTGCTGGACCTGTAGCTCCAGCCCCACTCTACTGGCAGGGAGTTGGTGCTGGACCTGTAGCAGCCCCCCTCTACTGGCACGGAGTTCGTGCTGGACCTGTAACTCCAGCCCCCCTCTACTGGCAGGAGGTTGGTGCTGGACCTGTAGCTTCAAGCCCCCCCCACCTCTATTGGCATGGGTTAGTGCTGGACCTGTAGCTCCAGCCTCCCTCTCTGGCAGGGAGTTGGTGCTGGACCTGTTGCTCCAAGCCCCCTCTACTGGCAGGGGGTTCGTGCAGGACCTGTAGCTCCAGGCCCCCTCTACTGGCAGGGGGGTTGGTGCTGGACCTGTAGCTCCAGCCTCCCTCTACTGGCAGGGGGTTGTGCTGGACCTGTAGCTCCAGCACCCCTCTACTGGCAGGGAGTTGGTGCTGGACCTGTTGCTCCAGCCCCCACCTCTACTGGCAGGAAGTTGGTGCAGGACCTGTAGCTCCAGCCCCCCCCCCCCTCTACTGGCAGGAAGTTTATGCAGGACATATAGCTCCAGTCCCACTCTACTGGCAGGGGGTTGGTGCTGGGCTGTAGCTCCAGCCCCCTCTACTGGCAGGGGGTTGGTGCTGGACCTGTAGCTCCAGCCCTACCTCTACTGGCAGGGAGTTGGTGCAGGACCTGTAGCTCCAGCCCCCCTCTACTGGCAGGGGGCTCGTGCTGGACCTGTAACTCCAGCCCCCACCTCTACTGGCAAGGAGTTGGTGCAGGACCTGTAGCTCCGGCCCAATCTACTGGCAGGGGGTTCGTGCTGGACCTGTAGCTCCAGCCCCCCTCTACTGGCAGGGGGTGGTGCTGGACCTGTAGCTCCAGCCCCTTCTACTGGCAAGGGGTTGGTGCTGGATCTGTAGCTCCAGCCCCCCTTCTACTGGCAGGGGATTGGTGCAGGACCTGTAGCTCCAGCAGCCCCTTCTACTGGCAGGGGTTTGGTGCTAGACCTGTAGCTCAAGGCCTCCCTCTACTGGCAGTGGGTTGGTGCTGGACCTGTAGCTCCAGCCCCCCCTCCACTGGCAGGGGGTTGGCTGCACACGTAGCTCCAGCCCCCCTCTACTGGCAGGGAGTTGGTGCTGGACCTGTTGCTCCAGCCCCACCTGTACTGGCAGGGAGTTGGTGCAGGACCTGTAGCTCCAGCCCCCCCCCTCTACTGGCAGGGAGTTTATGCAGGTCATATAGCTCCAGCCCACTCTACTGGCAGGGGGTTGGTGCTGGGCCTGTAGCTCCAGCCCCCCTCTACTGGCAGGGGGTTGGTGCTGGACCTGTAGCTCCAGCCCCTACCTCTACTGGCAGGGAGTTGGTGCAGGACCTGTAGCTCCAGCCCCCCTCTACTGGCAGGGGGCTCGTGCTGGACCTGTAGCTCCAGCCCCTACCTCTACTGGCAGGGAGTTGGTGCAGGACCTGTAGCTCCAGCCCCCTCTACTGGCAGGGGGCTCGTGCTGGACCTGTAACTCCAGCCCCCACCTCTACTGGCAAGGAGTTGGTGCAGGACCTGTAGCTCCGGCCCACTCTACTGGCAGGGGGTTCGTGCTGGACCTGTAGCTCCAGCCCCCTCTACTGGCAGGGGGTTGGTGCTGGACCTGTAGCTCCAGCCCCCTTCTACTGGCAAGGGGTTGGTGCTGGATCTGTAGCTCCAGCCCCCCTTCTACTGGCAGGGGATTGGTGCAGGACCTGTAGCTCCAGCAGCCCCTTCTACTGGCAGGGGTTTGGTGCTAGACCTGTAGCTCAAGGCCTCCCTCTACTGGCAGTGGGTTGGTGCTGGACCTGTAGCTCCAGCCCCCCTCCACTGGCAGGGGGTTGGTGCTGCACACGTAGCTCCAGCCCCCTCTACTGGCAGGGGGTTGGTGCTGCACACGTAGCTCCACCCCCCCACTCTACTGGCTGGGGTTGGTGATGGACCAGTAGCTCCAGCCTCCTCCTACTGGAAAGATCGACCTTTGAGGATCACCCTAAATGGGGCCAAACAGATGGAAGAAGAACTAAGGAATGCTAAAAAAACCAGCGTTGAATGTAATGAAACGCCATTTTCTGGGTGAGTCCCGGAGGCTCCCCGGAGCTATCCATGGCTGATATGGATACCCTAACTATTTTGCATCAGTCGATGTGGGTGGAGTTCTAGGCCTACCGGGGACCACGAGCCAGAACCTGGCCCCCTCAGAGAGGCACGGGGAGCAATGGCCCATAGAAATGCACATGTGATTTGGAGCATTCTATATCTGCCATCGACCGGGACAGGCACCCAGAAAGGTAAGCGCCACAAAACAAACCCCTATTCTGGTTAACCACAAAAATTGACAAACGAGTGGACAGAACTCCCCCAGGAAAACGAACTAACAAGCATGACGTCACACGAGCCGCGCCGCATGTCTGCGCAGCTCCCCCCTCCCGGGAGGGGGAAGGGGGAGCCCCAGACCCCGCGCCGGCTATCCACACCCCAGTTCCGAGGCTGGATATCAAAACCACAAAAAACCGCCGACCGGAGGGCGGGAGGGATGCCGGGGAGCCTCCGGGACTCACCCAGAAAATGGCGTTTCATTACATTCAACGCTGGTTTTCTGGGGGGAGCCCTACGGCTCCCCGGAGCTACCTCACCAAAGACTACCTAAGAAAACAAGGGGACATACCCGGGAGGCGGTCGGTGAACCACTCCTCAACACGAAGTCGAGACAACAACCAAAAGGACCCCTCCGGAAAGCAGCAGGCACAACATTCGCCAGAAAAAGGGAGAACGGCCACAGACGAAGAAAACTATGACCAAGATCATAGGAGCCAAGAAACCACTGCGCCTGAGAAGAGCATGAAGCACTGCCACACGACCCCCAGAGGCCAATGCCAAAAGATAGCCGAGGCAAAGCAAACCTGGCCCCGAGGAGCCACAACCACCAAGGAGAAGAAAAACAGGAGAGCACCCTGTCCAAAGACCTGGACGGCACAGGCAGTGCAGAAACAGGCCGGAGGTGAAACAATGCACGATACAGCCTGCGAAACGGCACAGAAGGAACATCGATACCGAAAGCTAGCAGCAGAAACCAAGGTGCCAGACCCAGGAACAGTCCCAAGCGCCTCCACACCTTCTGCAAGCCAATCCTATGACAGCCCCAGGAGGGAAAAGAAAACGCAGGACCAAAACCAAAATGCCACAAGCGTGCAAAGCCACCACCACAAGTGCAGCCGACAGGGAAGGAACCTGCATAAGGAGCCGCCCCGCACCAACACCCGGCAGAAGGGCAGGAGCGAAGACTCGGTAAAAGGAGCAAAATCGCCCACAGGAAAACGAGGAGCGCCGAGACAGCGCGAAGAGGAGATATATGCACAAAAGAACCAGAAGACCAAACATCCAGAAACTGCCGGGAAGATAGAAGCCCTAGAAAGGACCGGAGGGAAGCTCAACCGAATGACGACAGACATACCAGAAAATGGGAAAGAGCTGACTGGGGTTAGAAGACACAGAATTGCTCCTTTCCACTCTCATTATTCCTGCCCTTTCATTCTCCACCGCACACGTACTTGTACGTTTTCAGGAGAGTGAAGGAGGAGGGGCCCACTGGGAAGTGTGTCAAGGAAAACCCAGCACAAAGACGCCGCCAGAGTAGCAGGCGGCGGCCCCGTCAACGAGAGGAGCAGCAGTGTCATCGCCGGCTGCATTCTCTCTATGGTGTGGGTGCCAGAAGCCACGGAGCGACCGGGGACAAGGAAGAAAGGTGTCGGTGACGGGTGTCACGAGCCCCCAGCAGACGACCAATGCAGTATACGGCACTAGGACTGACCTGCGCCAGTCGGACTGACTGACATGTAAACGTCACACAGTGAGTGTTGAACTCTCCCTCTGTTTATCCGCTTTCTCCTTTCCCACGGCAATTGGGTGCAGCTACCAAGGCTACCCCAAAACAGTCCCAAACCGTCGAAAGCAAAAGAAGCAAACAAAAACGAAGGCACAAAAACTCCATCGCACCAGAGACCAAAAGTCATGCAGAACCCCAAGAAGAGGGGGACATGACTGAGAAGGCCCGTCTGGAAAAAGGTGCGAAGACTGTAGAAAAACACCCACCGACAGGACGGAAACAACGGGCACGCTGGACAAGGAAAACCGAGCCCAGGGAGGGACCGATGCCACAAGGCACGTGCGGAGCGGGGGGGGACGGAAAAACCCCACACCACAAAACGCAAGCCTGGCCCAGAGGGGTAGAAAGACCGGGGGGACCAACGGGGCGAAGGCCCCTTACGTTAGCACCACCCCAGCCCCGGGAACCCACCCTGCAGGCCCCGGGGCCGAGCTGTCCCCTCAAAGCCCCAGCGTCAAGAAAACCCCGGGGCAGCCGTGAAAACACAAGGAAGGGAGCCCACTAGGCCCTGGAACTTGAACGGAAACCTGAGGAAAAAGCGAGGGCGGAGACGAAGACCCAAGCTCATCCCCAACCAGCACAATGAGGCAAGGACAAAACAGAATCCAAGGAACCTGGAAAACCAGGCCCAGCATAGCAAGACCGAAGGAAGGAGGGCCCCAAAAGGAGCACGGAAGGGCCGAAATAATGCCACAACCAACCCCGACACACAG
>WNGS01167183.1:21311-41947 GCA_020271785.1 Procambarus virginalis | reverse complement strand
GGGTCCGGAGTTGGGCCCTTATCGAGATGCCCGGTGCTTCCGATCCCGTGGTGCTCGTCCACTATCTGGGTGTCGCGGGTGAAGGAGTTGTGTATCGGGTGCCGGATAGGATGTCTCAGCCGAGGGCGCTGCCTAGTGGCCGGCTGCCCGTTGACGAGCGGGTGATTTGGAAGCGCACTGCTTGCGCTTTCCGATATACAAGTTTCCGGAGAAGTATTAGTTCCCGTCTGCACACACTGCTAAGCCGTGCGTGGCTGCCACCGTGGCCGCGACGCCCCGCCCCCCCCGGTGCGGGGTGTCTCCCTCTAACGTTCGACTCAGTTTTCGCCACCTCTCCTCTCTCTACGGCCCATCACATCTACCGCTTTTGGCTTTCTTCTCATCCTAACCGTCAACGCATCTCCTTACGTCTGTCCTGGTGCAGTCATCGGGAGGGTTAACCCTTCATGCAAACTGCACCTATTCTCAAGAAGAAGAAGAGCAGTTGTTATACAATGATCCTGATATGTTTTTTGATGCATATATATTTCTCGTTGTCTTTTAAGTAAAATACCGAAACTCTTTGGTGTTTGATATCATCCCCTCCATTTATCTTGTGACTGTGTAAGGAAGTAAGACAGAGTGACAGAAATAATTACTGGCCTGAGACCACACTATTTGAAATTGCTCTTACCACAATTACCACAATTACACCTCACCACTGCAGTGTTACTGGACACCTAAAAACCAGTTGGCGACCTTGAAGGCTGTGTGAGAGTTCTGTGTCGGGGCGGGCCACAGATTGAGGGAACGATCTGTGTCTCCACTCATCTTACAACTTAAGGCCGATTGTGAGATCGACTGGGGTACTCTCCGGGGCATGCAGTGGAGCCTAGAGGATCGAGGGAAGACCCGTAGAATGACAGTGAGTAAGGGTTATTGTCGGAGCAACCACCTTGAGAGGAGATCCAGTCTACCGTTGCTTTAACCCTTCACTAACAAGAACCGTGACACCCCAACATTGGCGACCTTGCCAGGATACTGAGCAAGATCAAGGTTGTAATTGTGGTATTAGATATCAGGCCTAAGTTTTCACTCATTGTCACAAGATGGAGGATGATAAAGTAGCCAGTTTTATCGACACGAGAGACGAGCAAGTACTGGAGGAGTGTACCAAGGGACAGCTGCAGACGATCGCCGACCACTTTAGGATCAAGTTGAGAGCTTCCAAAGTGGGAGAAAGAAGACTTGAGATCATGGCACAGCTCAAGGCACGTGATGAAGCCTTCGGAGAGGAACGGCCACAGACACCTGCCTGTGTGGAAGAGAACTTGAGTATCGGTGGCAGCAGCCGGGGATCCAGTGGCAGCAGGCGCAGTGTCAAGCTGGAAATAATGAAGATGCAGATAGAAGCACAGCTGCACAAGGAAGAGCGCGAACAAGAAGCACAGCTGAAGCGTGAGGAAGCAGAAAGAGAAGCACAGCTGCGCAGAGAAGAAAGAGAAGCACAGCTGAAGCGCGAGGAAGCAGAAAGGGAAGCACAAGCACAGCAGCGCAGAGAAGAAAGAGAAGCACAAGCACAGCAGCGTAGAGAAGAACGAGAGGCACAGCAGCATAGAGAAGAACGAGAGGCACAGCAGCGCAGAGAAGAACGAGAGGCACAGCAGCGTAGAGAAGAACGAGAGGCACAGTTGAAGGAGCGCGAAATAGATGCTAGGACGAAGCTGCAGGAGGTTGAAGCGAACAAGGAGATTGAGCTGAAGCGAGCTGAGCTAGGACTAGTTCCACCTGCCCCACCACAACAGCAGGAAGACCGCCGAGTAAGAGAGAGGGATTTGCCCGTCTTCGTGCCTAATGAGGCTGAAGGTTTCTTCGAGCATTTCAAAAGGGTCGCTACGTTGAAGAAGTGGCCGAGGGCAGAGTGGGCGGAGCTAGTTCAGGGAAGGCTCACTGGTGAAGCTCGTGAAGCTTACAATATGCTCGACCTCCAGGAATGTACCAACTATGATGCAGTTAAACGGGCCGTGCTCCATTCGTTCAAGCTGACGCCGGAGTGCTATAGAAAGAGGTTTAGAGAATGTACCCGATCGCCAGGAAAATCGTATGCGGAGACGGCGAGGGACATGGAAAGGAAATTCTTGGAATGGCTGGAGTCGGAAGGAGCAAGGTCGGCCGAAGACATCAAGGGGCTAATGGTCATGGAAAAATTCATGTCCATACTCTCTCCCGAGATTAGGGTGAGAGTAAAGGAGGCGGACATCAAGGACCTGAGAGCCGCGGCCGATCGAGCAGACATGCTAGAAGAAGCGTTACGTCCACGTCGAGAGGGACAGCACCGACCGCCCGTATTCTCTAGCTATGGGAGAAGTAATAGAAGGTCGGACGGATGGAGGACAGGACCGAGTTCTCCCAGGTCCTACCCCTCGAATGGAGACAGCAGAGGACAGAAGAGTGCTGTGGAACCGCCGAAGAAGTCTCCAAGGGAGAGCTCAAGAGATCTTGTTATCGTTACAGCCGGAGAAGCTGAACATGAGTCTTTGGAAGGCGCAAGAGAAGTCCGAGGAAGAAGAAGGATCCGCTGCTTCAACTGCGGGTTAATGGGACACATCGCGCGCGAATGTAGATGCCTGAAGCAGCGGGGTTACATTGCTTTTGTACGGGTAAAGGTCCAGTTAGCCGAAGGAGTGCGGGATGGACCCGTACGTAGGAAGGAGGCTAACCCGTTCGTGCGTGAGGGAACTGTAAGGATGGGGGACGCAGACCCCATCCCGGTAATGATGCTGAGAGATACGGGGGCGGAATTTACCCTGGTGAGCAGAACCCTTTTCCCTGAGTGTCACGAGAATACCTGTGTAGGAGAGGCAAGTGTGAACACTGTGGGAGGCCCAGTGCAGATGCCCCTACACCGGGTAACCCTGAGTTCGGATTATGGATGCCAAACCCTAGTAGTGGGGGTCTGTGCGACGATGCCCACGAGGGAGGCACAGGTCATTTTGGGAAATGACGCATGTGGAGGACGTGTCCTCCCGAACCTCGTGAAGGACGAGGAGTGCTTGGAGCACTTAGAGAAGAAGGCGGAGTGTTCGACGCCTGTGGGGACGAGAAAGGAATCGCCATGGAGGCGTTCCCTGTCTGTGCTGTAACTCCGAGGCAGTGCGACGGACGAGGAGGGCGTGGATCTGATAAGGCCGACGAGGAGACGTCCGCCGGCCTAGGAATTGATCACCTCATTATGGAACCTGGAGAGCGAGTGGAGGGCGAAGACAGCCCAGAAGGTGAGGTACAGGTGACCCTCACCAGTTCTCTCGGGGTGGACCGCACTCTGCTCGAGGAGCTGCAGCAGGCAGAATCCCCCAAGTTGATTTGTAAGGCCAAAGGAGGACGTATTGGTCCCGAGAAAGCTACTCACTTTAACAGGCAAGAAGGCATATTAGTAAGACAGTGTAAACCTGTAAGGATGGAGGTCGGAAAAGACTCTCCAGGTACGAGAGACCAAGTAGCGCTGCCAGCCAAGTGCAGAGCGGCAGCGTTGAGTCCGTTGCACGCTGTTGTCTCTGCGGGACGCCTAGGGGTGACCACGATGCGACGTTCAACGTCGAGAGAAGTGGCTGGGCAAATACAACATCTTTTCTCTTGGGTGAGGAGGCCCAGGGAAAATCAGGCTGACAGTGGAAATATATTCCGGTCTGAGTGTTTCAGACGAACAGCGACGAATTAGGGAGTGATGCAGATTCGGTCGTCGCCCTACCGATCGCAGTCGAAGGGGGCGGTCGGAAGACTCCACTCCACCTCGGAGACAGCTCTGGGAATGTTCTGCGTAGAGCAGGAAGATGAGTGGGAAGAGACGGTGGACCCTGTTTTGTTGGCCATTCGTCAAGCAGTGGCAGAACCGTTAAACTTCTCACAGTTCCAGCTGGTGAACGGACGCAAGGTGTGGAGCCCTCGGTCCGTAATAGGTAAGCAGTGGACGCCAAGGATGACCTTGAGGACGGTCTACAGACACATGAGGAGTGTCACACATTGGCGGCTGCAATACTGGCTGGAAGCCAAGATTTTCAGTGGAAAGGACAACGTAGTCACAGATGCGTTGTCCTGCATGCACTAACCAGACATGACTCTTATTTTAGGGGGAGGGGTATGTGACAGTGTTCCCCCCCTTCTAATTCTCCCACGCCTGCTGTAAGAGTCATGTCCACTATTCCCGAGCGTTCTCTACGTTGCAGGCTTCAATTGAACATGTGTGGGAGAGAGTAGTATTCTCGATGAAACGAGAAATTCGTGAAAGAAGAACATTTTGGCCTGTGGGATAGGCCCTTTAGGGAGCCAAAATGGCGCTGGCGAGTCTGTTCTCCCGCCAAAACTGTGTGACGTCAGTGTCGCCAGATTGGTCACCGTCAGCGACGTGGCACTGGGAGCCAATGAAAACCTACTTTGGAAAATGTGACGTCACATAGGCATGGGGGTCCAGCCGTGGCGGCGCCTTCGCGCGATCAGTCTCACACGACGCGTCCGAGAGGCAGGACGTGCGATCGGTCATCCTGTTTTGAGAGACGGATTACCGAGCTCCGGTGGATCTAAGCATCTCCAGTTGTTAGCGCGCACTCTGTGAGGTCTTCCTGCAACCCAGATGTGGCTCAGATAAGGAATTGACAGAATATTGAGCAACAAGTGCTCAGGGACAGTTGCGTTGCAAGAAGTGGGCCAGGCATCGTCGCATGTGACGTCCTTGGCAGTCCACCAGTATAAGAGACAGCTTAGTGGCCGGGCCAATCCACCGTGAGTGAATCGAGTTGACCACCTTGTCAACTTGGTTGAACGTGTGATCGACGATCCTGTCAAGTTTGACAGTAACCCCACCTTCGTGGAACCCTACGAGTCAACTGTTGGATGCAAGTGTTACCAGATCGTTCGTTACGGCTCGTAACCCTGTACAGCATTAAGAAACTTGTTGTCTAGGGACATGTTAGAATTGCTGTAATATAGAGCGGGTCACCAGTGTAACCACATGATTGGCACAAGCAAGAATAAAGTATTTATCCCTTAGGACTAAGAAATATACATATAAATTATATTATATATATTAACAATAATTTTAATACAATATTACATAAAAGCACAGATGGACAAGATCACTTATAAAAGCAAATTAAAGTATTGTCTCTCCTATAATATAAATGTATGTATGGCAAAACAAATATTAACAGACTTATCTCCAAGTTGTTATCTCTCCTGTCCCGTGCGAGTTACTGACTACTTAAACTGCGGGAGTCAAAAACATTGCTTCTGCCCCGCGGAAAATTGCCAAACTAACATTATTTAATTAAACTTACATGGAGCAAAATAATGTGACAAGAGTAATCTTAAAGTAACTTAGTAAATGGTCAGAATAACATGCATAACAAAAATAATGTAATTATTAATACATGCAGTAATTAAAATAAAATAACAAAGGGAAATATTGGCAACGCTCCCCCGCCACCAGGAACTAGAAGTTTCTCACGGAATGTTGCCCCCCAATGTTCAAACAATTACAGAATTCCCATCAGTGATTCCTACTGATGATCATAGATAAAACCACTTTCCCACGAAATCAACCGTGAACCAACAAAGAGAATATAATCGTTCCCACGGGTGGAAAAGTTAGGCCTAATTCAACATATAAATCAGGCAACACATATCTTACATACAAGTAAAGAATATTTAGATGTACATATAATCAGATAAAACAAGGCATATATAGAAGTACAAATTAATGTAGAAGTACAAATTAATGTATTTAATTACGTAGCTTATAGAGGTACGTAACACTTCCACCTCCAAGAAAAAAAAATGCAATGGATTGAAGATCAATGGCATTTTTTCTGAAGTAAAAATGTTAAGCACAAAAAAAAAAATACATTTATGGTACATCAAAACTTCTTGACAAAGCATCAGCAATAACATTCTGCCTGCCTGGAATATGTTTGATCTCAACATTGAATTCTTGCAAAAATAAGGACCAGCGCAAAATACGTTGGTTCTTAACTTTCATCATATTTATAAAGATAAGGGGATTGTGGTCTGTAAATACTAACACTTTGTTTCCTGACAGATAAATTTCAAACTTCTTAATTGACAATATAAGACCCAATGCCTCCTTTTCTACCACTGAATAATTTTTCTGAGCTGCATTAAATTTTCTTGAATAATAATACACAGGATGTTCAATATTATCTAAACCAACTTGAATCAACACAGCCCCTATACCAACATCTGACGCATCAATGTGTAATATGAAAGGTTTATCAAATTGGGGACTAGCAAGAACAGGTGATGTAGACAATATGCCCTTTAGGTTCTGAAAAGCATTCTGACAATCTTGTGTCCACTGAAACTTTAC
Organism: Procambarus virginalis; assembly: GCA_020271785.1. Lineage (NCBI taxonomy): Eukaryota > Metazoa > Arthropoda > Malacostraca > Decapoda > Cambaridae > Procambarus > Procambarus virginalis. The sequence continues at coordinate 35,589 of WNGS01167183.1, read as the reverse complement.
ATGCTTGCGTAACAAATTTGTCAAAGGAGCAGCCACTGTTGAAAAATTTCTACAATAACGCCTATAGTATGCACACATACCAATAAACCGTTGGACTCCTTTTCTACTAGTTAACACTGGGTAGTCCACAATGGCTTGAATCTTATCTTGTAATGGAATAATCTTACCTTGTCCTACTTCATGTCCAAGATAGGTTATAGTACCTCTTGCCCAACTACACTTATTCATATTTATGGTTAATTTTGCACTTTGCAACACTGTAAACAAGTTCTTAAGACCTAAGAGATGATCTGACCAATTCTTACTGTATAAAACAATGTCATCAAGGTAGGCCCTACAATCTGGCACATCCTTGAGTAAGAAATTCATGAGTCTCTGAAAAGTAGCAGGTGCATTTCGCAGACCGAACGGCATCACGTTAAATTCGTAAGCACCATCAGGTGTCACAAAAGCAGTAACCTCCCTCGCGTAATCAGTCAATGGAATTTGGTAATAGCCCTTAGACAAATCAAGTTTACTTACATATTGAGCATGTCCAATTGATTCAATACATTCCTCTAACAGAGGTAAGGGAAAAACGTCCACAGTAGTGTGTTTGTTCAGTTTACGATAATCAACACACAATCTCCAGGTTCCTCCTGGTTTTGGCACTAATAAACACGGAGAGCTCCAAGTACTTTGACTTGGCCGAATGAAATTATGCTGGAGCAGATAGTCCACTTCTGCTTGTAGAATCTTCCTCTTTTCGGGATTCACTCGGTACGGATGTTGTCGAATGGGTGTGTTGTCCAGGAGCTGAATGTCGTGGGTGATGAGGTGGGTCTGAGTGGGAACCTCCCCAAACAGAGATGTATGGTTGTCCAGCAGAACCTGGAACTCATCACGTTGCTCCTCCTGTAAATGACATAGCATCTCCCTGCCATTGGAACTGGAACTGAGAAGTTGAATATTAACATCATTTCCCTCACTGCAATGATCCTCAGGTGTATACTCTTCCCGACTAAAACAAGTTACTACACCTGGTCCAACATAAGCTTTTAATCTGTTAATGTGCACAGTCATTTGGGGTTCTGAAAGATTAGGGTTAATTATTTTATAAGTTAGGTCTCCCACCTTCTCTACCACTTGGTAGGGTCCTGCAAACTTATGGGACATGGAAGTCCCCAAACGAGGTTTCAACACCAACACCAAATCTCCGACAGCAAACGACCTGAGTTTAGCCTTGAACTTCTTGTCATATCGTAATTTCATGGCTTGTTGAGTTCTTCCCAGATGTTCTTTCGCCAACTCACGAGCCCGACACAACTTGTCCTTGACCTTACTCAAGTACAAATCACTCTGATGAACAGAGACATCTCCCAACAACTTTTCGTGGAGCATTTTAAGAGGACCTCTCACTTGGTGACCAAACACGAGTTCAAAAGGTGAACATCCCAAAGACTCTTGTAACCCTTCTCTCGCAGCAAACAACACGAAGGGGAGATTCTCATCCCAATTACGTGGATAAGTCTCTCCGGTTGTCCTCAACATTTGTTTTAAAGTCTGGTGGAAACGTTCAAGCCCACCTTGGCTTTGTGGATGATATGGACTAGACAATTTGTGCTGAATCCCTCGGGACTCGCAAAAAGTTCTGAAAACTTTAGAACAAAAGTTTCCCCCATTATCACTCTGAATAACCCTAGGCATCCCAAACAAAGAGAAAAAGCGTTCAAGACACTTGATGAGATTATGAGCTTGGGTATTCCTTAGAGCATAAGCTTCTGGAAATCTAGTAGTCATACACATGAGAGTGAATAAAAACATGTTACCCGACTTAGTCTTAGGTAAAGGACCTACACAATCAATTACAACATGAGTAAATGGTTCATCAGGAACTACAATAGGTTGCAATGGTGCTCTAGGCACAGATTGATTAGGTTTTCCAACAAGTTGACAAGGTACACAGTTATGACAATATCTAACCACGTCTTTCTTTAACTTAGGCCAGAAAAAATATTTACATATCTTATGGTACATATTTGAGATACCTTGGTGACCTCCCATGGGGTCATCATGTGCAGCTTGCAAGATCTGCCTACGATAATCATTGGGGACAACGAGTTGGGTTCTAATCTCACAATCATCTGAAGAGGGAGTTCCCTTGGGTCTCCACCTTCTCATCAGAAGTCGATCCTGGAAAAAGAAACCCGTCCCTTCCTCCAATGCATCAACATTATCAGGTGCCTCAGAAATACACTTAATTAAACTAGGATCAGTAGTCTGTTCAACACTTAAGGGCAATGACTCAGACTCAGCAGCGAGCGGGCAAGAACCTAGTAGCTTGATCTCTTTTCCTGATTGATCAGAATAAAATGGAGCCATAGCTACTTCGGCCTCACTCTCGACAACTGGTTCACTGGAGACAAGCGGGCAAGGTACAGATAGTTCAGCCTCCTCACCTTCACTTTCCTTGTGACTTAGGTTCGGCGGGGCTTCTACTACTGCCTCACTCTCATCATCCAGTCGAGTCATAAAAGAATCCTCAAGATCCACCTCCCACTCCTTTCCTGAAGGGGTCCTGGTCTTGGGAACAGCAACCTCAGTGAAATCAGAATTACTCTCACCTGTTTTTCCCATTGATCTAGTTACCACACAAGCAGGGTAAATAATATCATCTGCCTCTGGTTTAGCTAATACATTCTGGGGATTGGTTAACATTATGGGACACTTGGGCCCTGCAACCTGTCGGTTGCCAAAATCATTACCTAAATAATGTCTACCCCAGGAATGGGCAGTTGCTTACTTACACCAACATTACACCATCCTGAAGTATATTTAGAATCAAGATTAATTTGCATTAAAGATACAGGTTGTACTCTACCGGCAATACCTTGGAGAAGTACAACTTCACCCAGATCTCGGGTGTCAACATCAGCAAGTACATTTTGGGCAATAAGAGACTGTGAAGCTCCAGTATCACGGAGTAATTGAACAGTCTTATGGTTACCATTATTACATAATAATGTACCTGTGGAAATATATGGTTTAAAGTCAGCCATCCAATTGGGATTGACTGTAGTACATGAAGAATTAATATGTTGCAATCCTTTACTCATAATAAGACCAGTTGGCCGTAGTTCAGGATGCAAACTAAAACATGAAGTAATCACATGACCCCTTCTCTTACAATGTGTACAATGCTTGAAAGTGGGCACACTGGTAGAACCAACTGCAGGTTTAGAATGAGCATTACTAGGCTTAGATGATCCTGGCAGTGGAGTAACAATCTTAGGGTTAGTAAGAGAAGAGTTCACGGGAGTAACTGGCGGACTAGGAGTGGGCTTATAATGATAAGGAGTTCTGTGAGCATTGTAATTTACTCTATGACTAGACTTAGGTGAAGTGGCCGTAAACTGGGCCTTAGTCAACAACTCATGCTCATCAGCGAGCTTTGACAGCTCATAAATGTCTGTTACATTCTTTTGTTCTGCCATAAAAGTAGACAATTTGTCTGGGAGACAAGACAATACTTCTTCCATGATAAGAAGATTCTTTAAAGCATCAAACTCTGTTACTGAAAGTGACTTTAACCATCTGTTGCAATAGTTCGTCTTTTGACGAGTAAAATCAGCTATTGTCTGATCACTTACCCTCCTTAGGTTTCTAAATTTTTGCCTGTGTGCCTCTGGATTTAATTGATAAGCATTTAAGATGCTTTTCTTTACAAATTCATAATCAAAACTATGAGCGTCAGGTAGGGATGTAAAAACCTCCTGACTACGCCCCTTAAATTGAGACTGCATAATTGCTACCCATTGATCCCTTGGCCAGTTCATACTGATGGCAATCTTATTAAAATGTGCAAAGAAAACCTCAGGATCCTCCTCATTAAACTTGGGTAATTCTATATATTTACTCATCCTTATGGGATTATTATCATTATTAATTGAAACATTACTAGAATTTCCATGCCCAGCTGCCATACGCTGTGTTTCAAGCCTGAATTAGTGTCAGCCATTTGTTGTTGAATCTCTAATTGTTCCTTCTTGTTGCTTCTAGTTGCAACTCCATTAAAACTCTCTGGTTTTGTGCCGCAAGTTCTAAACGCCTAGTCTCAAGCTCCCTCTGCTGAGCTTCAGCCTCTAATAATTTCTGTTGCTTTTGAGCTTCAATCTCTAATAATTTCTGTTCTTTTGAGCTTCAAGNGTATATATATTATATATATGTATTATAATTATATGTATATATATTTATATGTATATATATTTATGTATATATGTATATATATATATGTATAATATTTATATGTATATATATGTCGTACCTAGTAGCCAGAACGCACTTCTCAGCCTACTATGCAAGGCCAGATTTGCCTAATAAGCCAAGTTTTCATGAATTAATATATTTTCACTAATTTTTTTCTTATGAAATGATAAGCTACCCATTTCATTATGTATGAGGTAAATTTTTTTGTATTGGAGTTAAAATTAACGTAGATATATGACCAAACCTAACCAACCCTACCTAACCTAACCTATCTTTATAGGATAGGTTAGTTAGGTAGCAGAAAAAGTTAGGTTAGGTAGGTTAGGTAGTCGAAAAATAATTAATTCATGAAAACTTGGCTTATTAGGCAGATCGGGCCTTGCATAGTAGGCTGAGAAGTGCGTTCTGGCTACTAGGTACGACGTATATATATATATATATATATATATATAATATATATATATATATATATATATAGAAAATGATACACTTGTGTATTTAATGTCCCTCCCCTGTTTATTTTACTTGCATTACGGATCTCACCCCTGAAAGCCTCTACTAACTTGGGGCCGGATACCCAAACTCTAATACCATCAGAAAAGAACCGGGTTGCGTCCCATTAGGGCTGTAACACTTGGTATCCAATTTAGGGTTACTGACAGCCCTTGATTGTGTGCTTCTTTTCCTATATGTAGGTTTTTGTGATAAGTTGTATATTATCTCTGTGCTGGCTGGATAACAATGCCTGGAGCGAAGATTTAGAGTCGGTATGAATGATGACATTATGTAAATTATTCTCAATTAAATAGTTTATGGCCTCCTTTAGGGCATACAATTCTGTTTGCAATGTTGAGCACCCACTATTTATGCTCCAGTAAGCTTCATGGATGGTAGAGTAAATTGCTGCCCCAGCAGAACCTCTTTCTTGATCAAATGATCCGTCTGTGAAGATGTGAGTCGTTGTAGGTCTCGAGATGGTTTCCATTTGTTGTTCTATGACAGCTTTGAACCTCTGCGAGTCACATGCTGATCTTTTAACTGGTAATCCTTCAATGATTATCTTTAGACTCGATTCTTCCCCAGCAGTAGTCAGCCGAAAGTGTTGATATAGTCAATGTCTCCATTTTTTAATGATACGTTTCAAGTCAACTTTCTCTAGAATCTTGACTAGATTATCCGTCCATGCACTTCTTCTATATTGAAGGTTTTTGTAAAGCGATCTGTGTATGATGTCTTCGATTGACAGTCTGGCGGTGGTTCCAACAAGTCTTACTGTTATGGTGGCTATTCTTTGTTTGATCCTATTTTCTAAGGCTGGTAAGTTGGTTTCCATTCTAAGGTTCTCTCGACGCGTCCATATAGGTGCTCCCAGCATTATTCTGAGGGCATTATTTTGAGATACTTTCAGTTTCTCCCATTAGATATCACTGAGGGATGTAAGAGCAGGAGCAGCATAGTCAGTGAGTGACTTAACTGCTTTAACGTAGTACATTTTGAGTACTGGTAGAGATGCACCATCTCTAAGACTTGTCAGGGAGTGCAAAGCTGAGTTTCTGGCTTTACAACGTTGGCGAAGATATTAAATTTCTTGAGTGAATGTCAACGGTCTGTCTATACAACTCAAACCGACCTTGCAGGCATATACCTTGCCACTGAATTTTTAAAAGACAAAGGCAGTGGACTTATACACTGTGACTCGCAGAGTGCATTCCTGGCATTGAACGCACATAGTAGTGACACCCAGAAAATAGTCAGTGATATTCGAATGAATGTTTTAGCTGCTAAAGAAAACAGATTTGAAATTAAATTCCTATGGATACCATCACATGTTGGCATCTCAAGGCATGACACTCTTGATATGCTCGCAAAGACAGCCTAACCAGTGGTAGAAATTGATATGGGTGTTTCATTAGCAATGACAAAGAGAATACTTAAACAAATATCTAATGAAGATCTCACCGACCTAACAAATTCACAAAGACCTGAAAGTTGTAGCATTAAATATTATGATAGATATCGTGAGGAGACATTCACATATGGGACTAATAGAACAAGAAGCCGGCAATGTGATGTTATAGTGGCCAGAATACGCCTGGGATATAGACGTATCTGGCAGCTTTCTCAAAACCCAAATGTCGAGTACACAATGTGTCAACTTTGTGAAAGAGAAAACTTGCCCTCTCTTGAACATTATATCGTAGAATGTCCCATATTGACTGACTTTCGCCCTCCTGGGCTAAGGTATGCTGAACTGTGTAATTACTATATGAGTACTGGAACACTTGATGATATATTGGACTTGTACCCAAGATTAATCATGTAATGTATCAATTATACAATGTATGTATGTAATGTAATGTGACGGTGTTCCCCCCCTTCTAATTCTCCCACGCCTGCTGTGAGAGTCATGTCCACTATTCCCGAGCGTTCTCTACGTTGCAGGCTTCAATTGAACATGTGTGGGAGAGAGTAGTGTTCTCGATGAGCCGAGAAATTCGTGAAAGAAGAACATTTTGGCCTGTGGGATAGGCCCTTTAGGGAGCCAAAATGGCGCTGGCGAGTCTGTTCTCCCGCCAAAACTGTGTGACGTCAGTGTCGCCAGATTGGTCACCGTCAGCGACGTGGCACTGGGAGCCAATGAAAACCTACTTTGGAAAATGTGACGTCACATAGGCAAGGGGGTCCAGCCGTGGCGGCGCCTTCGCGCGATCAGTCTCACACGACGCGTCCGAGAAGCAGGACGTGCGATCGGTCATCCTGTTTTGAGTGACGGATTACCGAGCTCCGGTGGATCTAAGCGTCTCCAGTTGTTAGCGCGCACTCTGTGAGGTCTTCCTGCAACCCAGATGTGGCTCAGATAAGGAATTGACAGAATATTGAGCAACAAGTGCTCAGGGACAGGTGCGTTGCAAGAAGTGGGCCAGGCATCGTCGCGTGTGACGTCCTTGGCAGTCCACCAGTATAAGAGACAGCTTAGTGGCCGGGCCAATCCACCGTGAGTGAATCGAGTTGACCACCTTGTCAACTTGGTTGAACGTGTGATCGACGATCCTGTCAAGTTTGACAGTAACCCCACCTTCGTGGAACCCTACGAGTCAACAGTTGAATGCAAGCACGTCGAGAAGTCTTCCCAAATACCTAGTGACATATCTAGATGACGAGGGAATTGACAGTGAAGTGAGCTTCAAGTGCTCTGAAGTTGGGTGCTGTGCGTGTGGAGCTTAAGCAGTATCGTCTGGGACGGCTGATAACTTCACAGTGACTTCGTAGTGGTGAGAGGCAGTTCCTCTGGGAGTACAGTGACAAGGACTATTGGGAAACGTACGACGACCGCCGAGACGTAGGCTGGCTGCCGTAGTTGGGAGGAAAGTTGACGGCCAGGAGACCGACTTCAACCTGGCGACGTACTGTAGGGGAAGGAGCACGGACCTGCAGTGTACAGAAAGCGGCGAGACGCGAAAATCCTAAGGCGTTGGCTTGTGTTTCTGGAGGGTGTACGAGGCGAGAGCCTGGACCAGGAGCTACAACCAACTGTCATCCTAGGATAGGTGAAGTAGGTGTTTACAGTTACCCTCCCATTTCCCCTTTAGTTAGCTATATATTTTCTTGTCAGGATATTTTATATGTCGTGAGCAAGTCTCACCTGAGTCTAAGTCACAGAGAGCACAGTGTGTGGTGAGGCTACCCAGAGCGCTCACAGTATCAGTTTACATATATATCTATGTGTGGGTGTGTGCAAGCACCAGGATTCATTAAGGAATTTACTGTGACTAATTCATTTCCTGTGATTATTATTATTATATATATTAGTAGTAAACCAGATATGGTGTTAGGCTATGAGCCCAGAATTTATATAAATGCCTGTGTATTGATCTCCATGATTTATTGATATAAATGCCTGTGTATTGATCTCCATGATTTATTGATATAAATGCCTGTGTATTGATCTCCATGATTTATTGATATACATGCCTGTGTGTGATCTCCCTGATCTATTGATATAAATGGCTGTGTGTTGATCTCCATGATTTATTGATATAATGCCTGTGTGTTGATCTCCATGATTTATAATATATGTGTGATTCGATCAATGATTTATCTATGTACAAGCCTGTGTACTGAATAATCTCATATACGTGAAGTGATTGCCAATGATATATCTTTGAGAGAAAGTATAGATGTAAAGATAAGTTCAGTGATCAAGCGAGTGCATTCACAGTAAATATTATTAAGAATAGAGTAATCTTTTGGTACGGTGAAAAGTCACTGTGAGAGCATTGTGAATAAGATATTGATCGTGAAGCCAGTGAAGTGGTATATAGCAACCCAGTGAAAACATAAGTATGTCATGTGAATGTTAAATACAGTGTTTTGCGAAAAGTTAAATAAACGGGGATCGTGATAGAATTAGAAAACAAGTACTAGTCTTTTCTCACGGACGCGTGGGCCCCGGTCAGCTGATATCTGACAAGTGACGCAGGGGCTGCCGGATGTTGCCATATCGGTGCGCCCAGATTATTTTGCTACGGATTGAGCAGTTGTTACAGTGCAGTCGACTGACAACCGAATGGAGTTGCGTGGTGACCACCGGCCAGGTCGGACGCTCCTGAGGTCTCTCCGCACTGGCTAGTGTTTACGTTGGGTGATTGCTGGTTTGCCCTGCTGGTGGTGGTCTGCCACTGACAGGGTGACGTTTGCTTAGCCATGGGGACTTCTCGCCCCCCAGTGAAGAGGACATTGTCGGCTGGTCTGGCGTTTATGGTACCAGTGGGCCATCCATTGGTTGGTGTCGCCCTGGTGGACGTGCTTCATGTGCAGCTGTCGGACCTGGTGGGCATCCAGCTGCTTCAAGGCAACCGTGCTGTGGTGAAGTTCCGCCTCCAGGCTGCCTTTCAGGCGTTTCTCGAGCAGTGTGAGGGGCGTGTTTACCCTCTCCCTGATACTGCTGGCTCCGTTAAGGTAGTGAATCTTAGTGTCACCTTGACGTCTGTGGCGGTGCATGGTGCCCCCTTCGAATTTCAGGACGACTTTTTGACCTCCTGTTTCGAACGGTTTGGGACAGTGTTAAGTGTTCGTTGGAACAGGGTCGTTGCCGGGCACTGTGTTGGTATGCTTGACGGCTCCCGCACCCTGACAATGTCGCTGAAGTGCAGTGTACCGTCGTCGATGTCCGTGTTGGGATACACGCTCCACTGCCAGTATCGGGGTCAACCGCGCACCTGTTATCGGTGTGGTCACGAGGGTCATCTGGCTGCAGCGTGCGACGTGGGAGCAGCTGGTCGGGTGCATGTTTTTCGTGCGGAGGATTTCCCACCCTTGTTACTTTCGGACGGTTCTGAGGATGGAGTGGGTACTGTGCCTGCGGCGCCTGATTGCCTGTCTGCTGCTCTGCCTGTTGAGGTGAATTCTACGGCCTGCACGACCCGTCTGGTGCCTGCTGTGGCCCCTGGGGATGTTGAGCCGGTGTGTGTGGGTGTTGGGCCGTCGCCTGAGCTGCGTGTTGTGCAGGATGTCCCGGTGGAGGTCCATGTCCCGCCTGTGGATGTGATACCGGCTCCCGGGAATGCGGGTTCTGCTGTTTTAGAGGGGGTGCTTCGGCAGGAGAGGTGCCTGCCGTGCCTGTGTGTGCTGACAACTGTAGTTCTGCTCTTTCCATCCCTTTGCAGAAGCGTGCGCGTCGGTGTTGAGGCTGTTTCCCTGGATGATGTGGACAGTGTGGGTGATGTGGCCTCTGTGGACTCTTCGATATAGCTGAAGAACAACACCAGGTGTCTTGTTACTAAAGCTTTGATAAATAAATCCCAGTGTCCTATTTGCCTTATTACGAACATTCATGCTTTGGTCGTTTGGTTTTAAATTCTTACTAATCATAACTCACATATTCCTTTCGCAATCTGACTTCGCAATCTCATCACCATCAAGCTCGTATCTTCTAACTCTTTCATCATTACCTAGCCTCAGAACTTTACATTTATCAGCATTAAACTGCATCTGCCAATCTTCCTTATCACTTGAAGTGATAGTGAGTCTTCTTTCGTGTTACTTTCCCTACCGATTTTTGTATCATAGGCAAATTTGCAAATGTTGCTTCTCAACATTTGCAAATTTGAATCTAAATCATTTATATATATTATAAACAACAGAGGTCCCAATACAGAGCCTTGAGGCACTCCACTTACAACATTTTCTCACTCTGACTTAACTCCATTTATACTATCTCTGTTTCCTTTGGTATGGCCATCTTGGTTATCTTGAGGTTATCATGAGATGATTTCACTGATTTTAGTGTCCTCGCGGCCCGGTCCTCGACCAGGCCTCCACCCCCAGAAAGCAGCCCGTGACAGCTGACTAACACCCAGGTACCTATTTTACTGCTAGGTAACAGGGCATTGGGTGAAAGAAACTCTGCCCATTGTTTCTCGCCGGCGCCCGGGATTGAACCTGGGACCACAGGATCACACGTCCAGCGTGCTGTCCGCTCGGCCGACCGGCTCCCATGCCCTAACTCAACTTAATATAGCACCCCCAATTCCATGAGCCTCTGTCTTTTTAATCAGTCTTTCATGTGGCACTGTATCAAAAGCTTTGCTAAAGTCAAGGTACATATCATCACAAACCTTACCACTATTAACTGCCTCAACTATGCTGGAATAAAACGATAGCAAATTTGTTAAACCCTGCATACACGTCTGCAGGGTTTAGCAGCCCATTGTGAGTTTGCTGATGTTGACAAAGAAATCAAACAGCAAATAATTGAAACATGCACATCTACACGTCTCCGTCGAAGAGCTCTAGAACTTGCTGATGATGAAAGTTCTCTTACCAAGATACTGGATATTGCTCGTCGAATGGAAGATGCTGCACGTGATACTCGTGTCATGGAGTGCAGTGCCAACAACAGTTCTGCCACTGTTACTAATAGTGATGAGGTACTTAAGGTTCAGGGAGGACACCGTATTCATAGAAGTTATCATGGCAAACCTAACATTAAATTGAGCCGAGAGCCACATCACAACTGGAGTCATGGAACAAGACTCAAGCAGTCACAACGACTCCCATCAAAGGTTGTCAATAATAAATGTTACAATTGTGGAGGAGACTACCCACACCAAGGTAATGTTTGTCCTGCTCAAGGTAAGAAGTGCTATGAGTGTAGAAAACTAGGTCATTTTGGTGCTATGTGTCGTTCCGCACTAAAGACACCACAGTCAATGAATAAAAGCACTATACGAGGATCAGGTCATAGGGATCGAGGTGGCAAACACAATATTGCACCTCAAATCAAGAATGTTAATAATATACAAGACAACATTTTATTACAACCAGTCTCAGATGACAGTGAATGTGATTACATTTGTGGAGTACAAGCAATCACAGAATGGAATGATCTTCCAAACAACCCAGAGACTATAGTATACATTGCCGGTATTTGTCTCAAAGTTCTCATTCACAGTGGATCAAACATTGACACCATTGCTGAGTGCCACTATGAAAAATTTAAAAAACAGTTCCCAAAGTTTGAAAACTATAATGATAAAGCCACTGCCTATGCATCAAAGGTAGCCTTGCCAGTGATTGCAACTTTCACTGCAGAGATTAAGTCAAAGAGTGCAATGCTCACTACTACATTCCATGTTGCTAGGAATGCAAAGTTGTCTTTACTCAGTTACAAGACTTCAACCAAATTGGGGCTACTTCAGCTTTCTAATGCTGTAGCAGTGGAATCTGCAAACAATGTTGATGGTATTGTTGCTGAATTTTTTTATCTATTTGAACCAATGGACTGTTCTACTGATAGCAAAGTTCAGCTGCACTTTAACCCAGATGTAATTCAAGTTGCCGAGGAATATGTACACTCTGTAACCTGTGATGCAGTCCCCCAAGGCTCTCACTCTTGATGAAATCCGTACTGCAACTCTAGAGGACCCAACTCTGCAAGCAACAGTGGATGCATTGACTAAGAAAAAGTGTCCACGCATCCCACCCTCAGGAGTTGACCAATATGCATTCAAAGCACTTGAACGCATCCAGACAGAATTAAGTGTTACGCAACAACGCGACACCGTGCTGCGAGGTACTCGTATCGTTTTCCAGCTGTTCTCCAGCAACGTGCTCTGAAGCTTGCACATCAAGGACACCCGGTCTTGTTAGGACCAAACAGCTGCTACGAGAAAAGGTATGGTTTCCTGGCATTGATCGTCAAGCAAAGGACATGCATGATGCCTGTGTCCCTTGCCAAGCTGCAGTGGATTGTTCAAGACCAACACCTCTACAACCTTCACCACTACCTTATGTTAATGAAGGGGAGCAGTAGGGCAACAGAAGTACACTTACATTGCATCAGGCTTGGATACCTATGTGCATGGGAAATAGGCTTACAGGTTCCAGAAGATGAGAAGAAATGTCAACACTGTGGAGAAATGCCCGACAGACCTCTGGTACATTATCTAACACAGTGCACAGTTACAAACCCATTAAGATTTCAACTTCAATTCAACAGAGCAGAAGAAGTTGTTAAACACATATGGCAACATCTTACTAAAGCGACCATACGAGTAATAAATATTCATACTCCGCCCAAGTAAACTAGAAACAAGCAACACTTAGTGGGCCAGCCAGAGGCTTAGGGCCCGTGCAGGGATATCCCTGCAAAAACTAAAAAAAAAAAAAAATCACCACTACCTGCTGCACCATGGACGGAAGTATCGATGGACTTCTGCGGACCGCTACCAACTGGAGAGTACTTGATAGTAGTCATTGATGATCACTCACGTTATCCAGAAGTAGAAATCATCACTTCCACATCTGCAAAGGCTGTCATCCCGAAACTCGACAAGATCTTTTCAAACTTTGGCATTCCTGAAGTTGTCAAGACGGACAATGGAACGCCATTCAATGGACAAGACTTCGTCAACTTTGCTGAGCATATTGGATTCAAACACCGCCGTGTGATGCCACTACATCCTCAAGCAAATGGAGAAGTCGAGAGATTCATGCAACCTCTCATGAAAGCTGTAAGCTGTGCTCATGCCGAAGGACAATCCTGGAAACAAGCAATGTATGCTTTTCTCAGGAACTACCGTGCAACACCGCATGGAACACTGGGCAAGTCGCCTGGTGAACTCTCATTTGGACGTCCTATGAGGATCGCACTACCTGTCATGCCAGCCGAGGTAACGGATAACCGTCTCGCTCAGAAGGATGCACTAGCCAAGGGCAAAATGAAAATTGCTCATGATCAACGTGCAAAGGAACAATTCATAAAGGTTGGAGATACTGTTCTCGTTAAAAAGAAAAAAAGAGGGAAAGCTAGATATGCCGTATCATACAAAACCATATAAAGTGATTAGTGTAAAAGGAACTATGGTAACAGCGAGTAATAGAGATCATAGTATAACACGTAATATGGCTTATTTCAAAGTGATTCCAACTAGTGTAGAAAATGATGACGTGCAAAGTCGTGCAAAAGAAGAAGGAAAAATGAGTTATAACAAGATAAACAATTCATCGAAGGATATTCTTGTACTTAAGGACTCTCGTCCTCAATGTCATGTTAAACGCCCTACACGATTTAATTATTAATTGTGTTCCTGTGTAATGCAAAGTATTTACTTATTATGCTAAACTAAATTTAATATTGTTTGAATAATGCAGATCTCTCATTCAATGCTTTGTAACTTTGTATTACAGTCTCTTTCATGTTTGTTTAACATTGCATATGTATTTTTAACATTGAAATCCTTTGTGGTAAAGATTAAGTTGTTTAAATTCTTTGTGTGCCTAATTAATGTTAAATGTATGCAATATCTCTTGACATGTTAATAACTTACTTTGTGTCAATAACTTTGCTTTGTGCTACAAGCATGGTAGACATCCTGTATACATTCTTATTAAAGAAAAGGAGGGATGTCATGTTCACAGAAAATGGTACCATCCGTTTTCTATGTGTGGCGGCTGAGACGCCAGAGAGAGAGAGAGAGAGAGAGAGAGAGGAGGTAAACAAGAACGCACAGGACGCCTACCACCTTGGGGA
>WNGS01167181.1:7059-25509 GCA_020271785.1 Procambarus virginalis | reverse complement strand
ACCTCATTTTCACTAATAATGATAAACTGATCAGGAACATAATGATTACACATACCTGTTACTCAAATCACAACTTAATTGAAGGTCTGACAAGCATGGGGAATAGACCTGCAAACGTCCCGAATCCCAGTAGAGGAGAAATCGGTATATTCAGCTTCAATAATAAACAGATAAACTTTAAACCACTTGACCATCACGACCGGACAAAATGAGGTGATAGCCGAAGCTATTTGAACCACCTCACCGCCGGCACTCGGTTGGTTATCTTGGGCATAGCATTTTACCAAATCACCTCATTCTTTGGGGCACACGTGGTAAAATGCTATGCCCAAGATAACCATCCGAGTGCCGGCGGTGAGGTGGTTCAAATAGCTTCGGCTATCACCTCATTTTGTCCGGTCGTGATGGTCAAGTGGTTTAAGGCGTCTTGTACATACCAGTTGCGTTGCTCCTGGGAGTATGGGTTCGAGTCACTTCTGGGGTGTGAGTTTTCATTCGCATATAGTCCTGGGGACCATTCAGGCTTGTTCGCATATATATATATATATATATATATATATATATATATATATATATATATATATATATATATATATATATATATATATATATATATATAATATCCACAACTATACACATACATACATACTCAATTTTTCAATTATGGGGGAAGGATATCTGGTCAGTATTTCATCTGGGAATTATGTACTGTGGGGCGGGGTTTGCATCTAGTGAATGGAGCCTCTTGGGCCACCAGCTGTGGGAGCGGGGCGTCTCATGTTGGGCCACCAGCTGTGGGAGTGGGGCGTCTCATGTTGGGCCACCAGCTGTGGGAGTGGGGCGTCTCATGTTGGGCCACCAGCTGTGGGAGTGGGGCGTCTCATGTTGGGCCACCAGCTGTGGGAGTGGGGCGTCTCATTTTGGGCCACCAGCTGTGGGAGTGGGACGTCTCATCTTGGGCCACCAGCTGTGGGAGTGGGGCGTCTCAACTTGGAGTAATCTTTCTAACATTGGGTCCTCTGACATTCCGATGGTGTTCCACACCCTGATGGCTTGGTGCTGCAGTCTGATGTTTAGTGGCTTTATGTTCAGGAGCTCATGGAACTCCTGGATTGTCTGATCATATGGTGGACGGTGTTTTGCTGCTCTCCTTAGCGCCATATTTTGCACTGCTTGCAGTTTCTGCATGTTAGTTTTCTTTTTGGTGTGTAGTGGTACTGGGGGATACTCTAGATGCGGCCGAACTAGAGCCTTATATAGGTGGATCTGGATGTTAGTACTGAGGCTTCGGAATCTCCTCAATTTTCCTAAGGCTGCTTTGGCTCTGTTTAGTCGGTCCCTTACATGAATTTGTATCCCTGTTCTATTGATCATGATTCCCAGTATTCTGCCGACCTCCGCATATTGGATCAGTTGGTTGTCAAGGACGATGGGGTCCGGGTTTCTTTTCGCAATGTGTATTATCTGAAACTTTTGTTTGTTGGTGCTAATTTTCCATTGCTTCTCAAAGTTGTTTGAGTTCAATTGCTGCCTCTATTACGTCACCTAAGTAGCTGCCGATATTAAGCCTAGCAGTTCTGTTGTCTATAAAGCTGCAGAGAGTAGCAGTAAATCTCTCAGGAAGTCCTAGTTCAGATATCTTATATTTTAGGCCTGTGTGCCACACTTTGTCGAAGGCTTTCGAGACGTCTCTAAGCACTATATTACACTGATCTTTTTGCGACACTGCGTTGGCTATATGCTCGTAGATCAGGGCTATAGCTGTATGGGCCCCTCTGCGGTGTCTAAACCCATGCTGCCTGGTGTTATACTTCCCTTCCTCCTCCGTGTACTTCACAAGTCTCTGATTGATCATTTTTTTCGAATCTCCCTTCTACTGCCTACTTTTTCCCCTCACCCGCGGCCTCCTCCCCTCACCCATGCCTTAGCCCCCGACCCATCCTCTCGCCCTCCCCCCCACTTCCCCCCTCCCCCACTTCCCCCCTCCCCCACTTCCCCCCTCCCCCACTCATCCCCTGCCCCCCCCCCCTCCGCTCATCCCTCGCCCCGTCCTTCTGGGCCAAGTCTTCTCTCCGCCATTCTTCTCAAGCTCTTTCACTCCATTTCGCGCATGTGTTTTTTGTGCGTTCGTTCCCCCTCCTTCCTCTCCATCTGTCTTCCTCCCTCGCTCCCTGCCCCTCACCTCCTACCTCACGTCTCCACCTGTCTCCTCTACCTCGCCTCTGTCTTTTCTCCGCCTCATCTCCCTCGTCCGCCGCTGGAGTTAAAATAACTCGCGGACAAATCACTTTCCCACAGCTTAATAAATTCTTTTGTTTGCTGTGATGACAATAGAAACTTTTGTACATTAAAAGTAACTATTTACTCCATTGTCTTTACATAATAGCTGATGTTGGGAGGCGGTCAGCTTGCACAGCAGACCTTTTTTTGTCTTATTTTCTTATTTATTGTATGCTTCTACTTATTCTCATATCAGATATAGATAAAAGTACTAGTCACAGCTTCGTGACATCCTTTGCAGATGACACAAAAATCAACATGAAAATTTCCTCTGTAGAAGACACTGAAAAGCTACAGGCAGATATTAATAAAGTCTCCGATTGGGCAACTGAAAATAACATGATGTTTAACGGTGACAAGTTCCAGGTACTGAGGTGTGGTGGACACGAGGAAGTTAAAGGAAACACAGGGTACAGGACACAACCAGACCTACTCATAGAAGGAAAGCAACATGTAAAAGATCTGGGAATTATGATGTCTGACGACCTGACATTTAGTGAACATAACCGAGCAAATATAGCGGCGGCGGCCAGGATAATGATTGGATGGATTATGTGAACGTTCACATCCAGAGATCACACAGCAAGGCTAATACTATTTAAATCACTGGTGCTGTCCCGTCTTGAGTATTGCTCGGTACTCACTTTCTCTTTCAGAGCGGGAGAGAGATCTGAATTAGTAAAAATACAGAGAACATAGACGGCATACATAGACGCGATAAAGCACCTATGGTATTGGGATGGTTACATTGCGGTTACCTCGCGATGATTTCGAGGCCCAGCGTCCTCGCGGCCCTGTCCTCGACCAGGCGTCCTCGTTGCTGGATTGATCAACCAAGCTGTTGGACGCAGCTGCTCTCAGCCTGACGTACGAATCACTGCCTGGTTGATCAGGTATCTCTTGTAAACTCTTGTACAAGAATGTAACAACTCTTGTATCCTTTGGAGGTGCTTATCCAGTTCTCTCTTGAACACTGCGAGGGGTCGGCCAGTTATGCCCCTTATGTGTAGTGGAAGCGTGTTGAACAGTCTCGGGCCTCTGATGTTGATAGTTCTCTCTTGAACACTGTGAGGGGTCGGCCAGTTATGCCCCTTATGTGTAGTGGAAGCGTGTTGAACAGTCTCGGGCCTCTGATGTTGATAGTTCTCTCTTGAACACTGCGAGGGGTCGGCCAGTTATGTCCCTTATGTGTAGTGGAAGCGTGTTGAACAGTCTCGGGCCTCTGATGTTGATAGTTCTCTCTTGAACACTGTGAGGGGTCGGCCAGTTATGTCCCTTATGTGTAGTGGAAGAAGCGTGTTGAACAGTCTCGGGCCTCTGATGTTGATAGTTCTCTCTTGAACACTGTGAGGGGTCGGCCAGTTATGTCCCTTATGTGTAGTGAAAAAAGCGTGTTGAACAGTCTCGGGCCTCTGATGTTGATAGTTCTCTCTTGAACACTGTGAGGGGTCGGCCAGTTATGCCCCTTATGTGTAGTGGAAGCGTGTTGAACAGTCTCGGGCCTCTGATGTTGATAGTTCTCTCTTGAACACTGTGAGGGGTCGGCCAGTTATGTCCCTTATGTGTAGTGGAAGAAGCGTGTTGAACAGTCTCGGGCCTCTGATGTTGATAGTTCTCTCTTGAACACTGTGAGGGGTCGGCCAGTTATGTCCCTTATGTGTAGTGAAAAAAGCGTGTTGAACAGTCTCGGGCCTCTGATGTTGATAGTTCTCTCTTGAACACTGCGAGGGGTCGGCCAGTTATGTCCCTTATGTGTAGTGGAAGAAGCGTGTTGAACAGTCTCGGGCCTCTGATGTTGATAGTTCTCTCTTGAACACTGTGAGGGGTCGGCCAGTTATGTCCCTTATGTGTAGTGGAAGAAGCGTGTTGAACAGTCTCGGGCCTCTGATGTTGATAGTTCTCTAGGAGAGTACCTGAGTATCCCCTGGCAGTTGAACATCTACTCTTCAACGGGGGTATTCTGCACATTCTGCCATTCCTTGATCGTCTCAAAACTCTCCAAATGTACTCGCTAGAAAGGAAGCGAGAGAGAGATAAAATAATATACACATGGAAGATACTAGAGAGTCAGGTCCCAAATCTGCGCAGTAAAATAACAACATACTGGGGTGAATGATATGGAAGAGAATGGTGAATAGAACCAGTGAAGAGCAGGGGTGCCATAGGCACAATCAGAGAACACTGTATAAACATCAGAGGTCCGCGGGAACTCGCTGGGAGGATGTTCAACATCCCGCGAGTATAAGAAATATTGCCGGAACAACCGTGGATATCGCCAAGAGAAAACTAGATTGTTTTCTTCAAGAAGTGCGGAACCAACCGGGCTTGGTGGATATGTAGGCCGCTCCAAGCAACAGCCTGGTGGACCATGTTCTCACAAAGCCTGGCCTCGGGCCGGGCATTGTGAGTAGAACAACTCCCAGAACCCCATTTCAGGTATACTGGAGGCGTGCGTCTTGTGTAGCTGATATTGGTTGTGTGTCACGTCAGAGTTGTGAGAGATGGGTCGCTCCTAGCCAGGAGAGGTGCGGGGTATAAATAGGAGCTGCCTCGCGGGAGACAATAGGCCGCCTGCGGGTTCCTTTACGCTTATCTTCTGGCGTAGGTCCGGTGGTCGTAGTTAAAACGTTACCATAACTGAACACATTGATTCCTTTCGGAAGCCTCTGGTAGAAGTCTCGTCTATCCTCTTTCTGGTCCATCTCGTGGCTCTAGGGCCCCTTTCCTACTTGCTATTGGTTCCGGCAATCAATGTATCCACGGCCCGGTCTCTGATCTAGCCCCCTGGTTGGTGATCTGGTTAACCAGCCTGTTAGACGCTGCTCACAGTTTGCTGCATTAATCACAGCCCGGTTCATCAGGGAGACTTTGAAGGTGGTTATCAGGTTCTCTCTTGAACACTGTGAGAGTTCAGGCAGTTATTCCCCTTGTATTTAATAGGAGTATATTGAAAAGTCTTAGTACTTCGATATTGATAAAGTTCTCTCTCAGCGTACCTACTGCACCAATGGTTTTCAACGGGACTATTTTGCACTTCCTGCCATGTGGAGCTCTTCTCGTGTACGGGTTTGGAACCAGTGCCTTGAATATTTTCCATCAGTGTTTAGGTTCCATCTCCAAATGATAACTCTGTGATAGTTTTTTTTTTAATTCTTGAATATGGAATTCCAGAAAGCGGGGCATCGCGTGGAGTGCCCCATACATACGGTCTATGAATGCCTTAAAGCCCACTGAGGTTAGGGTGACATCTGATATGATTTGATGTTGGTATCACATTCATGAAGAATTCATTTGGGTTATCGATCTTTAGTGTGTTTAGAAATTCACTGAAAAAGAATCGTACTGTAACGTGTGTATTTCACTTTCTTCGTCACCTATGACAGTTCCATCACCCTTGTGCAGGGGCCCATTGCTGGGCGTTAGTCTGTTCTAGATTTTGCACAGAACAAGTATTTTGCATTAGATATATCTACATTGCTCTCTATTTCTATGATGATCTTTCGCTCTCTCTGCCTCTCGGATTTACACGATTCTTGCAGCTTACTTCCATAGTTTCTATTTTTCTCCGTTGCCTCCTTTGTTCTTGAGATACGGAGAGGCGTTTAAGTACATGAACTATCAAGTTAACGTTTAGGTCCCATACTTGTATAAACATCAGAGCTCCACGGTTGTTAAACGTCCTCCCACCGAGTATAAGCAATATTGCCGGAACAACCGTGGACATCTTCGAAAGAAAACTAGATTGTTTTCTCCAAGGAGTGCCGGACCAACCGGGCTGTGGTGGGTATGTGGGCCTGCGGGCCGCTCCAAGCAACAGCCTGGTGGACCAAAGTCTCACAAGTCAAGCCTGGTCTCGGGCCGGGCTTGGGGAGTAGAAGAACTCCCAGAACCCCATCAACCAGGTATTGGTGGATTTTTTTTTATTTTATATGTGGGTTAAACTTTTAGGTTTCCTTTTGTTTATTGTATAACCTTCTGCTCCAGTTGCACTTGTTCGGTTTGGTAATGTTGAGCCTGGTAATGTTGAGCCTGGTAATGTTGAGCCTGGTAATGTTGAGCCTGGTAATGTTGAGCCTGGTAATGTTGAGCCTGGTAATGTTGAGCCTGGTAATGTTGAGCCTGGTAATGTTGAGCCTGGTAATGTTGAGCCTGGTAATGTTGAGCCTGGTAATGTTCAGCCTGGTAATGTTGAGCCTGGTAATGTTCAGCCTGGTAATGTTCAGCCTGGTAATGTTGAGCCTGGTAATGTTGAGCCTGGTAATGTTGAGCCTGGTAATGTTGAGCCTGGTAATGTTGAGCCTGGTAATGTTGAGCCTGGTAATGTTGAGCCTGGTAATGTTGAGCCTGGTAATGTTGAGCCTGGTAATGTTGAGCCTGGTAATGTTCAGGCTGGTAATGTTGAGCCAGGTAATGTTGAGCCAGGTAATGTTGAGCCTGGTAATGTTGAGCCTGGTAATGTTGAGCCTGGTAATGTTGAGCCTGGTAATGTTGAGCCTGGTAATGTTGAGCCTGGTAATGTTGAGCCTGGTAATGTTGAGCCTGGTAATGTTGAGCCTGGTAATGTTGAGCCTGGTAATGTTCAGGCTGGTAATGTTCAGGCTGGTAATGTTCAGGCTGGTAATGTTCAGGCTGGTAATGTTGAGCCTGGTAATGTTGAGCCTGGTAATGTTGAGCCTGGTAATGTTGAGCCTGGTAATGTTCAGGCTGGTAATGTTGAGCCTGGTAATGTTGAGCCTGGTAATGTTGAGCCTGGTAATGTTGAGCCTGGTAATGTTGAGCCTGGTAATGTTGAGCCTGGTAATGTTCAGGCTGGTAATGTTGAGCCTGGTAATGTTGAGCCTGGTAATGTTGAGCCTGGTAATGTTGAGCCTGGTAATGTTGAGCCTGGTAATGTTGAGCCTGGTAATGTTGAGCCTGGTAATGTTGAGCCTGGTAATGTTCAGCCTGGTAATGTTCAGCCTGGTAATGTTCAGCCTGGTAATGTTCAGGCTGGTAATGTTCAGCCTGGCATTGTTCAGCCTGGCATTGTTCAGCCTGGTAATGTTCAGCCTGGTAATGTTCAGTCTGGCATTGTTGAGCCTGGTAATGTTCAGCCTGGTAATGTTCAGCCTGGTAATGTTCAGCCTGGCATTGTTCAGCCTGGCATTGTTCAGCCTTGCATTGTTCAGCCTGGTAATGTTCAGCCTGGCATTGTTCAGTCTGGTAATGTTCAGCCTGGCATTGTTCAGCCTGGTAATGTTCAGCCTGGTAATGTTCATGCTGGTAATGTTCAGCCTGGCATTGTTCAGCCTGGAATTGTTCAGCCTTGCATTGTTCAGCCTGGTAATGTTCAGCCTGGCAATGTTCAGCCTGGCATTGTTCAGCCTGGTAATGTTCAGCCTGGTAATGTTCAGCCTGGTAATGTTCAGCCTGGCATTGTTCAGCCTGGCATTGTTCAGCCTGGTAATGTTCAGCCTGGTAATGTTCAGCCTGGTAATGTTCAGCCTGGCATTGTTCAGCCTGGCATTGTTCAGCCTGGCATTGTTCAGCCTGGCATTGTTCAGCCTGGTAATGTTCAGCCTGGTAATGTTCAGCCTGGTAATGTTCAGCCTGGCATTGTTCAGCCTGGTAATGTTCAGCCTGGTAATGTTCAGCCTGGCATTGTTCAGCCTGGTAATGTTCAGCCTGGCATTGTTCAGCCTGGCATTGTTCAGGCTGGTAATGTTCAGCCTGGTAATGTTCAGCCTGGTAATGTTCAGCCTGGCATTGTTCAGCCTGGCATTGTTCAGCCTGGCATTGTTCAGCCTGGCATTGTTCAGGCTGGTAATGTTCAGCCTGGTAATGTTCAGCCTGGTAATGTTCAGCCTGGCATTGTTCAGCCTTGTAATGTTCAGCCTGGTAATGTTCAGCCTGGTAATGTTCAGCCTGGCATTGTTCAGCCTGGTAATGTTCAGCCTGGCATTGTTCAGCCTGGTAATGTTCAGCCTGCCATTGTTCAGCCTGGTAATGTTCAGCCTGGTAATGTTCAGCCTGGCATTGTTCAGCCTGGCATTGTTCAGCCTTGCATTGTTCAGCCTGGTAATGTTCAGCCTGGCATCGTTCAGCCTGGCATTGTTCAGCCTGGTAATGTTCAGCCTGGTAATGTTCAGCCTGGTAATGTTCAGCCTGGTAATGTTCAGCCTGGTAATGTTCAGCCTGGTAATGTTCAGCCTGGTAATGTTCAGCCTGGTAATGTTCAGCCTGGTAATGTTCAGCCTGGCATTGTTCAGCCTGGTAGTGTTCAGCCTGGTAATGTTCAGCCTGGCATTGTTCAGCCTGGCATTGTTCAGCCTGGTAATGTTCAGCCTGGTAATGTTCAGCCTGGTAATGTTCAGCCTGGTAATGTTCAGCCTGGCATTGTTCAGCCTGGCATTGTTCAGCCTGGCATTGTTCAGCCTGGCATTGTTCAGCCTGGCAATGCTCAGCCTGGTAATGTTAAGGCTGGTAATGTTCAGCCTGGTAATGTTCAGCCTGGTAATGTTCAGCCTGGCATTGTTCAGCCTGGCATTGTTCAGCCTGGCATTGTTCAGCCTGGCATTGTTCAGGCTGGTAATGTTCAGGCTGGTAATGTTTAGCCTGGCATTGTTTAGCCTGGTAATGTTCAGCCTGGTAATGTTCAGCCTGGTAATGTTCAGCCTGGTAATGTTCAGCCTGGTATTGTTCAGCCTGGTAATGTTCAGCCTGGCATTGTTCAGCCTTGTAATGTTCAGCCTGGTATTGTTCAGCCTGGTATTGTTCAGCCTGGTAATGTTCAGCCTGGTAATGTTCAGCCTGGTATTGTTCAGCCTGGTAATGTTCAGCCTGGCATTGTTCAGCCTGGTAATGTTCAGCCTGGTAATGTTCAGCCTGGTAATGTTCAGCCTGGCATTGTTCAGCCTGGTAATGTTCAGCCTGGTAATGTTCAGCCTGGTAATGTTCAGCCTGGTAATGTTCAGCCTGGTAATGTTCAGCCTGGTATTGTTCAGCCTGGCATTGTTCAGCCTGGTAATGTTCAGCCTGGTAATGTTCAGCCTGGTAATGTTCAGCCTGGTAATGTTCAGCCTGGTAATGTTCAGCCTGGCATTGTTCAGCCTGGCATTGTTCAGCCTGGCATTGTTCAGGCTGGTAATGTTCAGCCTGGTAATGTTCAGCCTGGTAATGTTCAGCCTGGCATTGTTCAGCCTTGTAATGTTCAGCCTGGTAATGTTCAGCCTGGTAATGTTCAGCCTGGCATTGTTCAGCCTGGTAATGTTCAGCCTGGCATTGTTCAGCCTGGTAATGTTCAGCCTGCCATTGTTCAGCCTGGTAATGTTCAGCCTGGTAATGTTCAGCCTGGCATTGTTCAGCCTGGCATTGTTCAGCCTTGCATTGTTCAGCCTGGTAATGTTCAGCCTGGCATTGTTCAGCCTGGTAATGTTCAGCCTGGTAATGTTCAGCCTGGTAATGTTCAGCCTGGTAATGTTCAGCCTGGTAATGTTCAGCCTGGCATTGTTCAGCCTGGCATTGTTCAGCCTGGCATTGTTCAGCCTGGCATTGTTCAGCCTGGCATTGTTCAGCCTGGCAATGCTCAGCCTGGTAATGTTCAGCCTGGTAATGTTCAGCCTGGTATTGTTCAGCCTGGCATTGTTCAGCCTGGTAATGTTCAGCCTGGTAATGTTCAGCCTGGTAATGTTCAGCCTGGTAATGCTCAGCCTGGTAATGCTCAGCCTGGTAATGTTCAGCCTGGTAATGTTCAGCCTGGTAATGCTCAGCCTGGTAATGTTCAGCCTGGTAATGTTCAGCCTGGTAATGCTCAGCCTGGTAATGTTCAGCCTGGTATTCTTAATCTCCTCGTTTACATTATATTCTATGGTAGTAACTGGGTCCCACCTTATCCCGTGGCAGTGACCCAGCTCCGTCAAACAACCTGGTTGATCAGTCCAGCAACCAGGAGGCCTGGTCGACGACCGGGCCGCGGGGACGCTAAGCCCCGGAAGAGGAAGCAACTCCCCCCTGACCTCCCACGACCCCTGCCCCACCTCCAGGGAGAGGGCCACCGGGAATATTTAGGAGTGTGCAGTATTTAAGGTCATAAACTAGGAGGTAAACTGGCGGAAATTTGCATATGCTACTTGACTCTGAACCGTAGAGCATTACAATATTTCTCCTGGAATGACGCCATTGTTAAAGAAGTTGAGGGGGAGGGGGAGTGGGGGGGGGGTATTAACGCGTGGGGATTGTGGGGGTCTTCCAGTGCGTGTGTGTGGGGGGGGGGAGAGGAAGGGTCTTTTGTGCGTGCGTGTGCGTGCGTGCGTGTGTGGGGGGGGGGGTGTAAGCCTTGCTTGCCTTCTGCTCATGGGTGTAATACACGCCTTAGTGTTTACCTTTTAACGATTTCGAGGATCAACGTCCCAGCGGCCCGGTCCCTGACCGGACCTCCTGGTTGGTGGCCTGGGAAACCAGGTTATACATGGAGATGTCAACCAGATATATGGTTGTTCGATGCGGCTGCTCGCAGCATGACGTAGCCAGAGTGATCTATCTTGAGCCAGAGTGATCTATCTTGAGATGATTTCGGGGCTTTAGTGTCCCCGCGGCCCGGTCCTCGACCAGGCCTCCACCGTCAGGAAGCAGCCCGTGACAGCTGACTAACTCCCAGGTACCTATTTTACTGCTAGGTAACAGGGGCATAGGGTGAAAGAAACTCTGCCCATTGTTTCTCGCCGGCGCCTGGGAACGAACCCGGGACCGCAGGATCACAAGTCCAGTGTGCTGTCCGCTCGGCCGACCGACGTATGAATCACACACAGCCTGGTTGATCAGGTATCCTTTAGAGGTGCTTATCAAGTTCTCTCTTGAACACCGTGAGGGGTCGGCCAGCTATGCCCCTTATGGGTGGGTGGTGGGGGGGGGGAGGTCAGCCTGTATATCAAAGACACACTCACCTGTACTGAGCTGCGAAACACCACAAATGATGTGGTGGAAATACTGATAATCAAAATATAGGTGTTAAATGTAGTTATTGTCCTTGTATATAAGTCACCGGAGGCAAGACCAACAGTTTAAAGACCAACTAATGAAAATAGAACACTGCTTGGAAAACCTCACAAATCCGACCGCGAACATCATCCTGCTTGGGGACATCAACCTACGGCACCTGAANCCGAAACACACTCCAGGCATGCTGACAGCTGAGAGGACAGCGCTTCAGATTCGTAGTCCTGAGGTTCCGGGTTCGATCCCCGGTGGAGACGAAACAAAATAGGCACAGTTTGCTTTCACCCTCGTGTTCACCTAGCAGTAACTAGGTACCTGGAGTTAGATAGCTGGTACGGGCTGCTTCCGGGGGTGTAACAAAAAGGAGGTCTGGTCGAGGACCGGGCCGCAGGATGCTAAACCCCGAAATCATCTCAAGATAACCTCAAGATAAGATGCTGCAGGTAATGTTTCTTGTAAGGCATACAACAAGACGCACATTACTTGCTACCTCTTCAACTTGAGCTATAGCTCTGTACGGCTCCTCAATTCATCAGAGATCTATTGTAGCCATAACTGTGTCGTCAGCCCCATCTGCTTATTCCTACTAGAATGATGGATGGCACTTAGCACCTAACCTTGGTTTCTGGTTTTAGATGAGACCAGGAGGCATGGCAGGATGTGCAGAATACCCCCGTTGAAGAGCAGAGGTGCAACAGGTACTCTGAGAGAGAACTATCAATATCAGAGGCCCGAGACTGTTCAACACGCTTCCACTACACATAAGGGACATAACTGGCCGACCCCTCACAGTGTTCAAGAGAGAACTATCAACATCAGAGGCCCGAGACTGTTCAACACGCTTCCACTACACATAAGGGACATAACTGGCCGACCCCTCACAGTGTTCAAGAGAGAGAACTATCAACATCAGAGGCCCGAGACTGTTCAACACGCTTCCACTACACATAAGGGACATAACTGGCCGACCCCTCACAGTGTTCAAGAGAGAACTATCAACATCAGAGGCCCGAGTCTGTTCAACACGCTTCCACTACACATAAGGACATAACTGGCCGACCCCTCACAGTGTTCAAGAGAGAACTGGATAAACACCTCCAAAGTATACCTGATCAACCAGGCTGTGATTCATACGTCAGGCTGCGAGCAGCCGCGTCCAACAGCCTCAGCCTGATTGACCAGTCCAGCAACGGCGAAGGCCTGGTCGAGGACCGGGCCGACGGAACGTTAGGCCCCGAAATCATTGCAAGGTATTCGCAAAGTAATCCCTATAGATTGCTTCTAGTGGCTGAGTTTTAAGCCCAATGCCGCAGGATCATTCATTCTCCAATCGAACTCGCCCTTTCTGGTCAGGTTCAATTTTAAAAGCCATGTTGGCTGTATGTTGGTCCATTGACCTCCTGATGCCAGATACATAACTTGGCTGCTATACATTTACAGGACAGTGTTGCTGTCAAACAAATATACAGTATTTGTAGTGGGCTTTGTGCATCCACATACCGAGATGGGCAGAGAAAGTCTGGAATACATGGCCAGGTTACAGAGGAACGAACGAGGTTGGGGTAGAAGGAATGATTACAGTAGAGGCTCTGGAGGGATGGTCAGACAGTGTGAGGGGAGTTAAGGGGGGTTGGATCCCCTGTAGGGGCAGGGAAAGAGTGATGAAGTGTAGGGACGAAATATATCCAGCGCGTGCAGAGTGGTGGTGTTAGTGGGGGGGGGGAGTGGTGGGGATATTACGCAGATGTGAGAGAGGACAAGAGTGGTGGTGGTGGTGAACAGCGGAACACAAAGTGGGAGAAAGGGGAGAGGAATGGAGTGAGGGGGGGGGGGAGGGGTTACAGGGCAGACCATGAGAAAGTGCAACACACCAACATACCGAAAACAAGAGGATAACTAACCTTACTTGTCACATCTCGCTTCCTAAATTGGCCTTGCAAAAATACAAATGTTATTACATTACGCCCATGTTGGGGCGGGGGGGGGGGTAACATTACGCCCATGTTGGGGCGGGGGGGGTAACATTACGCCCATGTTGGGGCGGGGGTGGCGGCAGGGGTAACATTACCTCATTGTAACACTAAATTAAACTATGCCTTTGACCGAACTACCCTGTAACACTACCTATTGGTAGCACTTGGTAACACTAGTATTTTGGAACACTACGGCTGGGGGTCGTTCTTGCCCTTGCTGGGGTGGTTCTTCTCCGGCCCCGACCACGGCGGTCTCCGGGTTTGGGGGGTCCCTGGGCCTTCTTTCACCGACTTCCAGGTCAACTCCGGAGCTATCAGTTCCTGCGACGGCGCTGGAAACAATCGTATTGGCGTTTGCCTTTCCATTGGAAACTTTCAGCACCGTGGAGAAGGGGGACCTGCTGCATGGGTAACAGCTTCTCCTCCATATCAACCTACCCTGGCTTTGCGTCCTGGAGAGACCACTCCAGACCGACAACCAAAGCGCAACTCCATAGTCTCCTGAGACTGGTGGATGCCTGAACAATGCCTACCACCACTATTGAAATATTCACTGTAATATGAACTGAAATGTTGTGTAGCACTGATGTACCTGAACAAATGGTACCTTTCCAAGGAAATGTTAAATACAGAGAAACTTAGTATTTACTGCTGCCACCATCCTGTCATCCTGAATATTAAATCAAATACAGAAATGAGACGGGAAACGTTACGGAATTGAGAGAGTACTCTGTTAGATGTAATTACATAATGACCGTTGGTTAACAAACTGGAACCTGCTAGTTCCAGTTTGCAATGTTCTGTTTTCTTCAAATCCATCCAAGAGTTCTCGTCTAATAACACTTTTAAGGGACCTATTTGATAACTCAAGATTCCGTTCAATACTGTCTTCATTTACCGCAGCCTTAGCAAGAGCGTCAACCTTATCATGTTCCTGCAGGCCAGTGTGAGAAGGAATCCACAACATTTTTATATTTGCCCTCTTATAAGATATGCCCATATATCTATGTCTGGCCCTCGGAGACAAGCACGTTATTATTAGATTGTAAACTAATGCTAGTAGTGAGGAAAAGGAGTCAGAATTAAGCTTGTCTGCTTCAGTGTTGTGGAAAAGGTTGGGCTACCAGTTCAACTTGCAAGGTGGATGCTTGGTTACTAGCTCTTATATACCCTTTTCAATTGTGCTTCTTGAGGTGTTGTTCAGTTGTTCTGATACCTGAACAGGTGAACACCTGACAGGTGTTTCAGGTGTTGTTCAATTGTGCTGTTCATCAGGCTGATGAACAGCAGCAGTATTTCCCACCCTCCCTGTACATGTATTGAGTGATGGACGAAGATTAAGCCACCCAAGAGGTGGCACGGGCATGAATAGCCCGTTAGCTGTAATTGCCTGGTTGATACCTGGTTGATGGGGTTCTGGGAGTTCTACTACTCCCCAAGCCCGGCCCGAGGCCAGGCTTGACTTGTGAGAGTTTGATCCACCAGGCTGTTGCTTGGAGCGGGCCACAGGCCCACATACCCACCACAACCCGGTTGGTCCGGCACTCCTTGGAGAAAACTTTCTAGTTTTCTCTTGAAGATGTCCACGGTTGTTCCGGCAATATTTGTTACGCTCGCTGGGAGGACGTTGAACAACCGTGGACCTCTGATGTTTAGCGAGTGATCCGACAGTATATATATCGGGAGAAATCGCCGGTCCATTGCGACTGTATAGCACTTGGAAGGGGTCAGGATAAGGATTTGGGATGGGACGGCGAGAAACGAATGGTGCCCAACCACTTGGTCGGTCGGGGATTGAACGCCGACCTGCATGATGCGAGACCGTCGCTCTACCGTCCAGCCCAAGTGGTTGGTTGGGCTGGTTCTGAGAGATTAGTTTCTTGGTAGGGAATGAAAGCGTCAGAAGGTACTATCTGCCAGGGTGGAAGGAAGTACGGCACTCTATCACCTTCACGTACATCGTGCACTCCCGTCATTTTAATACGAGTGGCTGTTCTTTGAATCCATTTAGAATCACTAGTTCCTTCGCGTATGTGTTCTAAAAGTTCAACTGTTACGATGTTGCCTTGTTATCACGCAGAAGCTGAAGGCTTATCATAAGAGGGATATTAAATATTCTATCTTCAGTGCTAGCTGGGTATATTGAGTTACTTCCATATATTGAGAACTTTGGGGGGTTATGGGACTCCCGCCCTGAGGGGTTCTCCCCCTGTCAGGCGTCCTGGGGAGGTGACCCGCTGCCAGGCGTCCTGGGGAGGTGACCCACTGCCAGGCGTCCTGGGGAGGTAGGTGTACTGGGGGAGGTGACCCGCTGCCAGGCGTCCTGGGGAGGTGACCCGCTGCCAGGCGTCCTGGGGAGGTAGGTGTACTGGGGGAGGTGACCCGCTGCCAGGCGTCCTGGGGAGGTGACCCGCTGCCAGGTGTACTGGGGGAGGTGACCCGCTGCCAGGCGTCCTGGGGAGGTAGGTGTACTGGGGGAGGTGACCCGCTGCCAGGCGTCCTGGGGAGGTAGGTGTACTGGGGGAGGTGACCCGCTGCCAGGCGTCCTGGGGAGGTAGGTGTACTGGGACAGGTGACCCGCTGCCAGGCGTCCTGGGGAGGTGACCCGCTGCCAGGCGTCCTGGGGAGGTGACCCGCTGCCAGGCGTCCTGGGGGAGGTGACCCGCTGCCAGGCGTCCTGGGGAGGTAGGTGTACTGGGACAGGTGACCCGCTGCCAGGCGTCCTGGGGAGGTGACCCGCTGCCAGGCGTCCTGGGGAGGTAGGTGTACTGGGACAGGTGACCCGCTGCCAGGCGTCCTGGGGAGGTGACCCGCTGCCAGGCGTCCTGGGGAGGTAGGTGTACTGGGACAGGTGACCCGCTGCCAGGCGTCCTGGGGAGGTAGGTGTACTGGGGGAGGTGACCCGCTGCCAGGCGTCCTGGGGAGGTGACCCGCTGCCAGGCGTCCTGGGGGAGGTGACCCGCTGCCAGGCGTCCTGGGGAGGTAGGTGTACTGGGACAGGTGACCCGCTGCCAGGCGTCCTGGGGAGGTGACCCGCTGCCAGGCGTCCTGGGGAGGTAGGTGTACTGGGGGAGGTGACCCGCTGCCAGGCGTCCTGGGGAGGTAGGTGTACTGGGGAGATGACCCGCTGCCAGGCGTCCTGGGGAGGTGACCCGCTGCCAGGCGTCCTGGGGAGGTAGGTGTACTGGGGAGGTGACCCGCTGCCAGGCGTCCTGGGGAGGTAGGCGTCCTGGGGAGGTGACCCGCTGCCAGGCGTCCTGGGGAGGTAGGTGTACTGGGGGAGGTGACCCGCTGCCAGGCGTCCTGGGGAGGTGACCCGCTGCCAGGCGTCCTGGGGAGGTAGGTGTACTGGGGGAGGTGACCCGCTGCCAGGCGTCCTGGGGAGGTAGGTGTACTGGGGGAGGTGACCCGCTGCCAGGCGTCCTGGGGGAGGTGACCCGCTGCCAGGTGTACTGGGGGAGGTGACCCGCTGCCAGGCGTCCTGGGGGAGGTGACCCGCTGCCAGGCGTCCTGGGGGAGGTGACCCGCTGCCAGGCGTCCTGGGGGAGGTGACCCGCTGCCAGGTGTACTGGGGGAGGTGACCCGCTGCCAGGCGTACTGGGGGAGGTGACCCGCTACCAGGTGTACTGGGGGAGGTGACCCGCTGCCAGGCGTCCTGGGGAGGTAGGTGTACTGGGGGAGGTGACCCGCTGCCAGGCGTCCTGGGGAGGTGACCCGCTGCCAGGCGTCCTGGGGAGGTAGGTGTACTGGGGGAGGTGACCCGCTGCCAGGTGTACTGGGGGAGGTGACCCGCTGCCAGGCGTCCTGGGGAGGTAGGTGTACTGGGGGAGGTGACCCGCTGCCAGGCGTCCTGGAGAGGTAGGTGTACTGGGGAGGTGACCCGCTGCCAGGCGTCCTGGGGAGGTGACCCGCTGCCAGGCGTCCTGGGGAGGTAGGTGTACTGGGGGAGGTGACCCGCTGCCAGGCGTCCTGGGGAGGTAGGTGTACTGGGGGAGGTGACCCGCTGCCAGGCGTCCTGGGGGAGGTGACCCGCTGCCAGGCGTCCTGGGGAGGTAGGTGTACTGGGGGAGGTGACCCGCTGCCAGGCGTCCTGGGGAGGTAGGTGACCCGCTGTCCTGGGGACGAATCTTGGTGTGGTGATGATTGTGTTCTGTGATGGATGGCCCGCTAGCGTGGTGGGCCATATTTATGGGGTGGTCCTGTTGGTGTAGGGCCACGCCTGGCCACCACCCCTCCCAGGGTGGGCCACGCCTGGCCACCACCCCTCCCAGGGTGGGCCACGCCTGGCCACCACCCCTCCCAGGGTGGGCCACGCCTGGCCACCACCCCTCCCAGGGTGGGCCACGCCTGGCCACCACCCCTCCCAGGGTGGGCCACGCCTGGCCACCACCCTCCCAGGGTGGGCCACGCCTGGCCACCACCCCTCCCAGGGTGGGCCACGCCTGGCCACCACCCCTCCCAGGGTGGGCCACGCCTGGCCACCACCCCTCCCAGGGTGGGCCACGCCTGGCCACCACCCCTCCCAGGGTGGGCCACGCCTGGCCACCACCCCTCCCAGGGTGGGCCACGCCTGGCCACCACCCCTCCCAGGGTGGGCCACGCCTGGCCACCACCCCTCCCAGGGTGGGCCACGCCTGGCCACCACCCCTCCCAGGGTGGGCCACGCCTGGCCACCACCCCTCCCAGGGTGGGCCACGCCTGGCCACCACCCCTCCCAGGGTGGGCCACGCCTGGCCACCACCCCTCCCAGGGTGGGCCACGCCTGGCCACCACCCCTCCCAGGGTGGGCCACGCCTGGCCACCACCCCTCCCAGGGTGGGCCACGCCTGGCCACCACCCCTCCCAGGGTGGGCCAAGCCTGGCCACCACCCCTCCCAGGGTGGGCCACGCCTGGCCACCACCCCTCCCAGGGTGGGCCAAGCCTGGCCACCACCCCTCCCAGGGTGGGCCACGCCTGGCCACCACCCCTCCCAGGGTGGGCCACGGCAGGCCACCACCCCTCCCAGGGTGGGCCAAGCCTGGCCACCACCCTCCCAGGGTGGGCCATACCTGGCCTTGTCCAAATTCGATAGTACCAAATTCTAAATTTTAACTGCAGTCCGTCAATATATGTAGCATAGTCCACGCGGTTACTGTAAGTGCTGCCTACACATGAGGAGTTGACCAGTGACTACGGGGGAGGGAGGTCTCCTGTGTGTATTATTATTATTATTTTAATTGCTTT
>WNGS01167180.1:0-19815 GCA_020271785.1 Procambarus virginalis | reverse complement strand
AATTCCTTCGCTGGGCAACGTTAATGATAACAAGTGAAAAAGAACTAACATAAAATGAATATGTATTACATTAACAATAAAACAAAATGAAATACAAGTGAAATATAAATGGTGCTGGAATATTAGCCCAAGCTAGTAACCGCTACTTGATACCAGAGGAATATCAATTAGATGTTCACAGCCTTAGAGCACAAGATATTCTGAGGTAGTACAGCTCGTGGACGCCAACGTTGACTTGACGACGTGTGTGAGTGGTGGAGAGCTGGAGTGGCGAGATCCCGAACAGCCAATGAGAATACGGCAGACCCACACTGGTAGTTGGCTAATCGTCGTGCAGGTGACGAGCTGGCGGTGAGGGGGAGTGTTAGGGGGGGGGGGGTGCAGGTGCGTGTGGCTGTCTTGATATACGTTTTAGCTACTGTATGAACGTATGTGAATTCGAGGTTGGAACGTGACGATAGAGGAAGAGCAGGCTAAATCTTTGAAGAGATATCGTCACAACCTCCCCCGAAGCCTTGTGTTCCGGAAGAAGTTACGTTCTCGGGAGGTAGAGTGGTAGGTGGAGCTGCCTCTACCTCATGAACTCTAGAGAGGGCGTCGGCGATGATGTTATCAGGCCCCTTGATGTTAACAGATTTTCAGATTGAAGCCTTGAAGATATAAAGCCCATCGCAGCAAACGGTTTTGAATTGGGCTTGATGTAGGAAACGTAGAGGATTGTGGTCCGTGTAGATTGTAGTGGACCGAGCACCGTGCAGGTATGGTGCAAAGTGTTGCATGCTCAGGACGATGGAGAGGAGTTCCTTCTCTATAGTGCTGTAGTTTTTCTGGTGAGGCTTCAACTTGTAGCTGTAGTAGCTGACAGGTAGAACCTCCTCGCCTCGTTGCTGCATTAGGACACTCCCGATGTCGTACCACTGGCGTCGACATGGAGGATGAAAGGCTTCTTGGTATCTGGCGAAGCGAGAATAGGATTAGAACAGAGGAGGAATTTGAGTTGTTCGAAGGCAACGGTTTGCTCCATGGTCCAATTATACCGTTGCTTGGGACTGGTTAAGGTGATTAAGGGTGTAGCTACTGTACTGAAGTTCCTCAGAAACCTACGGTAATAAGAAGCAAGACCAAGGAAGCGCAGGAGCTGCTTCCTAGTAGTAGGCTGTGGATACTCTTTGATAGCTTGAGTGTGGATATTTAACGGAGCCAGGCTGCCACTCCCTATAATATGACCCAGATACCGCACTTTACCTTTTGGCAAAGTGGACTTGCCCAGATTGATGGTGAGGCCGGCTTTCAGGAGCTTGGCGAACAATCGTTGTAGCTGGAGCAGGTGTTCGCTCCAGGGTGTTGGATGCTATAACGATATCATCCATAGGCGAGGTGTTGTCCAGCCCTGGATGACGTGGTTGACAGCTCTCTGAAAGGTGGCCGGGCATTGCAGAGTCCAAAGGGAAGGCGGTTATATCTGAAAAGTCCGAAAGGGGTATAAGGCAGACAATTCTTTAGCTCGCTCCGTTAGGCACACCTGGTAATAGCCCTTGAGTTAAGTCCACCTTGGACAGGTAGCGGGCCTTACCAATGGCGTCAAGGATGTCGTCAATCCTAGGTAATGGGTATGCGTCTTTGACGGTTACTTTGTTGAGTTTCCTATAATCGGTGCACAGCCGTCTTTATTTAATTTTTTTTTCTAGAGTAATTAAATTTCATTGTTTATCTTTGTGTTTCGTGTATCTTCCCTTACCATACCACAGACTACCAGACAAGCAGTCATTTTTTTTTTTTTGGTTATATGTGGCCTGGCTTTGACACCTGCCATTGGAGGACTGCCGACACCATACTCCACTACTATACTGACATATATTATATATATATATATATATATATATATATATATAATATATATATATATATCATACGTAGTAGCCAGAATGCACTTCTCGGCCTACTATGCAAGCCCGATTTGCCTAATAGGCCGAGTGATTTTTTTTATTTTCAATACATTTTTTGCTATTGGTGCATTTAAAATATTATTATTATTATACTATGTTAAGAACATGAATTATCGATTTAGTTTCGTTAGTTTAGGTTATGTTAAGATAGGATAGGTTAGGTTAGGTAGGGTTGGTTAGGTTCCGTAATATATCTACGTGTTTTTACCTCCAATTTAAAAAAAATTAGCTCATACATCCCTAACTTCCGACAGCACTTGGTGGTTAACTTTGTTATAGATATTTCATCGAATCACCTGACCTGGTAGGGCTACATGAGCAACACAAACGCGAACAAGCATGAATGGTTCCCAAGCCAATATGCAACTGAAAACTCCACACCCCAGAAGGATTTGAACCCAGATAGCCAGGAGCTATCTGGCTAGGAATTGGTTTAAGAGTTGTGCTTTTAATCCTTTACAGAATTTTTCTTTCATCGTTCTTCTTTTTTTAATGTTCACTGTGCAGCGTTGATTTGCAATATAATTTTATTGGAGTTGTTGTGGTTTTTGTTCTTGGTTCAGGATTGTACCATCGTTCCAGGTGTCGTTTTATAGTAGTGTTTATTTCTGAGCTGCTATATCCATTATTCACCAACACCTGAGTTATTCTTTCAAACTCCCTACTCACGTTGTTCCATTCAGACGAGTGGGTAAGGGCTCGATGAATATAAGCATTAAGAACACTGGTTTTGTATCTTTGAGGGCACTCACTCCTGCCGTTTAGGCATAATCCTATTGGCTTAGTATATACACTGGTGCTTGCAAAGGTTCCTGTTTTTGTTATTAGTACATCCAGGAATGGCAGACTGTTATGTTCACTATTTTCATTGGTAAATCAGAGTTCTGACTCTCTTTAGATTACTTTTTACATAAATTAGTTCATTTGGTTCATTTGGAATTGCTATGGCCCTCCGCCTTGCTGCCTCAATCTACACCAAATATTGGTGTATTTACGGCGAGGTGGTGTCCGACATGTACGGCCACCATGGCTTATTCTGCCAAAGCTCAGAGGGATGGCACTTGAGGCACAGTGAAGTTAACGACATCATTAATAGGAGTCTCATCCCAGCTGGATCTCCAGCTGAAAGAGAGCCCCGTTCCCTAACGTGCCCTACTTTCAAGTAATGGGCTTCAAGAACTTGTAATCTTTCATCTTGGGTTTTGTCTAATAGGTAAGTGTTTTTATTCAGCATTTCTCTTGTTAGGGTGATGTAATGGGCATCTCTCATGTAGAACCACAAACATAGGATACTGCCTGAACCTAGGTAGGAGTGAGTGACAGTTTTACGTGAGGATGTGAAGGAAAATGAGGAGGATTCTCAACCATTATGTGAAATAATATCATCAAATTCTAAATAATAACAGCTGATATATTTGAAAACAAGTCGATTTGAAAATTACTGCCTAGCTATTTTACGAAATATCCCACAAAATTTAATCAGCCAAGAAAACAACATGGTAAAGCATTTTTGTCTTTTCTTCCACTCAAAATGGACATGAAATTCCTAACGTCACATATTTGCTGACACAAATATGTACCATTACATGTATGGAAAACCATATCAGAGGATGACTTTATATTTCAAAAGGCAATTAAGATTGGCCTTAAAAACGGTAGGATGAATGGAAGATGCATTTCTTTGTTGACAAATTTTGAATTCTGAGTCTTTGTAAAGATGTTAGAGTTGTCAGATATCAGAAGGAAAATGTTAAAATTGCCAAATGTAAATGTGAAAAGGATCCGGGAGTCGTGATTATTAGGGATCCTTTGCAACAAATTAATTTTTATGTCCACAGAAAATTAGTAAATGCGGTTCTTGAATACATATCAAGAAGCCTGTAGCCTCATCAATACCTTTTCGGGGGTATTCATGCCCGCCTGTTGGGTGCTTACTCCGTATCAATCAATCAAATCTTTCCCGTTTTTTGTTCGGTTTAGGTAACGCAGTTCAGTTTTGGTTAGTGTATAACAGAAGGAACATACATTCACTTGAAATAATACTGATTATTTTGTAAAACTTACGTTTAGTACTCATCAACTTTCGGGTGTGGGCGGGGGGGGGGGGGGGTACTAAAACGGTTGCAGGAGCACACCGTGATCCGGGACACACCGCAACACAGGAACAGTGGTTGCCATGTCATCCACCAGTGGTTGCCATGCCGTCCACCAGTGGTTGCCATGTCATCCACCAGTGGTTGCCATGTCGTCCACCAGTGGTTGCCATGTCATCCACCAGTGGTTGCGATGTCGTCCACCAGGGGTTACCATGTCATTAACCAGTGGTTGCCATGTCATCCACCAGTGGTTGCTATGTCATCCACCAGTGGTTGCCATGTCTTCCACCAGGGGTTACCATGTCATTAACCAGTGGTTGCCATGTCATCTAGCAGTGGAAGCCATGTCATCTACCAGTGGTTGCCATGTCATCTAGCAGTGGAAGCCATGTCATCTACCAGTGGTTGCCTTGTCATCCACCAGTGGTTGCCATGTCGTCAGCCATTGGTTGCCTTGTCATCCACCAGTGGTTGCCATGTCATCCACCAGGGGTTACCATGTCATCCACCAGTGGTTGCCATGTCGTCCACCAGTGGTTGCCATGTCATTCACCAGTGGTTGCCATGTCGTCCACCAGTGGTTGTCATGTCATCCACCAGTGTTGCCATGTCATCCACCAGTGGTTGCCATGTCGTCCACCAGGGGTTACCATGTCATCCACCAGTGGTTGCCATGTCGTCCATCAGTGGTTGCCATGTCATCCACCAGTGGTTGCCATGTCATCCACCAGTGGTTGCCATGTCGTCCACCAGGGGTTACCATGTCATCCACCAGTGGTTGCCATGTCGTCAACCAGTGGTTGCCATGTCATCAACCAATGATAGCCATGTCATTCATCAGTGGTTGCCATGTCGTCGACCAGTGGTTGCCATGTCATCCAACAGTGCTTGCCATGTCATGCAACAGTGGTTGCCAAGTCGTCCACCAGTGGTTGCCATGTCATTAACCAATGGTTGCCATGTCGTCCGCCATTGGTTGCCTTGTCATCCACCAGTGGTTGCCATAATGTCCGCCATTCTTTGCCATGTCATCCAGCAGTGGTTGCCATGTCATCCAGCAGTGGTTGCCATGTCATCCAGCAGTGGTTGCCATGTCATCCACCAGTGGTTGCCATGTCATCCACCAGTGGTTGCCATGTCATCCACCAGTGGTTGCCATGTCATCCACCAGTGGTTGCCATATCATCCACCAGTGGTTACCATGCCATCCACCAGTGGTTGCCATGTTATCCACCAGTGGTTGCCATGTCATCCACCAGTGGTTGTCATGTCATCCACCAGTGATTGCCACGTCATCCACCAGTGGTTGCCATGTCATCCACCAGTGGTTGCCATGACAGCCACCAGTAGTTTTCATGTCATCCACCAGTGGTTTCCATGTCATCCACCAGTGGTTGCCATATTATTCACCAGTGGTTGCCATGTCTTCCACCAGTGGTTGCCATGTCATCCACCAGAGGTTGCCATGTCATCAACCAGTGGTTGCCATGTTACCCACCAGTGATTGCCATGTCATCCACCAGTGGTTGCTATGTCATCCAGCAGTGGTTGCCATGTCGTCCACCAGGGGTTACCATGTCATTAACCAGTGGTTGCCATGTCATCCACCAGTGGTTGCTATGTCATCCACCAGTGGTTGCCATGTCGTCCACCAGCGGTTACCATGTCATTAACCAGTGGTTGCCATGTCATCTAGCAGTGGAAGCCATGTCATCTACCAGTGGTTGCCATGTCATCTAGCAGTGGAAGCCATGTCATCTACCAGTGGTTGCCTTGTCATCCACCAGTGGTTGCCATGTCGTCAGCCATTGGTTGCCTTGTCATCCACCAGTGGTTGCCATGTCATCCACCAGGGGTTACCATGTCATCCACCAGTGGTTGCCATGTCGTCCACCAGTGGTTGCCATGTCATTCACCAGTGGTTGCCATGTCGTCCACCAGTGGTTGTCATGTCATCCACCAGTGTTGCCATGTCGTCCACCAGTGGTTGCCATGTCGTCCACCAGGGGTTACCATGTCATCCACCAGTGGTTGCCATGTCGTCCATCAGTGGTTGCCATGTCATCCACCAGTGGTTGCCATGTCATCCACCAGTGGTTGCCATGTCGTCCACCAGGGGTTACCATGTCATCCACCAGTGGTTGCCATGTCGTCAACCAGTGGTTGCCATGTCATCAACCAATGATAGCCATGTCATCCACCAGTGGTTGCCATGTCGTCGACCAGTGGTTGCCATGTCATCCAACAGTGCTTGCCATGTCATGCAACAGTGGTTGCCAAGTCGTCCACCAGTGGTTGCCATGTCATTAACCAATGGTTGCCATGTCGTCCGCCATTGGTTGCCTTGTCATCCACCAGTGGTTACCATAATGTCCGCCATTCTTTGTCATGTCATCCAGCAGTGGTTGCCATGTCATCCAGCAGTGGTTGCCATGTCATCCACCAGTGGTTGCCATGTCATCCACCAGTGGTTGCCATGTCATCCACCAGTGGTTGCCATGTCATCCACCAGTGGTTGCCATGTCATCCACCAGTGGTTGCCATATCATCCACCAGTGGTTACCATGCCATCCACCAGTGGTTGCCATGTTATCCACCAGTGGTTGCCATGTCATCCACCAGTGGTTGTCATGTCATCCACCAGTGATTGCCACGTCATCCACCAGTGGTTGCCATGTCATCCACCAGTGGTTGCCATGACATCCACCAGTAGTTGTCATGTCATCCACCAGTGGTTTCCATGTCATCCACCAGTGGTTGCCATATTATTCACCAGTGGTTGCCATGTCTTCCACCAGTGGTTGCCATGTCATCCACCAGAGGTTGCCATGTCATCAACCAGTGGTTGCCATGTTACCCACCAGTGATTGCCATGTCATCCACCAGTGGTTGCTATGTCATCCAGCAGTGGTTGCCATGTCATCCACCAGTGGTTGCCATATCATTCACCAGTGGTTGCCATGTCATCCACCAGTGGTTGCCATATCATTCACCAGTGGTTGCCATGTCATCCACCAGTGGTTGCTGTCATCCACCAGTGTTTCCCATATCATTCACGAGTGGTTGCCATGTCATCCACCAGTGGTTGCCATATCATTCACCAGTGGTTGCCATGTCATCCACCAGTGGTTGCTATGTCATCCACCTGTGGTTGCCATATCATTCACCAGTGGTTGCCATGTCATCCACCAGTGGTTGCCATATCATTCACCAGAGGTTGGCATGTCATCCACCAGTGGTTACGAGTCGACTTACGAGGCGAGCCAAGCCCCCAGAGAGAAGTGAAGGATGGCATGATGCTCCTCATCGCAGTATCGTGGGGGAGAAGATATCTTCTGTTCCATAATCCAGCATCCCCCCCCCTTCTCCCATGGAGGAGCGACGCTCGCCAAGAATTAATCAACGCCCCTGAATTACGACCTCTTTAGACTGGCAAAATTGTGCTCCGGACCACCCTGGTAATAATAAAATCAGATCTATCTGTGTAACTCACTCTATCCAGTTAACATACATTACGCCTGTGTGGCAACACACCTTAATTGGTGCTTGGGGAGCAACACCCAGGATAGGACGCGCACTGTGTACTTCTCTGTGTGTGGAGAAAATGGCCGACAGGGAGAAGAAATGGTACCAGCATGAGGTGAAGGGAGGGTGACTATACTTAACGCAAGGAGAGACAAGATATATGCTGGTACACCAATATTACTGGAGAGTCTTCACAGCTGGTACACCACTATCACTGGAGAGTCTTCACAGCTGGTACACCACTATCACTGGTGAGTCCTCACAGCTGGTACACCACTATCACTGGTGAGTCCTCACAGCTAGTACACCACTATTACTGGAGAGTCTTCACAGCTGGTACACCACTATCACTGGAGAGTCTTCACAGCTGGTACCCCACTATCACTGGAGAGTCTTCACAGCTGGTACACCACTATTACTGGAGAGTCTTCACAGCTGGTACACCACTATCACTGGAGAATCTTCACAGCTGGTACACCACTATTACTGGAGAGTCTTCACAGCTGGTACACCACTATTACTGGAGAGTCTTCACAGCTGGTACACCACTATCACTGGAGAGTCTTCACAGCTGGTACACCACTATCACTGGAGAGTCTTCACAGCTGGTACACCACTATCACTGGGGAGTCTTCACAGCTGGTACACCACTATCACTGGGGAGTCTTCACAGCTGGTACACCACTATCACTGGGGAGTCTTCACAGCTGGTATACTAGGGAGTCTTCACATCTGGTATACAGGGGAGCCTTCACAGCTGGTACACCACTATCACGTCAACACGTCAAGGGACCGACAAGAATGAGAGGAGGGGATGAACCAGCCTTGCTTGATCTGATATTTACCCTAAATGAGTCGGATATAAGGGAAGTTAAGTTGGAAGCCCCCTTGGGAATGAGTGATCATAGTGTATTGAGCTTTGAGTACCTGGTTAAGCTAGGAATTATCACCCCCAAAAAAGAACTGGGAACCAAAGGGCTGGCGTACCGAAAGGGAAACTATGAGGAGATGAATAAGTTCCTATGTGATATACATTGGGACACAGAACTCGGAACCAAGTCCGTACAAGACATGATGGACAATGTCACCCAAAAATGTCAGGAGGCTGGAAGCAGGTTTGTCCCAGCCCGACAGGAAAAAACAGAGAAGCAAAGGAAGAATCCGTGGTTTAATAGGGAATGTACGAAAGCAAAGGAGCTGAAGAAAAGGGCATGGAGGAACTTCCGTAATAACAGAACACCAAAAAGTAGAGAGAGATACCAGAGAACCAGGAACGAGTATGTCAGTGTGAGAAGAGCAGCTGAGAAAAGGAATGAAAATGATATAGCTAATAAAGCCAAGACTGAACCAAAGCTACTACACAGTCACATCAGGAGGAAGACAACAGTGAAGGAACAGGTGATGAAACTAAGGGTAAGACTACCACTGAGGAGTCTTCACAGCTGGGCGACTCCTCACTATCAGTAATTGTGTCTATTAGTCATTGTGTCCAATACACGATAAAATGCGAAGTATTATTCGAAACCAGACGGCAGCACATAAGTTTCCCCAGGACGAGAAGCGGTTCAATAGAATCACACAGAGAGGCAACGCGTTCCCATTCCACAAGATATGAAATGGCGCTACTTTAGTCTCTGCCAATTAGAAGGTTGGTGCCACTCCCCCACCCCGTCAATTTCTACTGCTTTGTCAACAACGATAGCCAGCCCAATTGTCGTACAGCTTTAGGTTCCAGTACCTGCTGCCAGACTTACGACACTTGGACACACACACACACACATACACACACACACACACACACACACACACACACACACACACACACACACACACACACNTGACCACTACCTGAGAGAATGTGAACACCTGAGAGGCATCAGCAATATGTGTAGATTAATAAACCCCACATTGTTTGAGTTAGGAAAACACTATCTGTCAAATATTGATACTGTTCTTAAAAGATTTCCCATTTGCACCCGCAAGATAACGTAAGCTTTTAAGGGTTGATAGATGTTAATCTTATTGTTTGAGGAGCTGTTCACTTGAGACAGTTAAGCAAGTCCCAGCTGTGTCTGGGTACAAGTGACAGGATGAACAACCCAGCGGGTTTCTTCCTATGGGGAGTGTTGTACATGCTGCTATGGCGGTGTGTCCACTCACAAGATGAGTGGCGCTGCCCATAAACTCGCCCCTCGGGGCAAAATTTTAATTTAATTTATATAATATTTATATAATATATATATATATATATATAATTATATTATCATAAATATATTATATATATATATTATATAAATATATATATATATATATTATATATATATATATATAATATATATATATACTTTATATATATATATATAATATATATATATCTCTTATATATATATGTTATGTTTATTTTTAAGATAAATAGGAAACCAGGGATAACTGAACATCTTGTTTCAGATTCTTTACTTTAAATGCATAATGTTTCGAATACTTCTTGTATTCATCATCAGATCTAAAGAAAATAGAAATCACAATCAAATAGAGGCAAAACAAAGAACTCATACTGAATAACTGCCTATGAAGAAAGGAAAATTATTAAAAAACAAAACACTTAAGCTTACTTAAGCGATCAATACAAATAAAACTTATTAACTGTCACAAAGGTAAAAGCTATTTCAAAATACATTAAATTACAACAAGAATTTTATAACTACTACAACAAACTATACTATTAAACTTACGTGAAGTGATCAACTGGAATGAGACTTGATAGCTACCACATATATACTAAACACTATAACAAATATTTATATCATGACTACAAATCTACAAAAATGTATATAAAATTCAAACAGAGTAAGCGACAATTATAAATCCTACTGAAAATCGTATAAAACTCAAATATAAAATAAAACTAATAACGAAGATGAATATGTATCCTAAATAAAAAGATTATAATAATGTACAATGTCGAGACCTGAAATAAGTAAGAAAAGGCAAAAACATGGTAGACTAAAATAAAATTAAACTACCAGAATGAACTGTAAAGCAAATTTCAGGGCCTACTGTGCACTACACAGTGTACAATTGAACAGCCGAAAGTTGCTATTTAATAAAGGCTGCAGCTCCTTTATATATAAGAATTCCATTATTCTCAAATCTGACTGGCCATTTATACAAGTGTCCAAAATTTTAAAATCAGATTCCAGCAGAGAATGATTAAACTCATAACAGTGGTTTCTAATCTCCGAAAATGCTGGTTTAGACAATGTAATCCAGTCCTAAAAGAAACTCCCCAGTGCTCAAGTATCCTAATCATAAAGTTCCGAATGGAACTCCCAATATATCCAGCATTACAGCTGGAACAATTATACATATATACGATATTAGAGCACAGGGGGGTAGGCACTTTATCTTTAAATTTAAATTTCTTTTAAAAAATTTCTTTTAGGACTGGACCATTGTCTAAACCAGCATTTTCGGAGATTAGAAACCACTGTTATGAGTTTAATCATTCTCTGCTGGAATCTGATTTTAAAATTTTGGACACTTGTATAAATGGCCACTCAGATTTGAGAATAATGGAATCCTTATATATAAAGGAGCTGCAGCCTTTATTAAATAGCAACCTTTCGGCTGTTCAATTGTACACTGTGTAGTGCACAGTAGGCCTGAAATTTGCTTTATAGTTCATTCTGGTAGTTTAATTTTATTTTAGTCTACCATGTTTTTGCCTTTTCTTACTTATTTCAGGTCTCGACATTGTACATTATTATAATCTTTTTATTTAGGATACATATACATTTTTTGTTATTTAGTTTTATTTACTATTTGAGTTTTTATACGATTTTGAGTAGTATTTTATAATTGTCGCTTACTCTGTTTGTATTTTATATACATTTTTGTAGATTTGTAGTCATGATATGAATATTTGTTATAGTGTTTAGTATATATGTGGTAGCT
Organism: Procambarus virginalis; assembly: GCA_020271785.1. Taxonomy (NCBI): domain Eukaryota; kingdom Metazoa; phylum Arthropoda; class Malacostraca; order Decapoda; family Cambaridae; genus Procambarus; species Procambarus virginalis. The sequence continues at coordinate 8,294 of WNGS01167180.1, read as the reverse complement.
ATCAAGTCTCATTCCAGTTGATCACTTCACGTAAGTTTAATAGTATAGTTTGTTGTAGTAGTTATAAAATTCTTGTTGTAATTTAATGTTTTTTGAAATAGCTTTTACCTATGTGACAGTAATAAGTTTTATTAGTATTGATCAATTTAAGTAAGCTTAAGTGTTTTGTTTTTTAATAATTTTCCTTTCTTTCATAGGCAGTTATATTCAGTATGAGTTCTTTGTTTGCCTCTTATTTGATTGTGATTTCTATTTTCTTTTAGATCTGATGATGAATACAAGAAGTATTCGAAACGTTATGCATTTTAAAGTAAAGAATCTGAAACAAGATGTTCAGTATATCCCTGGTTTTCCTATTTATCTTAAAATTAAGATTCCCGAAGGGAACATCGATCATAAATATATATGTTATATATATATATATATATATATATTATATATATATATATATATATATATATATATATTGTGACGATAATCTCTTTCAAGAGATTTAGCCTGCTCTTTCCTGCTATCGTCACGTTCCAACTCGACATTCAACATACGTTCTACAGTAGCTAAAACGTATATCAAGACAGCCACACGCACCTGCACCCCCCTCCCCCTCACACTTCTCACCGCCAGCTCGTTACCTGCACGACGATTAGCCAACTACCAGTGTGGGTCTGCCCGTATTCTCATTGGCTGTTCGGGATCTCGCCACTCCAGCTCTCCGCCACTCACGCACGTCGTCAAGTCAACGTTGGCGTCCACGAGCTGTACTACCTCAGTATATTTTGTGCTCTAAGGCTGTGAACATCTAATTGATATTCCTTGGGTATCAAGTAGCGGTTCTTAGCTTGCGCTAATATTCCAGCACTATTTTATATTTCACTTGTATTTCATTTTTGTCTTATTGTTAACGTAATACATTAATTCATTTTTATGTTAGTTCTTTTCCACTTGTTATCATTGCACGTTGCCCAGCCAAGGAATTGTCTTTATTTAAATTTGTTTTCTAGAGTAATTAAATTTCATTGTTTATCTTTTGTGTTTCGTGTATCTTCCCTTACCTTACCACAGACTACCAGACAAGCAGTCATTCTTTTTTTGGTTATATGTGGCCTGGCTTTGACACCTGCCATTGGAGGACTGCCGAACACCATACTCCACTACTTTACCATCACATATACTTGGGGGCCTGTCCTAGGAGCTTCACTCAGGTATTGGTAATTGTGGTAAGCGTACTTGGCTTTAATTCCCTTGCTTTCAATATTCTCACTAATCACTTTTATTATTCATATGGTGCTGTGTGTATTGTGCATTCCGGGAGTAGCATATGGTGAGTGTGAGACAACTTTGGATTACGTGGTGACTGTAGACCGCAGTCATACTCTTAATTGGTCGTCTCTCCCTCAGTGTTATTACCCGTGTTTAACACCTTTTGTCCCTCAGATATTTCTCATAATTTTGGCAGATTATCATATAGGTACCCTGGTACTGTGGTCTGTCTCCGGGACAATAGCACATAATTTCTGCAATCCGACTCTAGGAGGACAAAGAGGGCCATTGTTCCTCTCGCACGGACTTTTATTGACGAGTTGGGACCTCGCCAATAGTTCTCGTCACCAGTTGACACTCGCACCCCTACTCGTCGGTCAGAAAGATGATATTTACTTAGGTAGGGAATTAGCTTTCTTTTTTCAGAGTACAAAGTTCGCTAATTCTGTAAGTATCATATTAATTTCAGTGGGGAAAAACTTGCTTATGTTCTATAGTGACTCGGCAAGGTATGCCTACATTCTTGGACTACCTAATTTACTTTTGAAACCATTTAATGTTTCATTTGTTTTTCGAAACTCAGTTTCAACTAATTAGTAGGATTTTCTTGCCCTTATCCTCCCACAGTGAGTACCGGGTACAAGTTTTCCTGCGACCTTAATCAATTACGATCTTGACTTTAACTTTAATTGTCAACAATTCCACAGGATAGGTACCAGTTGCCACGTTTTCCTGTTTCTGACATTTACCATATGATCACAGTATATTCGTGTCACATTTATTTGCTATTTTCACCATGTTTCGTATCCAAGCTTTCCAGACAGATCCAGAAGGTGAAATAGGGAACTTTCGTCATGCTAAGAGGGTCGAATTGATAACTCTTGCACATGAGTATCACCTGGAAGTTCCCCATGGAGCCAACAAATATGCCATACATAATATGCTATTGGATCACTTTGTGGAAGAAGCGATTATAGACTCTGATACTCACGAATAGGAAATGACATCGCAGACGAAGCTGCAAAACTTGCAACTAAGAGAAGAAATGTAGACATTTACATACCACAGAGTCTATCACAGATTAAGAAAGTAATTAGAAACAGAGCAATGCAAAAGATGTACAGTGACCACAACACAGCAGTTGCAACATCAGGATCTGCGGGTTGGTACAAGAATTCAACCAACTACGAACCACTTAGTTTGATGAAAGGGAGCAGTAGAGCAACAGAAGTACACTTACATCGGATCAGGCTTGGATACCCATGTGCATGGGAAATAGGCTTACAGGTTCCGGAAGATGAGAGGAAATGTCAACACTGTGGAGAAATGCCCGAAAAACCACTGGAACATTATCTAACACAGTGCACAGTTACAATCCCACCCATTAAGATTTCAACTTAGATTCAACAGAGCAGAAGTTGTTAAACACATATAGCAAAATCTTACTAAAGCGACCATACGAGTAATAAATACTCATACTCCGCCCAAGTAAAACAGAAACAAGCAACACTTAGTGGGCCAGCCAGAGGCTTAGGGCCCGCGCAGGAATATCCCTGCAAAAAAAAACAAAAAAAAAAACGAACAATACACTATTTCAGATAAGCATGATTTGACAGCAATGAAGCTCAAACTAGAATTTGCTAAGATCGAGCGGGAGCAACAACAGGAAGCAGCTGCAATCAGGGAGCGTGAAGCTGCCATCAGAAAGGAAGAACAAGAAAGAGAAATCGGCTTCAAGGAGCGTGAGGCGGCCCTGGCCAAGGAAGCAGCTGCCATCAGGAAAGAAGAAAGTGAAAGGGAGGCACTACTCCTCAAAGGACAGCAAGAACGTGAGTTGGCCTTATTCAGAGAGCGTGAAAAAGTACAACTTGAAACAAGACGACGACAACTAGAGATGCTACGCGAGCATGAAAAACAGCAAGCGGCTCTTGCTCTAGAATGTCGTGACAGAGAACTCACGATAGACACTACACACCAAGCTCAACGCCAGCAAGCTGCAGCTAGTCTTCCTGCAAGTTTCAATATCTCCCATGCAAGTAAGTTAATGCCACCGTTCATAGAAACGGAGGTTGATGTTTTTTTTACAACTTTTGAGACCCTTGCTAATCAACTTTATGCCCGAAACGCTTTGCGTAATAGTGGCTTTAGGCATTGTATGTACTAGCTCTATCTATTTACTCCATCACTGTGTACAATCACTTTTATGTATGTACCTTACCTAAATAAACATTTTGATTTGATTTTTTGAACTTAGTTGGCCTAACGACCAATGGGCTACCCTTCTCCGAGTACATCTTACAGGTAGAGCAGCAGTCACACTCAGCAATTTGGCGTCTGAAAACGACTACACAACCCTGAAGCAAGCTGCGTTGGACGCCTACCTTCTCTCCACCGAAAGCTACCGACGAAAATTCCGTGACTACATAAAGGCAAGTACCACCACCTTCTTAGAATTTGCCAACACCAAACGGAGATATTTTATGAAATGGCTGGAGGCAGCACATGTCTCTACTTTTCCAGAACTCGTCAACCTCATGCTGGTTGAAGAATTCTTGAGGCGTGTTCCTCCTCCTGTCCGTTTATATTTAGCAGATAAGGAGGAGACCGACTTTAGTGAAATGCGCGAAGTCGGCTGACACTTATAGTCTCATCCACCGGCTGACACCAGAACCACCTACCAGTAAGAAGTCTTGGTACAGTTACGAGAAAGTGAGCCCAGATCAAGGTACCTCTCAACTGTACTGTAAGTATTGTCGACTCTATGGACATACCATAGAAAATGTGGTAAGTCTCAATATAAAGGTAACACCGAATCCACTAAGCCCAAACCTACTCCCCTAAGTCCGGTAAGCCTGTAATGAATGTTGGTGTTCATGTTAATGATCTCTCTCTCTTCAGTAAACATCTGTATCCTGGAACTATCACTACCAACGGTTCAGATTTTGAGGGACGTTTTGGATTTAAGATCTTGAGAGACACAGCGGCTCTTCAATCCATAGTCTTGAAATCAGCAGTGCCCAACGTCGCCTACACAGGAGAGACTGTATTCATCACTGACCTCACTGCTACTACTCCTTATCCTCTCGCCAGAGTCCACCTGGATTGTCACTTCGTGACCGGTGAAGTCCAAGTCGCCGTCAGGGAAAAGCCTTTTCCCATGCCTCGAGTCCAACTTCTCCTGGGCAACGACTTGGCAGAAGACCAGCAACCGACCAACCTGATCGTCAAGGACAAACCCCAAGTGTGTACCTCTGTGTTGGATAATCCGATTTTTGAGCATGTTCCAGCAAAGGTTCAAGAGAGTGATGAAGTTTCTCCTCCTGTTATGGTGACCACCCGTGCTCAAGCCACACGACCGCAGCCAGCTGACTGTACTACTACCGCTGTCCCTCAAGACCCTTCGAAACTACCCCCAAATCTCACCGCTTTGGAGTTCCGTATGGTACAGAGGGAGGATCTTACCTTGACACCATTATTCTTTCAGGCTGAGACTCAATCCGACAGTATTCCTGGGTTCTTCTTGGAGAACGAATTACTCTATCGCAGATACAGACCCAGTAAACTGAAGGAGGAGGACGATTGGGCAAACGTTGAACAACTAGTGATTCCTACCAGCCTGCGGCCCACGATTCTACACCTGGCCCACGGAGCACTATCACCATAAGGGTTTAACAAGACTTACCATGGGATTCGACAAGATTACTACTGGCCAGGTATGGTTAATGATGTCAAGCATCAGGTAAAGCAATGCCACGTGTGTCAGATGGCAGGTAAACCGAACGTTTCGATCCCCAGAGCACCACTGACACCCATCCAGGTGCCTGAGGAACCCTTCCTCAGACTTATTATTGACTGTGTTGGTCCTTTGCCTCAGACCAGTTCCGGCAACGCCTATATTTTAACCATCCTGTGTCCTACCACCAGATTCCCCATAGCAGTTCCAGTGAAAAACATTACGGCTGCTACAGTGGTGAAGAATTTACTGAAGATCTTCACCCAGTATGGATTTCCGAGGGAGATTCAGAGCGACTGTGGCACCAACTTCACCAGTGATCTCTTCAAACGGACTCTGAAGTTCAACATCAAACAGGTACTGTCCAGCCCCTATCATCCTGCTTCACAGGGTTCTCTTGAGCGTAGTCATCAGACTATCAAGGCACTTCTAAAAAAGTTNGGTTCTTCTTGGAGAACGAATTACTCTATCGCAGATACAGACCCAGTAAACTGAAGGAGGAGGACGATTGGGCAAACGTTGAACACTGGTGATTCCTACCAGCCTGCGGCCCCATTCTACACCTGGCCCACGGAGCTCTATCACACTACGGGTTTAACAAGACATACCATGGGATTCGTCAAGACTACTACTGGCCAGGTATGGTTAATGATGTAAAGCAACATGTTAAGCAATGTCACGTGTGTCAGAAGGAAGGTAAACCGAACGTTTCAATTCCCAGAGCACCACTGACACCCATCCAGGTGCCTGAGGAACCCTTCCACAGACTTATTATTGACTGTGTTGGTCCTTTGCCTCGGACCAGTTCCGGCAACGCCTATATCTTAACCATCCTGTGTCCTACCACCAGATTTCCCATAGCAGTTCCAGTGAAAAACATTACTGCTGCTACACAGTGGTGAAGAATTTACTGAAGATCTTCACCCAGTATGGATTCCGAGGGAGATTCAGAGCGATTGTGGCACCAACTTCACCAGTGATCTCTTCAAACGGACTCTGGAGGAGTTCAACATCAAACAGGTACTGTCCAGCCCCTATCATCCTGCTTCACAGGGTTCCCTTGAGCTTAGTCATCAGACTATCAAGGCACTCCTAAAAAAGTTTTGTAATGAGACCTCAAAGGATTGGGATAGGCGACTTGATCTCATCATGTGTATTTTCAGAAGTCTTCCCAACGAGTCACTAGGAGTATCTCCTTATGAGATGCTCTACGGACGTAAGTGCCGTACACCTCTCAAGGCTTTCAAGGATTCTCTACGTGATGCCACCTTCAGTGAGCATCAGAATGTGCCCCAGTTTCTTCAAAACCTCCGACACATTCTAGAGAGGGTCCATTCCTTTGCCAGAAACACTACTGAAAGCCCAAGAGAGGATGAAGACTCGTTACGACGACCACACTGCCAAGTAAGGAAGTTTAAACCGGGAGACTTAGTACTTGCCTATTTCCCTATCCCAGGTTCTCCTCTACAAAACAGGTTTTCAGGACCCTACCGTGTTAAGGAGTGCCGAAATAACTACAACTACGTTCTCGAGACCCCCGATAGGCGGCGGAAGACCCAGCTGTGCCACATCAACCTATTAATTGAGCTATCATGGTACTCCTCCCACTGTGCTACTAAATCTCTCCACCTTTACAGGTCCATACAGCCACAGTGAGACCTTCCCTGCTTCTCCTTCCGAAAGCACTGACACTGAGACAGCGCTTTCTAATTCGGAAATCCTTACTGACATTCACAATCACTTTCAGGACGATAATAGTGTTTCACTCATCAAACTCATCAGAGAACATCAGGAGTTGTTTCGAGATGATCCACAAGAGTGTACTGTGACTCGGCACGACATCCAACTGCTACCTGACACCCAGCCGATTCGCCAACCATTCTACCGAATCAGCCCTAGCAAGAAGGAAGTCATGCGTGCTGAGGTACAGTACCTCTTGGACCATGGACTGGCTACCCCCTGTGAGTCCCCCTGGGCCTCACCATGTATCTTGGTCCCAAACCTCACGGTAAGATCCGGCTTTGCACAGATTATAGGAAACTCAACAAGTCACCGTCAAAGATGCATACCCATTACCTAGGATTGACGACATACTTGACGCCATTGGTATGCCTGCTACCTGTCCCAGGTGGACTTACTCAAGGGCTATTACCAGGTATGTCTAACGGAGCGAGCTAAAGAATTGTCTGCCTCATCACGCCTTTCGGACTTTTCAGATATAACCGCTTCCCTTTGGACTCTGCAATGCTCCGGCCACCTTTCAGAGAGCTGTCAACCGCGTCATCCAGGGCTTGGACAACACCTACGCCTATTTGGATGATATCGTTGTAGCATCCAACACCTGGAGCGAACACCTGCTCCAGCTGCAACGATTGTTCGCCAAGCTCCTGAAAGCCGGCCTCACCATCAATCTGGGCAAGTCCACTTTCGCGAAAGGTAAAGTGCGGTATCTGGGTCATGTTATAGGGAGTGGCAGCCTGGCTCCGTTAGATATCCACACTCAAGCTATCAAAGAGTATCCACAGCCTACTACAAGGGAGCAGCTCCTGCACTTCCTTGGTCTTTCTTCTTATTACCGTAGGTTTGAGAGGAACTTCAGTACAGTAGCTACACCCTTAATCACCTTAACCAGTCCCAAGCAACGGTATAATTGGACCATGGAGCAAACCGTTGCCTTCGAACAACTCAAATTCCTCCTCTGTTCTAATCCTATTCTCGCCTCGCCAGATACCAAGAAGCCTTTCATCCTCCATGTCGACGCCAGCGGTACCGGCATCGGGAGTGTCCTAATGCAGCAACGAGGCGAGGAGGTTCTACCTGTCAGCTACTACAGCTACAAGTTGAAGCCTCACCAGAAAAACTACAGCACTATAGAGAAGGAACTCCTCCCCATCGTCCTGAGCTTGCAACACTTTGCACCATACCTGCAAGGTGCTCGGTCCACTACAATCTATTCGGACCACAATCCTCTACGTTTCCTACATCAAGCCCAATTCAATAACCAACGTCTGCTGCGATGGGCTTTATATCTTCAAGGCTTCAATCTGGAAATCTGTTACATCAAGGGGCCTGATAACATCATCGCCGACGCCCTCTCCAGAGTTCATGAGGTAGAGGCAGCTCCACCTACCACTCTACCTCCCGAGAACGTGACTTCTTCCGGAACCACAGGCTTCGGGGGAGAGTCGTGACGATAATCTCTTTCAAGAGATTTAGCCTGCTCTTTCCTGCTCTAGTCACGTTCCATACTCAACATTCAAGATACGTTTTACAGTAGAAAAATGTATATCAAGACAGCCAC
>WNGS01167177.1:0-26946 GCA_020271785.1 Procambarus virginalis | reverse complement strand
TGCTGTGAGTCCAAGTGCAGTGAATCCAAGTGTAGTCCAAGTGCTGTGAGTCCAAAGTGCAGTGAGTCCAAGTGCAGTGTGTCCAAGTGCAGTGAGTCGATGTGCTATGAGTCTAAGTGCTGTGAGTCCAAGTGCTGTGAGTCCAAGTTCTATGAGTCCAAGTACAGTGAGTCCAAGTGCGGTGAGTCCAAGTGCAGTGAGTCGATGTGCTGTGAGTCTAAGTGCTGTGAGTCCAAGTGCTGTGAGTCCAAGTACAGAGAGTCCAAGTGCAGTGAGTCCAAGTGCAGTGAGTCCAAGTGCAGTGAGTCCAAGTGCAGTGAGTCCAAGTGCAGTGAGTCGAAGTGCTGTGAGTCGAAGTGTGAGTCCAAGTTCTGTGAGTCCAAGTGCAGTGAATCCAAGTGCAGTGAGTCCAAGTGCAGTGAGTCCAAGTGCAGTGAGTCCAAGTGCAGTGAGTCCAAGTACTGTGAGTCCAAGTGCTGTGAGTCCAAGTACAGAGAGTCCAAATGCAGTGAGTCCAAGTGATGTGAGTCCAAGTACAGTAAGTCCAAGTGCAGTGAGTCCAAGTGCTGTGATCCAAGTGCTGTGAGTCCAAGTGCAGTGAGTCCAAGTGCAGTGAGTCCAAGTGCAGTGAGTCCAAGTGCAGTGAGTCCAAGTGCAGTGAATCCAAGTGCTGTGAGTCCAAGTGCTGTGAGTCCAAGTGCAGTGAATCCAAGTGCTGAGTCCAAGTGCAGTGAATCCAAGTGCAGTGAGTCCAAGTGCAGTGAGTCCAAGTGCAGTGAGTCCAAGTGCAGTGAATCCAAGTGCAGTGAGTCCAAGTGCAGTGAATCCAAGTACAGTGAGTCCAAGTGCTGTGAGTCCAAGTGCAGTGAGTCCAAGTGCAGTGAGTCCAAGTGCAGTGAGTCCAAGTGCAGTGAGTCCAAGTGCTGTGAGTCCAAATGCAGTGAGTCCAAGTGTAGTGAGTCCAAGTGCTGTGAGTCCAAGTGCAGTGAGTCCAAGTGCAGTGTGTCCAAGTGCAGTGAGTCGATGTGCTATGAGTCCAAGTGCTGTGAGTCCAAGTGCTGTGAGTCCAAGTTCTATGAGTCCAAGTACAGTGAGTCCAAGTGCGGTGAGTCCAAGTGCAGTGAGTCGAAGTGCTGTGAGTCTAAGTGCTGTGAGTCCAAGTGCTGTGAGTCCAAGTACAGAGAGTCCAAGTGCAGTGAGTCCAAGTGCAGTGAGTCCAAGTGCAGTGAATCCAAGTGCAGTGAGTCCAAGTGCAGTGAGTCAAGTGCTGTGAGTCCAAGTGCTGTGAGTCGAAGTGCTGTGAGTCCAAGTTCTGTGAGTCCAAGTGCAGTGAATCCAAGTGCAGTGAGTCCAAGTGCAGTGAGTCCAAGTGCAGTGAGTCCAAGTGCAGTGAGTCCAAGTGCTGTGAGTCCAAGTGCTGTGAGTCCAAGTACAGAGAGTCCAAAGTGCAGTGAATCCAAGTGCTGTGAGTCCAAGTGCTGTGAGTCCAAGTGCAGTGAGTCCAAGTGCTGAGTCCAAGTGCAGTGAGTCCAAGTGCAGTGAGTCCAAGTGCAGTGAGTCCAAGTGCAGTGAGTCCAAGTGCAGTGAATCCAAGTGCAGTGAGTCCAAGTGCAGTGAGTCAAAGTGCAGTGAGTCCAAGTGCAGTGAGTCCAAGTGCAGTGAGTCCAAGTGCAGTGAATCCAAGTGCAGTGAGTCCAAGTGCAGTGAGTCCAAGTGCAGTGAGTCCAAGTGCAGTGAGTCCAAGTACTGTGAGTCCAAGTGCTGTGAGTCCAAGTACAGAGAGTCCAAATGCAGTGAGTCCAAGTGATGTGAGTCCAAGTACAGTAAGTCCAAGTGCAGTGAGTCCAAGTGCTGTGATCCAAGTGCTGTGAGTCCAAGTGCAGTGAGTCCAAGTGCAGTGTGTCCAAGTGCTGTGAGTCCAAGTGCAGTGAGTCCAAGTGCAGTGAATCCAAGTGCTGTGAGTCCAAGTGCTGTGAGTCCAAGTGCAGTGAACCAAGTGCTGAGTCCAAGTGCAGTGAATCCAAGTGCAGTGAGTCCAAGTGCAGTGAGTCCAAGTGCAGTGAGTCCAAGTGCAGTGAATCCAAGTGCAGTGAGTCCAAGTGCAGTGATCCAAGTACAGTGAGTCCAAGTGCTGTGAGTCCAAGTGCAGTGAGTCCAAGTGCAGTGTGTCCAAGTGCTGTGAGTCCAAGTGCAGTGAGTCCAAGTGCTGTGAGTCCAAATGCAGTGAATCCAAGTGTAGTGAGTCCAAGTGCTGTGAGTCCAAGTGCAGTGAGTCCAAGTGCAGTGTGTCCAAGTGCAGTGAGTCGATGTGCTATGAGTCTAAGTGCTGTGAGTCCAAGTGCTGTGAGTCCAAGTTCAATGAGTCCAAGTACAGAGAGTCCAAGTGCGGTGAGTCCAAGTGCAGTGAGTCGATGTGCTGTGAGTCTAAGTGCTGTGAGTCCAAGTGCTGTGAGTCCAAGTACAGAGAGTCCAAGTGCAGTGAGTCCAAGTGCAGTGAGTCCAAGTGCAGTGAATCCAAGTGCAGTGAGTCCAATTGCAGTGAGTCGAAGTGCTGTGAGTCGAAGTGCTGTGAGTCCAAGTGCTGTGAGTCCAAGTCTGTGAGTCCAAGTGCAGTGAATCCAAGTGCAGTGAGTCCAAGTGCAGTGAGTCCAAGTGCAGTGAGTCCAAGTGCAGTGAGTCCAAGTACTGTGAGTCCAAGTGCTGTGAGTCCAAGTACAGAGAGTCCAAATGCAGTGAGTCCAAGTGAGTGAGTCCAAGTACAGTAAGTCCAAGTGCAGTGAGTCCAAGTGCTGTGAATCCAAGTGCTGTGAGTCCAGTGCAGTGAGTCCAAGTGCAGTGTGTCCAAGTGCTGTGAGTCCAAGTGCAGTGAGTCCAAGTGCAGTGAATCCAAGTGCTGTGAGTCCAAGTGCTGTGAGTCCAGTGCAGTGAATCCAAGTGCTGAGTCCAAGTGCAGTGAATCCAAGTGCAGTGAGTCCAAGTGCAGTGAGTCCAAGTGCAGTGAGTCCAAGTGCAGTGAATCCAAGTGCAGTGAGTCCAAGTGCAGTGAATCCAAGTACAGTGAGTCCAAGTGCTGTGAGTCCAAGTGCAGTGAGTCCAAGTGCAGTGAGTCCAAGTGCTGTGAGTCCAAGTGCAGTGAGTCCAAGTGCTGTGAGTCCAATGCAGTGAATCCAAGTGTAGTGAGTCCAAGTGCTGTGAGTCCAAGTGCAGTGAGTCCAAGTGCAGTGTGTCCAAGTGCAGTGAGTCGAGTGCTATGAGACTAAGTGCAGTGAGTCCAAGTGCGTGAGTCCAAGTTCTATGAGTCCAAGTACAGTGAGTCCAAGTGCGGTGAGTCCAAGCAGTGAGTCGATGTGCTGTGAGTCTAAGTGCTGTGAGTCCAAGTGCTGTGAGTCCAAGTACAGAGAGTCCAAGTGCAGTGAGTCCAAGTGCAGTGAGTCCAAGTGCAGTGAATCCAAGTGCAGTGAGTCCAATGCAGTGAGTCGAAGTGCTGTGAGTCGAAGTGCTGTGAGTCCAAGTTCTGTGAGTCCAAGTGCAGTGAATCCAAGTGCAGTGAGTCCAAGTGCAGTGAGTCCAAGTGCAGTGAGTCCAAGTGCAGTGAGTCCAAGTACTGTGAGTCCAAGTGCTCTGAGTCCAAGTACAGAGAGTCCAAATACAGTGAATTCAAGTGCTGTGAGTCCAAGTGCTGTGAGTCCAAGTGCAGTGAAGTCCAAGTGCTGAGTCCAAGTGCAGTGAATCCAAGTGCAGTGAGTCCAAGTGCAGTGAGTCCAAGTGCAGTGAGTCCAAGTGCAGTGAATCCAAGTGCAGTGAGTCCAAGTGCAGTGAATCCAAGTACAGTGAGTTCAAGTGCAGTGAGTCCAAGTGCAGTGAGTCCAAGTGCAGTGAATCCAAATGCAGTGAGTCCAAGTGCAGTGAGTCCAAGAGCAGTGAGTCCAAGTGCAGTGAGTCCAAGTACTGTGAGTCCAAGTGCTGTGAGTCCAAGTACAGAGAGTCCAAATGCAGTGAGTCCAAGTGATGTGAGTCCAAGTACAGTAAGTCCAAGTGCAGTGAGTCCAAGTGCTGTGAACCAAGTGCTGTGAGTCCAAGTGCAGTGAGTCCAAGTGCAGTGTGTCCAGTGCTGTGAGTCCAAGTGCAGTGAGTCCAAGTGCAGTGAATCCAAGTGCTGTGAGTCCAAGTGCTGTGAGTCCAAGTGCAGTGAATCCAAGTGCTGAGTCCAAGTGCAGCGAATCCAAGTGCAGTGAGTCCAAGTGCAGTGAGTCCAAGTGCAGTGAGTCCAAGTGCAGTGAATCCAAGTGCAGTGAGTCCAAGTGCAGTGAATCCAAGTACAGTGAGTCCAAGTGCTGTGAGTCCAAGTGCAGTGAGTCCAAGTGCAGTGTGTCCAAGTGCTGTGAGTCCAAGTGCAGTGAGTCCAAGTGCTGTGAGTCCAAATGCAGTGAATCCAAGTGTAGTGAGTCCAAGTGCTGTGAGTCCAAGTGCAGTGAGTCCAAGTGCAGTGTGTCCAAGTGCAGTGAGTCGATGTGCTATGAGTCTAAGTGCTGTGAGTCCAAGTGCTGTGAGTCCAAGTTCAATGAGTCCAAGTACAGAGAGTCTAAGTGCGGTGAGTCCAAGTGCAGTGAGTCGATGTGCTGTGAGTCTAAGTGCTGTGAGTCCAAGTGCTGTGAGTCCAAGTACGGAGAGTCCAAGTGCAGTGAGTCCAAGTGCAGTGAGTCCAAGTGTAGTGAATCCAAGTGCAGTGAGTCCAATTGCAGTGAGTCGAAGTGCTGTGAGTCGAAGTGCTGTGAGTCGAAGTGCTGTGAGTCCAAGTTCTGTGAGTCCAAGTGCAGTGAATCCAAGTGCAGTGAGTCCAAGTGCAGTGAGACCAAGTGCAGTGAGTCCAAGTGCAGTGAGTCCAAGTACTGTGAGTCCAAGTGCTGTGAGTCCAAGTACAGAGAGTCCAAATGCAGTGAGTCCAAGTGATGTGAGTCCAAGTACAGTAAGTCCAAGTGCAGTGAGTCCAAGTGCTGTGAATCCAAGTGCTGTGAGTCCAAGTGCAGTGAGTCCAAGTGCAGTGTCCAAGTGCTGTGAGTCCAAGTGCAGTGAGTCCAAGTGCAGTGAATCCAAGTGCTGTGAGTCCAAGTGCTGTGAGTCCAAGTGCAGTGAATCCAAGTGCTGAGTCCAAGTGCAGTGAATCCAAGTGCAGTGAGTCCAAGTGCAGTGAGTCCAAGTGCAGTGAGTCCAAGTGCAGTGAATCCAAGTGCAGTGAGTCCAAGTGCAGTGAATCCAAGTACAGTGAGTCCAAGTGCTGTGAGTCCAAGTGCAGTGAGTCCAAGTGCAGTGTGTCCAAGTGCTGTGAGTCCAAGTGCAGTGAGTCCAAGTGCTGTGAGTCCAAGTGCAGTGATCCAAGTGCAGTGAGTCCAAGTGCTGTGAGTCCAAGTGCAGTGAGTCCAAGTGCAGTGTGTCCAAGTGCAGTGAGTCGATGTGCTATGAGACTAAGTGCTGTGAGTCCAAGTGCTGTGAGTCCAAGTCTATGAGTCCAAGTACAGCGAGTCCAAGTGCGTGAGTCCAAGTGCAGTGAGTCGATGTGCTGTGAGTCTAAGTGCTGTGAGTCCAAGTGCTGTGAGTCCAAGTACAGAGAGTCCAAGTGCAGTGAGTCCAAGTGCAGTGAGTCCAAGTGTAGTGAATCCAAGTGCAGTGAGTCCAATTTCAGTGAGTCGAAGTGCTGTGAGTCGAAGTGCTGTGAGTCCAAGTGCTGTGAGTCAAGTTCTGTGAGTCCAAGTGCAGTGAATCCAAGTGCAGTGAGTCCAAGTGCTGTGAGTCCAAGTGCAGTGAGTCCAAGTGCAGTGAGTCCAAGTGCTGTGAGTCCAAGTGCTGAGTCCAAGTGCAGAGAGTCCAAATGCAGTGAGTTCAAGTGCTGTGAGTCCAAGTGCTGTGAGTCCAAGTGCAGTGAACAAGTGCTGAGTCCAAGTGCAGTGAGTCCAAGTGCAGTGAGTCCAAGTGCAGTGAGTCCAAGTGCAGTGAGTCCAAGTGCAGTGAATCCAAGTGCAGTGAGTCCAAGTGCAGTGAATCCAAGTACAGTGAGTTCAAGTGCAGTGAGTCCAAGTGCAGTGAGTCCAAGTGCAGTGAATCCAAGTGCAGTGAGTCCAAGTGCAGTGAGTCCAAGTGCAGTGAGTCCAAGTGCAGTGAGTCCAAGTACTGTGAGTCCAAGTGCTGTGAGTCCAAGTACAGAGAGTCCAAATGCAGTGAGTCCAAGTGATGTGAGTCCAAGTACAGTAAGTCCAGTGCAGTGAGTCCAAGTGCTGTGAACCCAAGTGCTGTGAGTCCAAGTGCAGTGAGTCCAAGTGCAGTGGTCCAAGTGCTGTGAGTCCAAGTGCAGTGAGTCCAAGTGCAGTGAATCCAAGTGCTGTGAGTCCAAGTGCTGTGAGTCCAAGTGCAGTGATCCAAGTGCTGAGTCCAAGTGCAGTGAATCCAAGTGCAGTGAGTCCAAGTGCAGTGAGTCCAAGTGCAGTGAGTCCAAGTGCAGTGAATCCAAGTGCAGTGAGTCCAAGTGCAGTGAATCCAAGTACAGTGAGTCCAAGTGCTGTGAGTCCAAGTGCAGTGAGTCCAAGTGCAGTGTGTCCAAGTGCTGTGAGTCCAAGTGCAGTGAGTCCAAGTGCTGTGAGTCCAAATGCAGTGAATCCAAGTGTAGTGAGTCCAAGTGCTGTGAGTCCAAGTGCAGTGAGTCCAAGTGCAGTGGTCCAAGTGCAGTGAGTCGATGTGCTATGAGTCTAAGTGCTGTGAGTCCAAGTGCTGTGAGTCCAAGTTCAATGAGTCCAAGTACAGAGAGTCCAAGTGCGGGAGTCCAAGTGCAGTGAGTCGATGTGCTGTGAGTCTAAGTGCTGTGAGTCCAAGTGCTGTGAGTCCAAGTACAGAGAGTCCAAGTGCAGTGAGTCCAAGTGCAGTGAATCCAAGTGCAGTGAATCCAAGTGCAGTGAGTCCAATTGCAGTGAGTCGAAGTGCTGTGAGTCGAGTGCTGTGAGTCGAAGTGCTGTGAGTCCAAGTTCTGTGAGTCCAAGTGCAGTGATCCAAGTGCAGTGAGTCCAAGTGCAGTGAGTCCAAGTGCAGTGAGTCCAAGTGCAGTGAGTCCAAGTACTGTGAGTCCAAGTGCTGTGAGTCCAGTACAGAGAGTCCAAATGCAGTGAGTCCAGTGATGTGAGTCCAAGTACAGTGAGTCCAAGTGCAGTGAGTCCAAGTGCTGTGAGTCCAAGTGCAGTGAGTCCAAGTGCAGTGAGTCCAAGTAAGTGAGTCCAAGTGCTGTGAGTCCAAGTGCAGTGAGTCCAAGTGCAGTGATTCAGTGCTGTGAGTCCAAGTGCTGTGAGTCCAAGTGCAGTGAATCCAAGTGCATGAGTCCAAGTGCAGTGAGTCCAAGTGCAGTGAGTCCAAGTGCAGTGAGTCCAAGTGCAGTGAGTCAAGTGCAGTGAGTCCAAGTGCAGTGAGTCCAAGTGCAGTGAGTCCAAGTGCAGTGAGTCCAAGTGCAGTGAGTCCAAGTGCAGTGAGTCCAAGTGCTGTGAGTCCAAGTGCAGTGAGTCCAAGTGCAGTGAGTCCAAGTAGTGAGTCCAAGTGCTGTGAGTCCAAGTCAGAAGTCCAAGTGCAGTGAATTCAAGTGCTGTGAGTCCAAGTGCTGTGAGTCCAAGTGCAGTGAATCCAAGTGCTGAGTCCAAGTGCAGTGAATCCAAGTGCAGTGAGTCCAAGTGCAGTGAGTCCAAGTGCAGTGAGTCCAAGTGCAGTGAATCCAAGTGCAGTGAGTCCAAGTGCAGTGAATCCAGTACAGTGAGTTCAAGTGCAGTGAGTCCAAGTGCAGTGAGTCCAAGTGCAGTGAATCCAAATGCAGTGAGTCAAGTGCAGTGAGTCCAAGAGCAGTGAGTCCAAGTGCAGTGAGTCCAAGTACTGTGAGTCCAAGTGCTGTGAGTCCAAGTACAGAGAGTCCAAATGCAGTGAGTCCAAGTGATGTGAGTCCAAGTACAGTAAGTCCAAGTGCAGTGAGTCCAAGTGCTGTGAACCAAGTGCTGTGAGTNTGCTGTGAGTCCAAGTGCTGTGAGTCCAAATGCAGTGATCCAAGTGTAGTGAGTCCAAGTGCTGTGAGTCCAAGTGCAGTGAGTCCAAGTGCAGTGTGTCCAAGTGCATTGAGTCGATGTGCTATGAGTCTAAGTGCTGTGAGTCCAAGTGCTGTAGTCCAAGTTCTATGAGTCCAAGTACAGCGAGTCCAAGTGCGGTGAGTCCAAGTGCAGTGAGTCGATGTGCTGTGAGTCTAAGTGCTGTGAGTCCAAGTGCTGTGAGTCCAAGTACAGAGAGTCCAAGTGCAGTGAGTCGAAGTGCAGTGAGTCAAGTGCAGTGAATCCAGTGCAGTGAGTCCAATTGCAGTGAGTCGAAGTGCTGTGAGTCAAGTGCTGTGAGTCCAGTTCTGTGAGTCCAAGTGCAGTGAATCCAAGTGCAGTGAGTCCAAGTGCAGTGAGTCCAAGTGCAGTGAGTCCAAGTGCAGTGAGTCCAAGTACTGTGAGTCCAAGTGCTGTGAGTCCAAGTACAGGAGTCCAAATGCAGTGAGTCCAAGTGAGTGAGTCCAAGTACAGTCAGTCCAAGTGCAGTGAGTCCAAGTGCTGTGAATCCAAGTGCTGTGAGTCCAAGTGCAGTGAGTCCAAGTGCATGTGTCCAAGTGCGTGAGTCCAAGTGCAGTGAGTCCAAGTGCATGGAATCCAAGTGCTGTGAGTCCAAGTGCTGTGAGTCCAAGTGCAGTGAATCCAAGAGCTGAGTCCAAGTGCAGTGATCCAAGTGCTGTGAGTCCAAGTGCAGTGAATAGTCCAAGTGCAGTGAGTCAAGTGCAGTGATCCAAGTACAGTGAGTCCAAGTGCTTGAGTCCAAGTGCAGTGAGTCCAAGTGCAGTGTGTCAAGTGCTGTGAGTCCAAGGTGAGTCCAAGTGCTGTGAGTCCAAATGCAGTGAATCCAAGTGTAGTGAGTCCAAGTGCTGTGGTCCAAGTGCAGTGAGTCCAAGTGCAGTGTGTCCAAGTGCAGTGAGTCGATGTGCTATGAGTCTAAGTGCTGTGAGTCCAAGTGCTGTGAGTCCAAGTTCTATGAGTCCAAGTACAGCGAGTCCAAGTGCGGTGAGTCCAGTGCAGTGAGTCGATGTGGTGGGTCTAAGTGCTGTGAGTCCAAGTGCTGTGAGTCCAAGTACAGAGAGTCAAGTGCAGTGAGTCCCTGCAGTGAGTCCAAGTGCAGTGAATCCAAGTGCAGTGAGTCAAATTGCAGTGAGTCGAAGTGCTGTGAGTCGAAGTGCTGTGAGTCCAAGTTCTGTGAGTCCAAGTGCAGTGAATCCAAGTGCAGTGAGTCCAAGTGCAGTGAGTCCAAGTGCAGTGAGTCCAAGTGCAGTGAGTCCAAGTACTGTGAGTCCAAGTGCTGTGAGTCCAAGTACAGAGAGTCCAAATGCAGTGAGTCCAAGTGATGTGAGTCCAAGTACAGTAATCCAATGCAGTGAGTCCAAGTGCTGTGAATCCAAGTGCTGTGAGTCCAAGTGCAGTGAGTCCAAGTGCAGTGTGTCCACGTGCTGTGAGTCCAAGTGCAGTGAGTCCAAGTGCAGTGAATCCAAGTGAGTGAGTCCAAGTGCTGTGAGTCCATGTGCAGTGAATCCAAGTGCAGTGAGTCCAAGTGCAGTGAGTCCACGTGCTGTGAGTCCAAGTGCAGTGAGTCCAAGTGCAGTGAATCCAAGTGCAGTGAGTCCAAGTGCAGTGAGTCCAAGTGCAGTGTTCCACGTGCAGTGAGTCCAAGTGCAGTGAGTCCAAGTGCTGAATCCAAGTGCTGTGAGTCCAAGTGCTGTGAGTCCAAGTGCTGTGATCCAAGTGCTGAGTCCAAGTGCAGTGAGTCCAAGTGCAGTGAGTCCAAGTGCTGTGAGTCCAAGTGCAGTGAGTCCAAGTGCAGTGAATCCAAGTGCTGTGAGTCCAAGTGCTGTGAGTCCAAGTGCTGTGAATCCAAGTGCTGAGTCCAAGTGCAGTGAATCCAAGTGCAGTGAGTCCAAGTGCAGTGAGTCCAAGTGCAGTGAGTCCAAGTGCAGTGATCCAAGTGCAGTGAGTCCAAGTGCAGTGAATCCAAGTACAGTGAGTTCAAGTGCAGTGAGTCCAAGTGCAGTGAGTCCAAGTGCAGTGAATCCAATGCAGTGAGTCCAAGTGCAGTGAGTCCAAGTGCAGTGAGTCCAAGTGCAGTGAGTCCAAGTACTGTGAGTCCAAGTGCTGTGAGTCAAGTACAGTGAGTCCAAATGCAGTGAGTCCAAGTGATGTGAGTCCAAGTACAGTAGTCCAAGTGCAGTGAGTCCAAGTGCTGTGAACCAAGTGCTGTGAGTCCAAGTGCAGTGAGTCCAAGTGCAGTGAGTCCAAGTGCTGTGATCCAGTGCAGTGAGTCCAAGTGCAGTGAATCCAAGTGCTGTGAGTCCAAGTGCTGTGAGTCCAAGTGCAGTGAGTCCAAGTGCTGAGTCCAAGTGCAGCGAATCCAGTGCAGTGAGTCCAAGTGCAGTGAGTCCAAGTGCAGTGAGTCCAAGTGCAGTGAATCCAAGTGCAGTGAGTCCAAGTGCAGTGAGTCCAAGTGCAGTGAGTCCAAGTGCTGTGAGTCCAAGTGCAGTGATCCAAGTGCAGTGAGTCCAAGTGCTGTGAGTCCAAGTGCAGTGAGTCCAAGTGCTGTGAGTCCAAATGCGTGATCCAAGTGCAGTGAGTCCAAGTGCTGTGAGTCCAAGTGCAGTGAGTCCAAGTGCAGTGTGTCCAAGTGCAGTGAGTCGATGTGCTATGAGTCTAAGTGCTGTGAGTCCAAGTGCTGTGAGTCCAAGTTCTATGAGTCCAAGTACGAGAGTCCAAGTGCGGTGAGTCCAAGTGCAGTGAGTCGATGTGCTGTGAGTCTAAGTGCTGTGAGTCCAAGTGCTGTGAGTCCAAGTACGAGAGTCCAAGTGCAGTGAGTCCAAGTGCAGTGAGTCCAAGTGTAGTGAATCCAAGTGCAGTGAGTCCAATTGCAGTGAGTCGAAGTGCTGAGTCCAAGTGTGAGTCCAAGTACAGAGAGTCCAAGTGCAGTGAGTCGAAGTGCAGTGAGTCCAAGTGCAGAATCCAGTGCAGTGAGTCCAATTGCAGTGAGTCGAAGTGCTGTGAGTCGAAGTGCTGTGAGTCCAGTTCTGTGAGTCCAAGTGCAGTGAATCCAAGTGCAGTGAGTCCAAGTGCAGTGAGTCCAAGTGCAGTGAGTCCAAGTGCAGTGAGTCCAAGTACTGTGAGTCCAAGTGCTGTGAGTCCAAGTACAGAGAGTCCAAATGCAGTGAGTCCAAGTGATGTGAGTCCAAGTACAGTAAGTCCAAGTGCAGTGAGTCCAAGTGCTGTGAATCCAAGTGCTGTGAGTCCAAGTGCAGTGAGTCCAAGTGCAGTGTGTCCAAGTGCTGTGAGTCCAAGTGCAGTGAGTCCAAGTGCAGTGAATCCAGTGCTGTGAGTCCAAGTGCTGTGAGTCCAAGTGCAGTGAATCCAAGTGCAGTGAGTCCAAGTGCCTGAGTCCAAGTGCAGTGAGTCCAAGCAGTGAGTCCAAGTGCAGTGAATCCAAGTGCAGTGAGTCCAAGTGCAGTGAATCCAGTACAGTGAGTCCAAGTGCTGTGAGTCCAAGTGCAGTGAGTCCAAGTGCAGTGTGTCCAAGTGCTGTGAGTCCAAGTGCAGTGAGTCCAAGTGCTGTGAGTCCAATGCAGTGAATCCAAGTGTAGTGAGTCCAAGTGCTGTGAGTCCAAGTGCAGTGAGTCCAAGTGCAGTGTGTCCAAGTGCAGTGAGTCGATGTGCTATGAGTCTAAGTGCTGTGAGTCCAAGTGCTGTGAGTCCAAGTTCTATGAGTCCAAGTACAGCGAGTCCAAGTGCGGTGAGTCCAAGTGCAGTGAGACGATGCTGTGAGTCTAAGTGCTGTGAGTCCAAGTGCTGTGAGTCCAAGTACAGAGAGTCCAAGTGCAGTGAGTCCAAGTGCAGTGAGTCCAAGTGCAGTGAATCCAAGTGCAGTGAGTCCAATTGCAGTGAGTCGAAGTGCTGTGAGTCGAAGTGCTGTGAGTCCAAGTTCTGAGTCCAAGTGCAGTGAATCCAAGTGCAGTGAGTCCAAGTGCAGTGAGTCCAAGTGCAGTGAGTCCAAGTGCAGTGAGTCCAAGTACTGTGAGTCCAAGTGCTGTGAGTCCAAGTACAGAGAGTCCAAATGCAGTGAGTCCAAGTGATGTGAGTCCAAGTACAGTAAGTCCAATTGCAGTGAGTCCAAGTGCTGTGAATCCAAGTGCTGTGAGTCCAAGTGCAGTGAGTCCATTTGCAGTGTGTCCAAGTGCTGTGAGTCCAAGTGCAGTGAGTCCAAGTGCAGTGAATCCAAGTGCTGTGAGTCCAAGTGCTGTGAGTCCAAGTGCAGTGAATCCAAGTGCTGAGTCCAAGTGCAGTGAATCCAAGTGCAGTGAGTCCAAGTGCAGTGAGTCCAAGTGCAGTGAGTCCAAGTGCAGTGAATCCAAGTGCAGTGAGTCCAAGTGCAGTGAATCCAAGTACAGTGAGTCCAAGTGCTGTGAGTCCAAGTGCAGTGAGTCCAAGTGCAGTGTGTCCAAGTGCTGTGAGTCCAAGTGCAGTGAGTCCAAGTGCTGTGAGTCCAAATGCAGTGAATCCAAGTGTAGTGAGTCCATGCTGTGAGTCCAAGTGCAGTGAGTCCAAGTGCAGTGTGTCCAAGTGCAGTGAGTCGATGTGCTAGAGACTAAGTGCTGTGAGTCCAAGTGCTGTGAGTCCAAGTTCTATGAGTCCAAGTACAGCGAGTCCAAGTGCGGTGAGTCCAAGTGCAGTGAGTCGATGTGCTGTGAGTCTAAGTGCTGTGAGTCCAAGTGCTGTGAGTCCAAGTACAGAGAGTCCAAGTGCAGTGAGTCCAAGTGCAGTGAGTCCAAGTGTAGTGAATCCAAGTGCAGTGAGTCCAATTGCAGTGAGTCGAAGTGCTGTGAGTCGAGTGCTGTGAGTCGAAGTGCTGTGAGTCCAAGTTCTGTGAGTCCAAGTGCAGTGATCCAAGTGCAGTGAGTCCAAGTGCAGTGAGTCCAAGTGCAGTGAGTCCAAGTGCAGTGAGTCCAAGTACTGTGAGTCCAAGTGCTGTGAGTCCAAGTACAGAGAGTCCAAATACAGTGAATTCAAGTGCTGTGAGTCCAAGTGCTGTGAGTCCAAGTGCAGTGAGTCCAAGTGCTGAGTCCAAGTGCAGTGAGTCCAAGTGCAGTGAGTCCAAGTGCAGAGTCCAAGTGCAGTGAGTCCAAGTGCAGTGAGTCCAAGTGCAGTGAGTCCAAGTGCAGTGAATCCAAGTACAGTGAGTTCAAGTGCAGTGAGTCCAAGTGCAGTGAGTCCAAGTGCAGTGAATCCAATGCAGTGAGTCCAGTGCAGAGTCCAAGAGCAGTGAGTCCAAGTGCAGTGAGTCCAAGTACTGTGAGTCCAAGTGCTGTGAGTCCAAGTACAGTGAGTCCAAATGCAGTGAGTCCAAGTGAGTGAGTCCAAGTACAGTAAGTCCAAGTGCAGTGAGTCCAAGTGCTGTGAACCCAAGTGCTGTGAGTCCAAGTGCAGTGAGTCCAAGTGCAGTGTGTCCATGTGCTGTGAGTCCAAGTGCAGTGAGTGCAAGTGCAGTGAATCCAAGTGCTGTGAGTCCAAGTGCTGTGAGTCCAAGTGCAGTGAATCCAAGTGCTTGGTCCAAGTGCAGCGAATCCAAGTGCAGTGAGTCCAAGTGCAGTGAGTCCAAGTGCAGTGAGTCCAAGTGCAGTGAATCAAGTGCAGTGAGTCCAAGTGCAGTGAATCCAAGTACAGTGAGTCCAAGTGCTGTGAGTCCAAGTGCAGTGAGTCCAGTGCAGTGTGTCCAAGTGCTGTGAGTCCAAGTGCAGTGAGTCCAAGTGCTGTGAGTCCAAATGCAGTGAATCCAAGTGTAGTGAGTCCAAGTGCTGTGAGTCCAAGTGCAGTGAGTCCAAGTGCAGTGTGTCCAAGTGCAGTGAGTCGATGTGCTATGAGTCTAAGTGCTGTGAGTCCAAGTGCTGTGAGTCCAAGTTCAATGAGTCCAAGTACAGAGAGTCTAAGTGCGGTGAGTCCAAGTGCAGTGAGTCGATGTGCTGTGAGTCTAAGTGCTGTGAGTCCAAGTGCTGTGAGTCCAAGTACGGAGAGTCCAAGTGCAGTGAGTCCAAGTGCAGTGAATCCAAGTGTAGTGAATCCAAGTGCAGTGAGTCCAATTGCAGAGTCGAAGTGCTGTGAGTCGAAGTGCTGTGAGTCGAAGTGCTGTGAGTCCAAGTTCTGTGAGTCCAAGTGCAGTGAATCCAAGTGCAGTGAGTCCAAGTGCAGTGAGACCAAGTGCAGTGAGTCCAAGTGCAGTGAGTCCAAGTACTGTGAGTCCAAGTGCTGTGAGTCCAAGTACAGAGAGTCCAATGCAGTGAGTCCAAGTGATGTGAGTCCAAGTACAGTAAGTCCAATGCAGTGAGTCCAAGTGCTGTGAATCCAAGTGCTGTGAGTCCAAGTGCAGTGAGTCCAAGTGCAGTGTGTCCAAGTGCTGTGAGTCCAAGTGCAGTGAGTCCAAGTGCAGTGAATCCAAGTGCTGTGAGTCCAAGTGCTGTGAGTCCTGTGCAGTGAATCCAAGTGCTGAGTCCAAGTGCAGTGAATCCAAGTGCAGTGAGTCCAAGTGCAGTGAGTCCAAGTGCAGTGAGTTCCAAGTGCAGTGAATCCAAGTGCAGTGAGTCCAAGTGCAGTGAATCCAAGTACAGTGATCCAAGTGCTGTGAGTCCAAGTGCAGTGAGTCCAAGCAGGTGTCCAAGTGCTGTGAGTCCAAGTGCAGTGAGTCCAAGTGCTGTGAGTCCAATGCAGTGAATCCAAGTGTAGTGAGTCCAATTGCTGTGAGTCCAAGTGCAGTGAGTCCAAGTGCAGTGTGTCCAAGTGCAAGTGAAAGTCAAGTGCATGAGCTCGTGTGCTAGACCAAGTGCTGTGAGTCCAAGTGCTGTGAGTCCAAGTTCTATGAGTCCAAGTACAGCGAGTCCAAGTGCGGTGAGTCCAAGTGCAGTGAGTCGATGTGCTGTGAGTCTAAGTGCTGTGAGTCCAAGTGCTGTGAGTCCAAGTACAGAGAGTCCAAGTGCAGTGAGTCCAAGTGCAGTGAGTCCAAGTGTAGAATCCAAGTGCAGTGAGTCCAATTCAGTGAGTCGAAGTGCTGTGAGTCGAAGTGCTGTGAGTCAAGTTCTGTGAGTCCAAGTGCAGTGAATCCAAGTGCAGTGAGTCCAGTGCAGTGAGTCCAAGTGCAGTGAGTCCAAGTGCAGTGAGTCCAAGTACTGTGAGTCCAAGTGCTGAGTCCAAGTACAGAGAGTCCAAATACAGTGAATTCAAGTGCTGTGAGTCCAAGTGCTGTGAGTCCAAGTGCAGTGAATCAAGTGCTGAGTCCAAGTGCAGTGAATCCAAGTGCAGTGAGTCCAAGTGCAGTGAGTCCAGTGCAGTGAGTCCAAGTGCAGTGAATCCAAGTGCAGTGAGTCCAAGTGCAGTGAATCCAAGTACAGTGAGTCAAGTGCAGTGAGTCCAAGTGCAGTGAGTCCAAGTGCAGTGAATCCAAATGCAGTGAGTCCAAGTGCAGTGAGTCCAAGAGCAGTGAGTCCAAGTGCAGTGGTCCAAGTACTGTGAGTCCAAGTGCAGTGAGTCCAAGTACAGAGAGTCCAAATGCAGTGAGTCCAAGTGATGTGAGTCCAAGTACAGTAGTCCAAGTGCAGTGAGTCCAAGTGCTGTGAACCCAAGTGCTGTGAGTCAAGTGCAGTGAGTCCAAGTGCAGTGTGTCCATGTGCTGTGTTCCAAGTGCAGTGAGTCCAAGTGCAGTGAATCCAAGTGCTGTGAGTCCAAGTGCTGTGAGTCCAAGTGCAGTTAATCCAAGTGCTGAGTCCAAGTGCAGCGAATCCAAGTGCAGTGAGTCCAAGTGCAGTGAGTCCAGTGCAGTGAGTCCAAGTGCAGTGAATCCAAGTGCAGTGAGTCCAAGTGCAGTGAATCCAAGTACAGTGAGTCCAAGTGCTGTGAGTCCAAGTGCAGTGAGTCCAAGTGCAGTGTGTCCAAGTGCTGTGAGTCCAAGTGCAGTGAGTCCAAGTGCTGTGAGTCCAAATGCAGTGAATCCAAGTGTAGTGAGTCCAAGTGCTGTGAGTCCAAGTGCAGTGAGTCCAAGTGCAGTGTGTCCAAGTGCAGTGAGTCGATGTGCTATGAGTCTAAGTGCTGTGAGTCCAAGTGCTGTGAGTCCAAGTTCAATGAGTCCAAGTACAGAGAGTCTAAGTGCGGTGAGACCAAGTGCAGTGAGTCGATGTGCTGTGAGTCTAGTGCTGTGAGTCCAAGTGCTGTGAGTCCAAGTACGGAGAGTCCAAGTGCAGTGAGTCCAAGTGCAGTGAATCCATGTAGTGAATCCAAGTGCAGTGAGTCCAATTGCAGAGAGTCGAAGTGCTGTGAGTCGAAGTGCTGTGAGTCGAAGTGCTGTGAGTCCAAGTTCTGTGAGTCCAAGTGCAGTGAATCCAAGTGCAGTGAATCCAAGTGCAGTGAGACCAAGTGCAGTGAGTCCAAGTGCAGTGAGTCCAAGTACTGTGAGTCCAAGTGCTGTGAGTCCCAAGTACAGAGAGTCCAAATGCAGTGAGTCCAAGTGATGTGAGTCCAAGTACAGTAAATCCATGTGCAGTGAGTCCAAGTGCTGTGAATCAAAGTGCTGTGAGTCCAAGTGCAGTGAGTCCAGTGCAGTGTGTCCAAGTGCTGTGAGTCCAAGTGCAGTGAGTCCAAGTGCAGTGAATCCCAGTGCTGTGAGTCCAAGTGCTGTGAGTCCATGTGCAGTGAATCCAAGTGCTGAGTCCAGTGCAGTGAATCCAAGTGCGTGATCCAAGTGCAGTGAGTCCAAGTGCAGTGAGTCCAAGTGCAGTGAATCCAAGTGCAGTGAGTCCAAGTGCAGTGAATCCAAGTACAGTGAGTCCAAGTGCTGTGAGTCCAAGTGCAGTGAGTCCAAGTGCAGTGTGTCCAAGTGCTGTGAGTCCAAGTGCAGTGAGTCCAAGTGCTGTGAGTCCAAATGCAGTGAATCCAAGTGTAGTGAGTCCAATTGCTGTGAGTCCAAGTGCAGTGAGTCCAAGTGCAGTGTGTCCAAGTGCAGTGAGTCGATGTGCTATGAGACTAAGTGCTGTGAGTCCAAGTGCTGTGAGTCCAAGTTCTATGAGTCCAAGTACAGCGAGTCCAAGTGCGGTGAGTCCAAGTGCAGTGAGTCGATGTGCTGTGAGTCTAAGTGCTGTGAGTCCAAGTGCTGTGAGTCCAAGTACAGAGAGTCCAGGTGCAGTGAGTCCAAGTGCAGTGAGTCCAAGTGTAGTGAATCCAAGTGCAGTGAGTCCAATTCAGTGAGTCGAGTGCTGTGTCGAAGTGCTGTGAGTCGAAGTGCTGTGAGTTCAAGTTCTGTGAGTCCAAGTGCAGTGAATCCAAGTGCAGTGAGTCCAAGTGCTGTGAGTCCAAGTGCAGTGAGTCCAAGTGCAGTGAGTCCAAGTACTGTGAGTCCAAGTGCTCTGAGTCCAAGTACAGAGAGTCCAAATACAGTGAATTCAGTGCTGTGAGTCCAAGTCTGTGAGTCCAAGTGCAGTGAATCCAAGTGCTGAGTCCAAGTGCAGTGAATCCAAGTGCAGTGAGTCCAAGTGCAGTGAGTCCAGTGCAGTGAGTCCAAGTGCAGTGAATCCAAGTGCAGTGAGTCCAGTGCAGTGAATCCAAGTACAGTGAGTTCAAGTGCAGTGAGTCCAAGTGCAGTGAGTCCAAGTGCAGTGAATCCAAATGCAGTGAGTCCAAGTGCAGTGAGTCCAAGAGCAGTGAGTCCAAGTGCAGTGAGTCCAAGTACTGTGAGTCTAAGTGCTGTGAGTCCAAGTACAGAGAGTCCAAATGCAGTGAGTCCAAGTGATGTGAGTCCAAGTACAGTAAGTCCAAGTGCAGTGTCCAAGTGCTGTGAACCCAAGTGCTGTGAGTCCAAGTGCAGTGAGTCCAAGTGCAGTGTGTCCATGTGCTGTGAGTCCAAGTGCAGTGAGTCCAGGTGCAGTGAATCCAAGTGCTGTGAGTCCAAGTGCTGTGAGTCCAAGTGCAGTGAATCCAGTGCTGAGTCCAAGTGCAGCGAATCCAAGTGCAGTGAGTCCAGTGCAGTGAGTCCAAGTGCAGTGAGTCCAAGTGCAGTGAATCCAAGTGCAGTGAGTCCAAGTGCAGTGAATCCAAGTACAGTGAGTCCAATGCGTGAGTCCAAGTGCAGTGAGTCCAAGTGCAGTGTGTCCAAGTGCTGTGAATCCAGTGCAGTGAGTCCAAGTGCTGTTAGTCCAAATGCAGTGAATCGAAGTGTAGTGAGTCCAAGCTGTGAGTCCAAGTGCAGTGAGTCCAAGTGCAGTGTCCCAGTGCAGTGAGTCGATGTGCTATGAGTCTAAGTGCTGTGAGTCCATGCTGTGAGTCCAAGTTCAATGAGTCCAAGCACAGAGAGTCTAAGTGCGGTGAGTCCAAGTGCAGTGAGTCGATGTGCTGTGAGTCTAAGTGCTGTGAGTCCAAGTGCTGTGAGTCCAAGTACGGAGAGTCCAAGTGCAGTGAGTCCAAGTGCAGTGAATCCAAGTGTAGTGAATCCAAGTGCAGTGAGTCCAATTGCAGTGAGTCGAAGTGCTGTGAGTCGAAGTGCTGTGAGTCGAAGTGCTGTGAGTCCAGTTCTGTGAGTCCAAGTGCAGTGAATCCAAGTGCAGTGAGTCCAAGTGCAGTGAGACCAAGTGCAGTGAGTCCAAGTGCAGTGGTCCAAGTACTGTGAGTCCAAGTGCTGTGAGTCCAAGTACAGAGAGTCCAAATGCAGTGAGTCCAAGTGTGTGAGTCCAAGTACAGTGAATCCAGTGCAGTGAGTCCAAGTGCAGTGAGTCCAAGTGCAGTGAGTCCAAGTGCAGTGAGTCCAAGTACTGTGAGTCCAAGTGCTCTGAGTCCAAGTACAGAGAGTCCAAATACAGTGAATTCAAGTGCTGTGAGTCCAAGTGCTGTGAGTCCAAGTGCAGTGAATCCAAGTGCTGAGTCCAAGTGCAGTGAATCCAAGTGCAGTGAGTCCAAGTGCAGTGAGTCCAAGTGCAGTGAGTCCAAGTGCAGTGAATCCAAGTGCAGTGAGTCCAAGTGCAGTGAATCCAAGTACAGTGAGTTCAAGTGCGTGAGTCCAAGTGCAGTGAGTCCAAGTGCAGTGAGTCCAAGTGCAGTGAGTCCAAGTGCAGTGAGTCCAAGTACTGTGAGTCCAAGTGCTCTGAGTCCAAGTACAGAGAGTCCAAATACAGTGAATTCAAGTGCTGTGAGTCCAAGTGCTGTGAGTCCCAGTGCAGTGAATCCAAGTGCTGAGTCCAAGTGCAGAATCCAAGTGCAGTGAGTCCAAGTGCAGTGAGTCCAAGTGCAGTGAGTCCAAGTGCAGTGAATCCAAGTGCAGTGAGTCCAAGTGCAGTGAATCCAAGTACAGTGAGTTCAAGTGCAGTGAGTCCAAGTGCAGTGAGTCCAAGTGCAGTGAATCCAAATGCAGTGAGTCCAAGTGCAGTGAGTCCAAGAGCAGTGAGTCCAAGTGCAGTGAGTCCAATGTACTGTGAGTCCAAGTGCTGTGAGTCCAAGTACAGAGAGTCCAAATGCAGTGAGTCCAAGTGATGTGAGTCCAAGTACAGTAAGTCCAAGTGCAGTGAGTCCAAGTGCTGTGAACCCAGTGCTGTGAGTCCAAGTGCAGTGAGTCCAAGTGCAGTGTGTCCATGTGCTGTGAGTCCAAGTGCAGTGAGTCCAAGTGCTGTGAGTCCAAGTGCAGTTAATCCAGTGGCTGAGTCCAAGTGCAGCGAATCAAGTGCAGTGAGTCCAAGTGCAGTGAGTCCAAGTGCCGTGAGTCCAAGTGCAGTGAATCCAAGTGCATGAGTCCAAGTACAGTGAATCCAGTACAGTGAGTCCAAGTGCTGTGAGTCCAAGTGCAGTGAGTCCAAGTGCAGTGTGTCCAAGTGCTGTGAGTCCAAGTGCAGTGAGTCCAAGTTGCTGTGAGTCCAAATGCAGTGAATCCAAGTGTAGTGAGTCCAAGTGCTGTGAGTCCAAGTGCAGTGAGTCCAAGTGCAGTGTTCCAAGTGCAGTGAGTCGATGTGCTATGAGTCTAAGTGCTGTGAGTCAAGTGCTGTGAGTCCAAGTTCAATGAGTCCAAGTACAGAGAGTCTAAGTGCGGTGAGTCCAAGTGCAGTGAGTCGATGTGCTGTGAGTCTAAGTGCTGTGAGTCCAAGTGCTGTGAGTCCAAGTACGGAGAGTCCAGTGCAGTGAGTCCAAGTGCAGTGAATCCAAGTGTAGTGAATCCAAGTGCAGTGAGTCCAATTGCAGTGAGTCGAAGTGCTGTAGTCGAAGTGCTGTGAGTCGAAGTGCTGGAGTCCAAGTTCTGTGAGTCCAGTGCAGTGAATCCCAAGTGCAGTGAATCCAAGTGCAGTGAGACCAAGTGCAGTGAGTCCAAGTGCAGTGAGTCCAAGTACTGTGAGTCCAAGTGCTGTGAGTCCAAGTACAGAGAGTCCAAATGCAGTGAGTCCAAGTGATGTGAGTCCAAGTACAGTAAATCCATGTGCAGTGAGTCCAAGTGCTGTGAATCCAAGTGCTGTGAGTCCAAGTGCAGTGAGTCCAAGTGCAGTGTGTCCAGTGCTGTGAGTCCAAGTGCAGTGAGTCCAAGTGCAGTGAATCCAAGTGCTGTGAGTCCAAGTGCTGTGAGTCCATGTGCAGTGAATCCAATG
The DNA here is from genome assembly GCA_020271785.1 of Procambarus virginalis. Taxonomy (NCBI): domain Eukaryota; kingdom Metazoa; phylum Arthropoda; class Malacostraca; order Decapoda; family Cambaridae; genus Procambarus; species Procambarus virginalis. Next base: position 6,227 of record WNGS01167177.1, on the reverse strand, counting down.
CTGAGTCCAAGTGCAGTGAATCCAAGTGCAATGAGTCCAAGTGCAGTGAGTCCAAGTGCAGTGAGTCCAAGTGCAGTGAATCCAAGTGCAGTGAGTCCAAGTGCAGAGAATCCAAGTACAGTGAGTCCAAGTGCTGTGAGTCCAAGTGCAGTGAGTCCAAGTGCAGTGTGTCCAAGTGCTGCTGTGAGTCCAAGTGCAGTGAGTCCAAGTGCTGTGAGTCCAAATGCAGTGAATCCAAGTGTAGTGAGTCCAANAAGGCTCTGAGTCCAAGTACAGAGAGTCCAAATACAGTGAATTCAAGTGCTGTGAGTCCAAGTGCTGTGAGTCCAAGTGCAGTGAATCCAAGTGCTGAGTCCAAGTGCAGTGAATCCAAGTGCAGTGAGTCCAAGTGCAGTGAGTCCAAGTGCAGTGAGTCCAAGTGCAGTGAATCCAAGTGCAGTGAGTCCAAGTGCAGTGAATCCAAGTACAGTGAGTTCAAGTGCAGTGAGTCCAAGTGCAGTGAGTCCAAGTGCAGTGAATCCAAATGCAGTGAGTCCAAGTGCAGTGAGTCCAAGAGCAGTGAGTCCAAGTGCAGTGAGTCCAAGTACTGTGAGTCCAAGTGCTGTGAGTCCAAGTACAGAGAGTCCAAATGCAGTGAGTCCAAGTGATGTGAGTCCAAGTACAGTAAGTCCAAGTGCAGTGAGTCCAAGTGCTGTGAACCCAAGTGCTGTGAGTCCAAGTGCAGTGAGTCCAAGTGCAGTGTGTCCATGTGCTGTGAGTCCAAGTGCAGTGAGTCCAAGTGCAGTGAATCCAAGTGCTGTGAGTCCAAGTGCTGTGAGTCCAAGTGCAGTGAATCCAAGTGCTGAGTCCAAGTGCAGCGAATCCAAGTGCAGTGAGTCCAAGTGCAGTGAGTCCAAGTGCAGTGAGTCCAAGTGCAGTGAATCCAAGTGCAGTGAGTCCAAGTGCAGTGAATCCAAGTACAGTGAGTCCAAGTGCTGTGAGTCCAAGTGCAGTGAGTCCAAGTGCAGTGTGTCCAAGTGCTGTGAGTCCAAGTGCAGTGAGTCCAAGTGCTGTGAGTCCAAATGCAGTGAATCCAAGTGTAGTGAGTCCAAGTGCTGTGAGTCCAAGTGCAGTGAGTCCAAGTGCAGTGTGTCCAAGTGCAGTGAGTCGATGTGCTATGAGTCTAAGTGCTGTGAGTCCAAGTGCTGTGAGTCCAAGTTCATGAGTCCAAGTACAGAGAGTCCAAGTGCGGTGAGTCCAAGTGCAGTGAGTCGATGTGCTGTGAGTCAAGTGCTGTGAGTCCAAGTGCTGTGAGTCCAAGTACGGAGAGTCCAAGTGCAGTGAGTCCAAGTGCAGTGAATCCAAGTGTAGTGAATCAAGTGCAGTGAGTCCAATTGCAGTGAGTCGAAGTGCTGTGAGTCCAAGTGCTGTGAGTCGAAGTGCTGTGAGTCCAAGTTCTGTGAGTCCAAGTGCAGTGAATCCAAGTGCAGTGAGTCCAAGTGCAGTGAGTCCAAGTGCAGTGAGTCCAAGTGCAGTGAGTCCAAGTACTGTGAGTCCAAGTGCTGTGAGTCCAAGTACAGAGAGTCCAATGCAGTGAGTCCAAGTGATGTGAGTCCAAGTACAGTGAGTCCAAGTGCAGTGAGTCCAAGTGCTGTGAGTCCAAGTGCAGTGAGTCCAAGTGCAGTGAGTCCAAGTGCAGTGAGTCCAAGTGCTGTGAGTCCAAGTGCAGTGAGTCCAAGTGCAGTGAATCCAAGTGCTGTGAGTCCAAGTGCTGTGAGTCCAAGTGCAGTGAATCCAAGTGCTGAGTCCAAGTGCAGTGAATCCAAGTGCAGTGAGTCCAAGTGCAGTGAGTCCAAGTGCAGTGAGTCCAAGTGCAGTGAATCCAAGTGCAGTGAGTCCAAGTGCAGTGAGTCCAAGTGCAGTGAGTCCAAGTGCAGTGAGTCCAAGTGCAGTGAGTCCAAGTGCAGTGAGTCCAAGTGCAGTGAGTCCAAGTGCAGTGAGTCCAAGTGCTGTGAGTCCAAGTGCTGTGAGTCCAAGTGCAGTGAGTCCAAGTGCAGTGAATCCAAGTGCTGTGAGTCCAAGTGCTGTGAGTCCAAGTGCAGTGAGTCCAAGTGCTGAGTCCAAGTGCAGTGAGTCCAAGTGCAGTGAGTCCAAGTGCAGTGAGTCCAAGTGCAGTGAGTCCAAGTGCAGTGAATCCAAGTGCAGTGAGTCCAAGTGCAGTGAATCCAAGTGCAGTGAGTCAAGTGCAGTGAGTCCAAGTGCAGTGAGTCCAAGTGCAGTGAATCCAAGTGCAGTGAGTCCAAGTGCAGTGAGTCCAAGTGCAGTGAGTCCAAGTGCAGTGAGTCCAAGTACTGTGAGTCCAAGTGCTGTGAGTCCAAGTACAGAGAGTCCAATGCAGTGAGTCCAAGTGATGTGAGTCCAAGTACAGTAAGTCCAAGTGCAGTGAGTCCAAGTGCTGTGAATCCAAGTGCTGTGAGTCCAAGTGCAGTGAGTCCAAGTGCAGTGTGTCCAAGTGCTGTGAGTCCAAGTGCAGTGAGTCCAAGTGCTGTGAGTCCAAGTGCAGTGAATCCAAGTGCTGAGTCCAAGTGCAGTGAATCCAAGTGCAGTGAGTCCAAGTGCAGTGAGTCCAAGTGCAGTGAGTCCAAGTGCAGTGAATCCAAGTGCAGTGAGTCCAAGTGCAGTGAATCCAAGTACAGTGAGTCCAAGTGCTGTGAGTCCAAGTGCAGTGAGTCCAAGTGCAGTGTGTCCAAGTGCTGTGAGTCCAAGTGCAGTGAGTCCAAGTGCTGTGAGTCCAAATGCAGTGAATCCAAGTGTAGTGAGTCCAAGTGCTGTGAGTCCAAGTGCAGTGAGTCCAAGTGCAGTGTGTCCAAGTGCAGTGAGTCGATGTGCTATGAGTCTAAGTGCTGTGAGTCCAAGTGCTGTGAGTCCAAGTTCAATGAGTCCAAGTACAGAGAGTCCAAGTGCGGTGAGTCCAAGTGCAGTGAGTCGATGTGCTGTGAGTCTAAGTGCTGTGAGTCCAAGTGCTGTGAGTCCAAGTACAGAGAGTCCAAGTGCAGTGAGTCCAAGTGCAGTGAGTCCAAGTGTAGTGAATCCAAGTGCAGTGAGTCCAATTGCAGTGAGTCGAAGTGCTGTGAGTCGAAGTGCTGTGAGTCGAAGTGCTGTGAGTCCAAGTTCTGTGAGTCCAAGTGCAGTGAATCCAAGTGCAGTGAGTCCAAGTGCAGTGAGTCCAAGTGCAGTGAGTCCAAGTGCAGTGAGTCCAAGTACTGTGAGTCCAAGTGCTGTGAGTCCAAGTACAGAGAGTCCAAATGCAGTGAGTCCAAGTGATGTGAGTCCAAGTACAGTAAATCCAAGTGCAGTGAGTCCAAGTGCTGTGAATCCAAGTGCTGTGAGTCCAAGTGCAGTGAGTCCAAGTGCAGTGTGTCCAAGTGCTGTGAGTCCAAGTGCAGTGAGTCCAAGTGCAGTGAATCCAAGTGCTGTGAGTCCAAGTGCTGTGAGTCCAAGTGCAGTGAATCCAAGTGCTGAGTCCAAGTGCAGTGAATCCAAGTGCAGTGAGTCCAAGTGCAGTGAGTCCAAGTGCAGTGAGTCCAAGTGCAGTGAATCCAAGTGCAGTGAGTCCAAGTGCAGTGAATCCAAGTACAGTGAGTCCAAGTGCTGTGAGTCCAAGTGCAGTGAGTCCAAGTGCAGTGAGTCCAAGTGCTGTGAGTCCAAGTGCAGTGAGTCCAAGTGCTGTGAGTCCAAATGCAGTGAATCCAAGTGTAGTGAGTCCAAGTGCTGTGAGTCCAAGTGCAGTGAGTCCAAGTGCAGTGTGTCCAAGTGCAGTGAGTCGATGTGCTATGAGTCAAGTGCTGTGAGTCCAAGTGCTGTGAGTCCAAGTCTATGAGTCCAAGTACAGTGAGTCCAAGTGCGGTGAGTCCAAGTGCAGTGAGTCGATGTGCTGTGAGTCCAAGTGCTGTGAGTCCAAGTGCTGTGAGTCCAAGTACAGAGAGTCCAAGTGCAGTGAGTCCAAGTGCAGTGAGTCCAAGTGCAGTGAATCCAAGTGCAGTGAGTCCAATTGCAGTGAGTCGAAGTGCTGTGAGTCGAAGTGCTGTGAGTCCAAGTGCTGTGAGTCCAAGTGCTGTGAGTCCAAGTGCAGTGAATCCAAGTGCAGTGAGTCCAAGTGCAGTGAGTCCAAGTGCAGTGAGTCCAAGTGCAGTGAGTCCAAGTGCTGTGAGTCCAAGTGCTGTGAGTCCAAGTACAGAGAGTCCAAATGCAGTGAGTTCAAGTGCTGTGAGTCCAAGTGCTGTGAGTCCAAGTGCAGTGAATCCAAGTGCTGAGTCCAAGTGCAGTGAGTCCAAGTGCAGTGAGTCCAAGTGCAGTGAGTCCAAGTGCAGTGAGTCCAAGTGCAGTGAATCCAAGTGCAGTGAGTCCAAGTGCAGTGAATCCAAGTGCAGTGAGTTCAAGTGCAGTGAGTCCAAGTGCAGTGAGTCCAAGTGCAGTGAATCCAAGTGCAGTGAGTCCAAGTGCAGTGAGTCCAAGTGCAGTGAGTCCAAGTGCAGTGAGTCCAAGTACTGTGAGTCCAAGTGCTGTGAGTCCAAGTACAGAGAGTCCAAATGCAGTGAGTCCAAGTGATGTGAGTCCAAGTACAGTAAGTCCAAGTGCAGTGAGTCCAAGTGCTGTGAATCCAAGTGCTGTGAGTCCAAGTGCAGTGAGTCCAAGTGCAGTGTGTCCAAGTGCTGTGAGTCCAAGTGCAGTGAGTCCAAGTGCAGTGAATCCAAGTGCTGTGAGTCCAAGTGCTGTGAGTCCAAGTGCAGTGAATCCAAGTGCTGAGTCCAAGTGCAGTGAATCCAAGTGCAGTGAGTCCAAGTGCAGTGAGTCCAAGTGCAGTGAGTCCAAGTGCAGTGAATCCAAGTGCAGTGAGTCCAAGTGCAGTGAATCCAAGTACAGTGAGTCCAAGTGCTGTGAGTCCAAGTGCAGTGAGTCCAAGTGCAGTGTGTCCAAGTGCTGTGAGTCCAAGTGCAGTGAGTCCAAGTGCTGTGAGTCCAAATGCAGTGAATCCAAGTGTAGTGAGTCCAAGTGCTGTGAGTCCAAGTGCAGTGAGTCCAAGTGCAGTGTGTCCAAGTGCAGTGAGTCGATGTGCTATGAGTCTAAGTGCTGTGAGTCCAAGTGCTGTGAGTCCAAGTTCTATGAGTCCAAGTACAGAGAGTCCAAGTGCGGTGAGTCCAAGTGCAGTGAGTCGATGTGCTGTGAGTCTAAGTGCTGTGAGTCCAAGTGCTGTGAGTCCAAGTACAGAGAGTCCAAGTGCAGTGAGTCCAAGTGCAGTGATCCAAGTGTAGTGAATCCAAGTGCAGTGAGTCCAATTGCAGTGAGTCGAAGTGCTGTGAGTCGAAGTGCTGTGAGTCCAAGTGCTGTGAGTCCAAGTTCTGTGAGTCCAAGTGCAGTGAATCCAAGTGCAGTGAGTCCAAGTGCAGTGAGCCAAGTGCAGTGAGTCCAAGTGCAGTGAGTCCAAGTACTGTGAGTCCAAGTGCTGTGAGTCCAAGTACAGAGAGTCCAAATGCAGTGAGTCCAAGTGATGTGAGTCCAAGTACAGTAAGTCCAAGTGCAGTGAGTCCAAGTGCTGTGAATCCAGTGCTGTGAGTCCAAGTGCAGTGAGTCCAAGTGCAGTGTTCCAAGTGCTGAGTCCAAGTGCAGTGAGTCCAAGTGCAGTGAGTCCAAGTGCAGTGAGTCCAAGTGCAGTGGGAGTCCAAGTGCAGTGAATCCAAGTGCAGTGAGTCCAAGTGCAGTGAGTGATCCAAGTGCAGTGAGTCCAAGTGCTGTGAGTCCAAGTGCAGTGAGTCCAAGTGCAGTGAGTCCAAGTGCAGTGAGTCCAAGTGCAGTGAGTCCAAGTGCAGTGAGTCCAAGTGCAGTGAATCCAAGTGAGTGAGTCCAAGTGCAGTGAATCCAAGTGCAGTGAGTCCAAGTGCAGTGAGTCCAAGTGCAGTGAGTCCAAGTGCAGTGAGTCCAAGTGCAGTGAATCCAAGTGCAGTGAGTCCAAGTGCAGTGAGACCAAGTGCAGTGAGTCCAAGTGCAGTGAGTCCAAGTACGTGAGTCCAAGTGCTGTGAGTCCATGTACAGAGAGTCCAAATGCAGTGAGTCAAGTGATGTGAGTCCAAGTACAGTAATCCAGTGCAGTGAGTCCAAGTGCTGTGAATCCAAGTGCTGTGAGTCCAAGTGCTGTGAGTCCAAGTGCAGTGAATCCAAGTGTGAGTCCAAGTGCAGTGAATCCAAGTGCA
>WNGS01167174.1:14844-26270 GCA_020271785.1 Procambarus virginalis | reverse complement strand
CCTTCCCTTCCTGACAGACTCCCTCCCTCCTTCCTTCCCTTCCTGACAGACTCCCTCCTTCCCTTCCCTTCCTGACAGACTCCCTCCCTCCTTCCCTTCCCTTCCTGACAGACTCCCTCCCTTCTTCCTTCCCTTCCTGACCGACTCCCCCCTCCTTCCCTTCCCTTCCTGACAGACTCCCTCCCTCCCTTCCCTTCCTGACAGACTCCTCCTCCTTCCCTTCCCTTCCTGACAGACTCCCTCCCTCATTCCCTTCCCTTCCTGACAGACTCCTCCCTCCTTTCCTTAGGGAGGGAATTATGGGACAGTTGAACTGTGACCTTTAAGCAGTGTGTGTATGGGATGTTGGGGCGGGTGGGGGATCGAGGTGTGTCGGTGGTGGGGGACGGACGGGCTCACTCAGATAACCCTACACTCGTCACCAGTAGCCAGAATTGTTTCTTAAATTATGGATGTACAGTACATGATCATATATATATTTGGTTACAGATTTTGTTTAGCAATATTATTAGAATAATAAAAAGTTATAAAAATACTTGTTTCATGAATGCTTTATTGTATTAGAAATTCTCCAGGCTGGCAATCTACTGCCGCCTACAGAAGGATCTCATGGGGAGGGAGGGAGTGAGGGAAAGTGAATGTGGGCGGGACAGAGGAAGTGAACAGCAGTGAGGGGTGACTCCCTCCCTTCCTGGTGCTGGTGTACAACAGTGTTAGGCCACTGATCCGGCCAAACACCTGCTTTTTCCGGCTCCCATGGACATTTGGCCGGATAGTGAGATAACTTTATCTGGCCACGATTTTAGCCGGATAAGGGCATTTTCCGGATGGTCGGATTCCGGATAATCACGTGTCTACAGTATATGAACCATATACCACAGAATAATTTTCTGTGGATCATATACCACAGAAAGAGGGTATATGAATTCATTCATATATGAATATGAATCTTGACCAGTTCAGCCGGAAGGCATCCCACCTCTTGGGCCTCACAGTCCTGGAATGGTTCTGCCTCAGTTGACAACTTATGGGTTGTCCTGTTGCCTTGATTCCATTCTGGGGTTTGTTCTCTGGTTGTCTGTGGTGTTCAGTCTTGCCAGCCTGTGGTCCTTCCTTGTGCCCTTGCTTGCCCTTGTGCCCTGTTCAGTTCTTCGCCGCTTCTTGGCTGGCTGTGCAAACATGTTCTGGGCTGATCTTTGGGCGCAGAGGTTTTAGAGCTCTTGTGGGATCCTGGCAGTCTGATGTCTTATTGCTGTGCCCAGACCCCATTGCCCTAGTGGCTTTGGGTTGTATGTCTCACTGCATCCACAGAGTCGTTTTGTCTGGCTGGCCTGCAGTCTGTCCTTGTAGCTGTGTTGTTGATGGTTGTTCCACTCCTTCAGCTGTCCTGGTCTGCTTTTTGGGCACTGGGATTTTGGCGGTCAGCCTGTGTCTACTAGGTGCTTTGTCTCTATATTGTCCTTGTGTTGTTTTGGGTCATGTTTTGCAGCCTTGTGCCTTGTTTTTGTCTTCAATTCTGTGGTGCTCCCTCCTCCCTGGTTGATCCCTGTTTGTTCCTTCTCCATGGGTAGTTAGCTTCATGGAGTCACAAAGGGCTCCCTCCAGAATGTAATGAAATGCCAATTTCTGGGCGAGCCCCAGTGGCTTCCTGCCACTCTCCTCCCCCAGGGCATCGGTGTTTCCATCATATAGACCCGAGGGTGGATCAGATGGCTGACCCTGGGCTGCCTCCCTCCTTCCCAAAATATGAGGTGAGGTAAATGAGCTCATGCTAGTTTGATACATTTTTTATCATTTGTTTACATTGTTGGGGAAGTTCTTTTGGCAGTTCTCAAGGCTGCAGTCTAACTTGTAACCAGCAGTGGTCTGTTTTGGTTTTGCTGACTTTCTGGGTCTTTTCCTGTTGGTGGCAGCCATGAATAAATTTATAGTAATTTTATCATAATGCCACTGCTCTTTGCACCTCTTAGAGGGGACCAAGTTCTAGCCTATGGTCCCTGATAGGCCTAAAAGAACTCCAAGACTGATGGCATCTAATAGATGCCATCAGTCAGATATAGTAGCTATCACTATCACACAGTAGCTACACACTATCAGATATAGCAGCTTCAGGGAGCCCCTGGGAATCACCCAGAAATTGGCATTTCATTACATTCATCACTAGTTTTTTGCAATTGTCATGAAATAGCACTATAGTGATGGTAAGTAATTATCAAAGAAGGCGCCAAATATAATGGGTAACTAGTCGGCTTAAGAACTGCCATATAATATGCATGTACATGTGTGCAGTAGTATTGTTCCATCCCAAGTTCTATCCCAGAGGCAGACAAGAGGAGCTCCAGCTTATTTCAACAATCCTAAGTATTGTAGTACAGGATGACGATAGTGAGTGGTGTCCCAGACAACATAAAGGTATAGTGCTTTTGAAAATAGGTGAGATAACAGTAATGTGCCAGGGAAGTGAAAAAATTGGATGAGAAAAGTTGCCCCTAGTGTTTACAGTGCAGAGAACACATTTAAGATGGCCGCCGGTGGCAAGAGGAAATACACAACAGAGCTTGATTTTGATGGTTTCAGTGTAGAAAGCATTGAGATAACCAGTCTATACAACAAGTTGGTAAAATTAGATACTATAGTGACCTCTCATATAGAATTAATTAGTAAATTGAAAGAAAGTAATGACCATTTAATAGCAAAGTTGTATGTCTTGAGGGTTAGTGAAAGACCTGTGCAAGGATAAGATTCAATGGAAACAAATTGCAAAGCCATGGAAGAAGAAAATAGTCTCTTAAAAATAGCTTTGGAAGAAGTTAAAGTAAATTTAAAACAGAAATGACTACAATAGGTTAGGCAAGGAAATTCAACAGGAGAACAGCTTTTGTCAGCACAGATGGAGGAAGTTGCACAGGGAATAGAACAGTGCAAGAAAGATATGCAACTCACTTATGCACAAGTGGCCAAGGAGAAGGAAAAAATAGAAGAAGCAGTAAAAGAAGTCAAACACTGCAGCAACCAAGATAAAACAAACATTAGGCTAGAAGTGAGAAAGAATTGGCATCTAACCCAAAGTTGGTGCAAACACAGTTGATCGGAGTAGTCCCTGATCATTTTTGCTGCAAAGAAAGGAGATAACATCTAGGTCAGAAAGAGCTGTAGAAGAAGCAAAAAGTTAGATAAAATTGTTGGCCTCGTGGAAGGTCTTACAACCAAAGAGAATGTGTGCGACTACAGGAAATAGGCAGATATGTAAAAGGGAAAGATCGACCTTTGAGGATCACCCTAAACGGTGCCAAACAGATGGAAGAAGTACTAAGGAATGCCAGAAAATTACAAAGCGTTGAGGATGGGAAAGGGTGGTCGTTAAGACGAGATCTTTCAAAGAAGATAGAGAGAAGCTGAAACTGAACCTCGCCGAGGCAAAATGTTTAAATGAGAGCAGGAATGAAGAAGAAATCAATTCTTTTTTCTACAAAGTGATAGGGGTAGGCAGACCAGTAAAGTGGTACATAAAGCAAACCAACAAAATCATTAGAGAAAGGGGAGTAAAAATAAGAAGATGGGGAACAAGTTCCTGAAGATTGCATACACCAACATAGATGGAGTATGGTCAAAGATACTGGAGTTAAGTGATATAATACAGCTGCAGACACCACATTGTTGCACTCACGGAGAAAACTTGAAGATGTTATTTTAAATGAGGTCATATTCCCAAGGGGCTACTCAATTGGGAGACGGGACAGAAAAATTAGGAAAGACGGTGGCGTTGCTGTGCTGGTGAAAGAACACCTAAGGTGATAAATAATGACTACCAATCCACAAGAAGTTGACATAATAGCACTAGAGATCTGCCATGAGGATGATAACTAGTGATCATAATGCATATAGTCCACCGCTAAGCAGCACATGGTCAAAGGAGGAGCTAGATAGTAAACGAGAAGGTCTTATAACGATAATGAGAGAGATCATAGCGAGAGCGGATAACGATAGTTCACGACTGTTGATAGTCGGCGACTTCAACTTGAAATCCATAGACTGGGAAGCATATGAAGCTAAAACAGAAGATTTCTGGACCTGTAAATTTGTAGACCTCATCCTGGAAACATTCTTGTATCAACATGTTAAACAAGCTACGAGGATGAGGGAAGGTGACGTTCCCTCCATGCTAGATTTGATATTTACCAGGAAGGAGGAAGAAATATTTGACATTCAGTACCTTCCTCCCTTGGGTAAAAGTGACCATGTCTTTTTGAGGATAAAGTATGCAATGCGTTATAATCTGAAGAAAATATGATGGTCGATGCAATTGAAAAACCTGACTTTAGGAGAGGACATTATGGCAACCTTAGAAAATTTTTTAGGGAGTATAATTGGACAGACTTGTTGCTAGGCAAGGAAGTGAATGAGATGTATGTCAAGTTTTGTGAAATATATGATAAAGGCACAAAAAAATTTATACCAAAACAGAGAAGCAGAACTAGGAAACAGGATTGGTTCGACAGAAAGTGCGAGAGGGCCAGAGACCAAAAGACACAAAAATGGAATCAATACAGGAAGAGGCCAAACCCCCAATCATACCAGCGATACAAAGATGCGAGAAACACTACACGGCAGTGAGGAGAGAGCAGAAAGAAATTTTGAAAAAGGGATTGCAGACAAATGTAAAACAGAACCAGGTCTATTCTATAAATTCATAAACAACAAATTGCAGGTAAAGGATAATATTCAGAGGTTGAAAATGGGAAATAGATTCACGGAAAATGAAAAGGAAATGTGTGAAACATTAAACGAAAAGTTCCAAAGTGTGTTTGTACAAAATGAAATCTTCAGGGAACCAGATACAATAAGAATTCCAGAGAACAACATAGAGCACATAGAGGTGTCTAGAGACGAAGTGGAAAAAATGCTCAAAGAGCTAATAAGAACAAAGCAGTTGGTCCAGATGGAGTTTCACCATGGGTTCTGAGAGAATGTGCACCTGAGCTCAGCATCCCTCTTCAACTGATCTTTCAGGCATCCCTGTTTACAGGAGTTGTAGCTGATGTGTGGAAAAAGGCTAACATAGTTCCAATTTACAAGAGTGGAAGCAGGGAAGACCCCCTTAATTATAGACCGGTATCATTGACAAGTGTAATAGTCAAAATATTGGAAAAAATAATAAAACTAAATGGGTAGCACACCTGGAGAGAAATGATATAATATCAGACAGACAGTATGGTTTTCGATCTGGTAGATCCTGTGTATCGAATTTACTCAGTTTTTATGATCGAGCAACAGAGATATTACAGGAAGAGATGGTTGGCTGACTGCATCTATCTGGACCTAAAAAAGGCTTTCGACAGAGTTCCACATAAGAGGTTGTTCTGGAAACTGGAAAATATTGGAGGAGTGACAGGTACGCTTCTAACATGGATGAAAAACTTTCTGACTGATAGAAAAATGAGGGCTGTGATCAGAGGCAATGTATCGGACTGGAGAAATGTCACAAGTGGAGTACCACAGGGTTCAGTTCTTGCACCAGTGATGTTTATTGTCTACATAAATGATCTACCAGTTGGTATACAGAATTATATGAACATGTTTGCTGATGATGCTAAGATAATAGGAAGGATAAGAAATTTAGATGATTGTCATGCCCTTCAAGAAGACCTGGATAAAAATTATATGCACCACTTGGCAAATGGAATTTAATGTTAATAAATGTCATGTTATGGAATGTGGAATAGGAGAACATAGACCCCACACAACCTATATATTATGTGAGAAATCTTTAAAGAACTCTGATAAAGAAAGAGATCTAGGGGTGGTTCTAGATAGAAAACTATCACCTGAAGACCACATAAAGAATATTGTGCAAGGAGCCTATGCTATGCTTTCTAACTTCAGAATTGCTTTTAAATACATGGATGGGGATATACTAAAGAATTGTTCATGACTTTGTTAGGCCAAAGCTAGAATATGCAGCTGTTGTTTGGTGCCCATATCTTAAGAAGCACATCAACAAACTGGAAAGGTGCAAAGACATGCTACTAAGTGGCTCCCAGAACTGAAGGGTAAGAGCTACGAGGAAAGGTTAGAAGCATTAAATATGCCAAAACTAGAAGACAGAAGAAAAAGAGGTGATATGATCACTACATACAAAATAGTAACAGGAATTGATAAAATCGACAGGAAAGATTTCCTGAGACCTGGAACTTCAAGAACAAGAGGTCATAGATATAAACTGGCTAAACACAGATGCCGAAGAAATATAAGAAAATTCACTTTCGCAAACAGAGTGGTAGACGGTTGGAACAAGTTGGGGGAGAAGGTGGTGGAGGCCAAGACCGTCAGTAGTTTCAAAGCGTTATATGACAAAGAGTGCTGGGAAGACGGGACACCACGAGCGTAGCTCTCATCCTGTAACTACACTTAGGTAATTACACTTAGGTAATTAGTAGTAGTCAACTGAAGGAACTTGAGCAGCCCAGCTAAATACCTTTAGAAACCTCAGTCCCAACTACATGACACCACCACCAATTTTCCCAAGGAGTCACTCCTAATTACAGTACTTTACCACTGCTGCGCCAACCGAGAAAACTCGGTTGGTGAGAAACTGAGCCAACCGAGAAAACTTTTTTTTATTGTTGTACCCTTCAAAATGTTGCGCAGTAGGTTGTGTACGAAGTGGACTCTTAGGACCTCCAGTGAGAGGCAGCCATCTTGGAAAAAATTCACAGAATGTCCTAGGGCTGCTGGCTGGGTTAGTACTGAGTGAGCAACCATGGGTGGCGCATGCGCCTCTGGCTGACAAACACCTGTCTGACGCAGTGTTGAAAGATTGCGCTCTGTTGGTGAAATTCAGATCACCGTATTTGAAGAACATAAGGGTCATGATATTGTGAAGCAAGGCGTAATAAGGACCTAACACAAAGGTCGAATGCAAGTGATACAGCACCTATGAAGACGATACAGCGAGCGCATTCAGTTGTAGCTCTGAGCGCCACCCTTGCCCACCTATGTCATCTGCAATTTCTATAGATGATACATAGATGAATCGTTTTCTGCGTTCAGTAATGATGCATCCAATACAAGTAGCATAGATGAACAGTGTTAGTGGCTTCCATTATGGTGTTTTTCCATAGATATTTTCAAGGAAAAAATAGCTGAATCTCTTTCAGAATGCCTGAATCTCTTCTAGATTGACTGACACTTCGAAGTTGGCTGAATCTCTTTCAGCGTGGGACCTTATAAAGCGATCTTTTCAAGACTACCTTACAAATTGATAATTTCCTATAATCTTTTCAATACTACCTTGTGATTTACAAGCCTGGCTACATACCACCTACTACAAGCACACAGAACGAAGAAACAGGGAGTGAAAGGTATCTGTACTTGGTGCAACGAGAGCGATATCACGCTGTGTACCATGGACTTCTTCGTTGATTATCACTCACTTCCGAAGTACTGAGTGTGTAATACAGTGTGTTACTGTGTAAATAGTGTGTGAAACTATACATATTGTAATTTTAGTGAATTTTTAACAAGTAATATTGCGACAATAAACATTTATTGTGGTCACATTACTGACACATGTATCACAGTTCCATGGAACATTATGAACGTTCTACTGTATACATATTGTCAAGGTAAAAAATATGCATCATATACAATAAAAAAACAAATAAAACCGCATTGGAATACATAGAACAAATAATTGAAATATACTTGTGGCAACTCGCGGTGCTTGAATGGCCCCGCGACCACTTGTGGGAGCTTCACACATAGGTGATCAGCCGTGATGATGTTACAGCGCACCTTGTCCACGTCCCCACAGCCAAAATAAGTGAAATTTGGTATATTTTTACATAGACATGTTCAGGGAAGGGAATTATCATTTTACAAAGAAAAAAAGAATTTTTTGGGGAACACTTGATTTCATGCGCACAAGGGGAATGCCCCAATAACTCGGTGCATCACAGTGGTTAAAGAGCATATGTGGAACAATGTTTGGACTCTTGGTGGCTACTCGATTTTTAAGCTTCTTTTGTTTTGCGAGGAACAAGTGGCTTGAACAGTTAATCCTTGGGCACAACAACACTTGGTCCCAAGGTGGGTGGACTGTGGATTGGTGCTTGTACAGTATTCATTAGTAAGTGTGAGCATATGAGGCTATATTTGCAATTCTCTCACTATGTCAACTCTTGTAAAAAATTATCCACATTATTTGTAATCTAAATAAAGACAAAATTTTTAGAAATATACTTTATTTACGTGAAAACAAAAATAGCTTTTACAAACTTACGTCATGTTAGAGCAAAAAGAGGGATGGAGTGAGGCAAGCTACCCGTCTCTCCCTCACTCAAAAACATAAATTATTTTAAGCCTATCCAGGCTATTTTTATTATATATTAGAAATATGCAGAGTTTATAACAATCATTTTAAATTTTTTTCATGGTTTATAATTTAATTGTGTTCCACTAATGGTGTATTGCAGGTTTTTTGTATAGCCGTTCGTCTACCGATAATACATGCAACAAGTGTAGAGTATTGTTGCTAATGCACCTCATATATCTATGCTTTTATCTGGAAGTTACAGTGATTGTGGAAAATATTGTCTATTTCTTGGTCTATCAATGATGGTACACAACAGTCCTAATAGATACTTTTTCCTTGCAGCTGTCACGTACCACTGAAGGTCACTAAAGACTATTTAGCAAAATATACCAAAGTCTTCAATAGTGTTTGACAAAACTGTAAAGTAAGAGGAAAATTAGTGTAAGGGCAAACTGAATTTTTGCTTTTGCTCCAAAACAAGTGTGCTTCATTTTGGTAAACAATTGGAAGTACAGTAGCTTAAAATTGGTAGAACGTGTGCTGTGGTGTCAGCCATCAGCATCACCCGTTGGTGTTATGAACCAGTTATGATGAGAAGAATACGTTACATTGTTATTTGAACTGCTCAGTATGCCCAATGCTTATCTTATCATCTTCAAAATGCAATCATTTAGATGAATCTAGTGACTTGTACAGGGCTTCTGACTGACATTGACAGTAATTGTGGTTCATCTGTCAATGATGATAATAGAAATGGTAGAATAGAAAGAGACATACTCTTTACTATTACCAACTTGAGCAAGAAAAATGTTACACAGAAATACTGCATGAACTGAAGACAAAAGTGGCTTTTGTCACCACTCTTTTGTTGCAGTCACCAACTGCCTTCCCTGTGCTTCAATACACACTACATTATTTTTTATTTTTACTCATGTAAAAACAAGCAATATGATCTGAAATTTTGCTGCTATTTAGTATATTTTTGTGAGGGCGTACCATCCATGGTTCACCAGGAACACTACAACATTTCCTGCAGTCATAATAATAATATCAAACCCCCTTAGAAATAAACAAAGTTTTTTGAGTTGCATTAAAAATAGTACCGTTGTGTATTATGTCGGTAGAGACAAAATGGTTACATGAAACCCCGAATGTACCACCGGTGGAGCACACTCACAAATATATTAGGAAACGGATAAGAGATAGATCAGACACCTGTTTTTGTACATGTATACTAAATTAACTTCTGTTCCATATAGTAGAGTTTGAAATACAGTACCTAGTGAAATACACCAAAACTTATAAAAAGTCTGGTTCACCCAACAATTTAGGGGCTAAGGTAGAAAAGAGAGAGAACGCTGTACGGTATACTATACTGAATTTACACGAACAATGGTTTTTGCCATAAATGCATTTAAGAAAATAGTATAAAATTAATTTACGACAAGTATTACACAAACATAACCAATACTTCTAGATAAAAACAAAAGATTTTCCAATGGTCCAATGACATATATGTATATGGGAGTAACTAACCTACTGACCAAAATTTAAATTATTAAATAAAATAATTTACCAAACTAATGGGATTAATGTTCAATTAAACAAAAGGAAATTATGACAATTGATTGAATGTTTATTATGCACCCCATACATATCCTATGGGTAATCATGGGTCCAGGAAATGAACTCCATAATGATCTAATACAGTATTGTATATTTCCCTTACATTTTCCCTTATATGCATATGCATTAAAATATAGGAAATACAAAAATATTTGATACTTCTAATATTGCATCAACTTGATGAAAAACTCATCACTGTTATAAAGCCCCGTCTTGACAATAGTGTGCGATATTTTAATTGCATGTTTATTCTAAGGTTGTTACTGAAAATGTATATAAATTTAGGGCAAACCCTCACAATAGGTTATTGCCACTTTTCACGTAACCGACGTAGTGTTTAATGAACTGATTACAGAGATTTTCCGTATTTTGCAGCTCTGGAACTTTTATACTTGATGAAGGCAACGAGGTTGTCTCTCACAGTCAGCACCAGGGCTCGGTGCTCGCCCAGCTGCTTCTTCTGTTGATGATGCTAGTGTAACAACAAATATGAGTTAACAACTTATTAAAAATATATTATAAATGTAAGATATTGTAAGAACATAATTCTTTGCCAGAAGGCCATCAAGAGACTTCAACATTTTAAATATAAAAAATATTCTAAATAATTCTTTAAGATATACGAGGAACCTCAATACTTGAACAACTCCCAACATAAACAATTCGGCACACGAACACTGTGCTCGTGTTCGGTACTCAACCGTTTGCTCAGCACTAAAACATAACATGCATCCCTGACACGTCAGTTTTGACATAGATGTCATGCAATGCAGAATACCACAAGACTTCTCTATGCTTTCTTATGTTTTCTTGGCAATATTTTATATTCTTAGTGTAAATAAGTCACCATGTCACCTGAAAGAGTTTGTGATAAGAGCCAAACAAAAAGAAAAATGGTTAAAACTAAAATAGAGATTAAGAAAGAACTCATAGCCAAATATGAGAGTGGTATGCCTAAATCTAGTTCTCTGATAAATATGTGCAAAATAGGGGAAGTTTTCACAAAAAACCAGCGTTGAATGTAATGAAGCGTCATTTTCTGGGTGAGACCCGAAGGCTCCCTGGAGCACACCGGGCTGATGTGTATATATATTAGACCATGGCAACAGTAAATCGATAGAGTTCTAGAGGGACCTTGGGCCATGAGCAGAACCTGGACCTTCTCAGAGGGCCTTGGTTCATTGGTCATTGCTCCTCTCATGAGGAGCAATGGCCTATAGACACCTCCATGTGTTTGAAAGCAGTGTATATCTTCTATCTACCAGGTAAGATACCCCAGAAACGTAGGAATCCCAAAAACTACAGCTGGTTAAAAACTGCAAACTGAAAGCCGAACGAGCAGGCAGAACTCCCCAATCAGAAACAAGTAAATAAGCATGTCACCACAGCTGCCGTGCCGCTGTCTGCGCTGCTGTCCGTGCAGCTTCCCACATCCTGGGAGAGGGAATGGGGAGCCCCAGACATCCCACACCAGCTACCCAACCCC
>WNGS01167174.1:0-13844 GCA_020271785.1 Procambarus virginalis | reverse complement strand
CATAATGGAAGCCACTAACACTGTTCATCTATGCTACTTGATTGGATGCATCATTACTGAACGCAGAAAACGATTCATCTATGTATCATCTATAGAAATTGCAGATGACATAGGTGGGCAAGGGTGGCGCTCAGAGCTACAACTGAATGCGCTCGCTGTATCGTCTTCATAGGTGCTGTATCACTTGCATTCGACCTTTGTGTTAGGTCCTTATTACGCCTTGCTTCACAAATATCATGACCCTTATGTTCTTCAAATAAGGTGGTCTGAATTTCACCAACAGAGCGCAATCTTTCAAACACTGCGTCAGACAGGTGTTTGTCAGCCAGAGGCGCATGCGCCACCCAGGGTTGCTAACTCAGTACTAACCCAGCCAGCAGCCCTAGGACATTCTGTGAATTTTTTCCAAGATGGCTACCTCTCACTGGAGGTCCTAAGAGTCCACTTCGTACACAACCTACTGCGCACACATTTTGAATGGGTACAACAAATAAAAAAAAGTTTTCTCGGTTGGCTCAGTTTCTCACCAACCGAGTTTTCTCGGTTGGCGCAGTCCAGTGGTTAAAGTACTGTACATTTATGAGTGACTCCTTTAAAAAATTGGTGGTGGTTGTCATGTAGTTTTGGTGACTGAGGTTTCTAAAGGATATTTATGCTGGCATGCTCAAGTTCCTTCAGTTGACTACTACTAATTACCTAAGTGTAATTACCTAAGTGTAGTTACAGGATGAGAGCTACGCTCGTGGTGTCCCGTCTTCCCAGCACTCTTTGTCATATAACGCTTTGAAACTACTGACGGTCTTGGCCTCCACCACCTTCTCCCCCAACTTGTTCCAACCGTCTACCACTCTGTTTGCGAAAGTGAATTTTCTTATATTTCTTCGGCATCTGTGTTTAGCCAGTTTATATCTATGACCTCTTGTTCTTGAAGTTCCAGGTCTCAGGAAATCTTTCCTGTCGATTTTATCAATTCCTGTTACTATTTTGTATGTAGTGATCATATCACCTCTTTTTCTTCTGTCTTCTAGTTTTGGCATATTTAATGCTTCTAACCTTTCCTCGTAGCTCTTACCCTTCAGTTCTGGGAGCCACTTAGTAGCATGTCTTTGCACCTTTTCCAGTTTGTTGATGTGCTTCTTAAGATATGGGCACCAAACAACAGCTGCATATTCTAGCTTTGGCCTAACAAAAGTCATGAACAATTTCTTTAGTATATCCCCATCCATGTATTTAAAAGCAATTCTGAAGTTAGAAAGCATAGCATAGGCTCCTTGCACAATATTCTTTATGTGGTCTTCAGGTGATAGTTTTCTATCTAGAACCACCCCTAGATCTCTTTCTTTATCAGAGTTCTTTAAAGATTTCTCACATAATATATAGGTTGTGTGGGGTCTATGTTCTCCTATTCCACATTCCATAACATGACATTTATTAACATTAAATTCCATTTGCCAAGTGGTGCTCCATATACTTATTTTATCCAGGTCTTCTTGAAGGGCATGACAATCATCTAAATTTCTTATCCTTCCTATTATCTTAGCATCATCAGCAAACATGTTCATATAATTCTGTATACCAACTGGTAGATCATTTATGTAGACAATAAACATCACTGGTGCAAGAACTGAACCCTGTGGTACTCCACTTGTGACATTTCTCCAGTCCGATACATTGCCTCTGATCACAGCCCTCATTTTTCTATCAGTCAGAAAGTTTTTCATCCATGTTAGAAGCGTACCTGTCACTCCTCCAATATTTTCCAGTTTCCAGAACAACCTCTTATGTGGAACTCTGTCGAAAGCCTTTTTTAGGTCCAGATAGATGCAGTCAGCCCAACCATCTCTTTCCTGTAATATCTCTGTTGCTCGATCATAAAAACTGAGTAAATTCGATACACAGGATCTACCAGATCGAAAACCATACTGTCTGTCTGATATTATATCATTTCTCTCCAGGTGTGCTACCCATTTAGTTTTAATTATTTTTTCCAATATTTTGACTATTACACTTGTCAATGATACCGGTCTATAATTAAGGGGGTCTTCCCTGCTTCCACTCTTGTAAATTGGAACTATGTTAGCCTTTTTCCACACATCAGCTACAACTCCTGTAAACAGGGATGCCTGAAAGATCAGTTGAAGAGGGATGCTGAGCTCAGGTGCACATTCTCTCAGAACCCATGGTGAAACTCCATCTGGACCAACTGCTTTGTTCTTATTTAGCTCTTTGAGCATTTTTTCCACTTCGTCTCTAGACACCTCTATGTGCTCTATGTTGTTCTCTGGAATTCTTATTGTATCTGGTTCCCTGAAGATTTCATTTTGTACAAACACACTTTGGAACTTTTCGTTTAATGTTTCACACATTTCCTTTTCATTTTCCGTGAATCTATTTCCCATTTTCAACCTCTGAATATTATCCTTTACCTGCAATTTGTTGTTTATGAATTTATAGAATAGACCTGGTTCTGTTTTACATTTGTCTGCAATCCCTTTTTCAAAATTTCTTTCTGCCTCTCTCCTCACTGCCGTGTAGTTGTTTCTCGCATCTTTGTATCGCTGGTATGATTGGGGGTTTGGCCTCTTCCTGTATTGATTCCATTTTTGTGTCTTTTGGTCTCTGGCCCTCTCGCACTTTCTGTCGAACCAATCCTGTTTCCTAGTTCTGCTTCTCTGTTTTGGTATAAATTTTTTTGTGCCTTTATCATATATTTCACAAAACTTGACATACATCTCATTCACTTCCTTGCCTAGCAACAAGTCTGTCCAATTATACTCCCTAAAAAATTTTCTAAGGTTGCCATAATGTCCTCTCCTAAAGTCAGGTTTTTCAATTGCATCGACCATCATATTTTCTTCCAGATTATAACGCATTGCATACTTTATCCCAAAAAGACATGGTCACTTTTACCCAAGGGAGGAAGGTACTGAATGTCAAATATTTCTTCCTCCTTCCTGGTAAATATCAAATCTAGCATGGAGGGAACGTCACCTTCCCTCATCCTCGTAGCTTGTTTAACATGTTGATACAAGAATGTTTCCAGGATGAGGTCTACAAATTTACAGGTCCAGAAATCTTCTGTTTTAGCTTCATATGCTTCCCAGTCTATGGATTTCAAGTTGAAGTCGCCGACTATCAACAGTCGTGAACTATCGTTATCCGCTCTCGCTATGATCTCTCTCATTATCGTTATAAGACCTTCTCGTTTACTATCTAGCTCCTCCTTTGACCATGTGCTGCTTAGCGGTGGACTATATGCATTTATGATCACTAGTTTATCATCCTCATGGCAGATCTCTAGTGCTATTATGTCAACTTCTTGTGGATTGGTAGTCATTATTTCGTTCACCTTTAGGTGTTCTTTCACCAGCACAGCAACGCCACCGCCTTTCCTAATTTTTCTGTCCCGTCTCCAAATTGAGTAGCCCCTTGGGAATATGACCTCATTTAAAATAACATCTTCAAGTTTTGTCTCCGTGAGTGCAACAATGTCTGGTGTCTGCAGCTGTATTATATCACTTAACTCCAGTATCTTTGACCTTACTCCATCTATGTTGGTGTATGCAATCTTCAGGAACTTGTTCCCCTCTCTTATTTTTCACTCCCCCTTTCTCTAATGATTTTGTTGGTTTGCTTTATGTACCACTTTACTGGTCTGCCTACCCCTATCACTTTGTAGAAAAAAGAATTGATTTCTTCTTCATTCCTGCTCTCATTTAAACGTTTTGCCTCGGCGAGGTTCAGTTTCAGCTTCTCTCTATCTTCTTTTGAAAGATCTCGTCTTAACGACCACCCTTTCCCATCCTCAACGCTTTGTAATTTTCTGGCATTCCTTAGTACTTCTTCCATCTGTTTGGCACCGTTTAGGGTGATCCTCAAAGGTCGATCTTTCCCTTTTACATATCTGCCTATTCTCCTGTAGTCGCACACATTCTCTTTGGTTGTAAGACCTTCCACGAGGCCAACAATTTTATCTACTACTTTTGCTTCTTCTACAGCTCTTTCTGACCTAGATGTTATCTCCTTTTCTTTGCATCCAAAAATGATCAGGGACTTACTCCGATCAACTGTGTTTTGCACCAACTTTGGGTTAGATGCCAATTCTTTTCTCACTTCTAGCCTAATGTTTGTTTTATCTTGGTTGCTGCAGTGTTTGACTTCTTTTACTGCTTCTTCTATTTTTTCCTTGTCCTTGGCCACTTGCGCATAAGTGAGTTGCATATCTTTCTTGCACTGTTCTATTCCCTGTGCAACTTCCTCCATCTGTGCTGACAAAAGCTGTTTCTCCTGTTGAATTTCCTTGCCTAACCTATTGTAGTCATTTGTGTTTAAATTTACTTTAACTTCTTCCAAAGCTATTTTTAAGAGACTATTTTCTTCTTCCATGGCTTTGCAATTTGTTTCCAATTTAATCTTATCCTTGCACAAGTCTTTCACTACACCCTCAAGACATACAACTTTGCTATTTAAATGGTCATTACTTTCTTTCAATTTACTAATTAATTCTATATGAGAGGTCACTATAGTATCTAATTTTGCCAACTTGTTGTATAGACTGGCTATCTCAATGCTTTCTTCACTGAAACCATCAAAATCAAGCTCTGTTGTGTATTTCCTCTTGCCACCGGCGGCCATCTTGAATGCTGTTCTCTGCACTGTAAACACTAGGGCAACTTTTTCTCATCCAATTTTTTCACTTCCCTTGGCACATTCCTGTTATCTCACCTATTTTTCAAAAGCACTATACCTTTATGTTGTCTGGGACACCACTCACTATCATCATCCTGTACTACAACACTTAGGATTGTTGAAATAAGCTGGAGCTCCTCTTGTCTGCCTCCTGGGATAGAACTTGGGATGGAACTGTGTGATGTGTGTGTGTGTGTGTGTGTGTGTGTAAATTACCTGATAGATGTGTTAGAGGCGTTTACTTCTTTTCCACCCAAATACCCTCTTGCGGTGGTATTTTGTGTAGCAGGGTGTACGCACAGTGCAACTCCACACGTTTTGCACTGATACTTAGCGTCCCTCCTTTTTCCTGACTTGTAGCAAACACGACACCTTCGACGTTTTGTCAGGGGAATGTTGGCATGGGTCAAGTTCTTACCGAGATGCTCTAATTAATCAACAATATGTGGGTTTTTCGTAGGAGGAGGACGACTGGTACTCGGAGCCGTCTCGTGTTCTGAGTCAGATGAGGAGTCGTGGCCTTGAGGCATTGAAGGAAATAGAGGCCGCTTCACACCTTATGGTACGGGTGTTGCAATATTGGCAGCATCAGAAGTACTTGCATCATAATTTATATTAGAGCATGTGCCATGGTGTTATTTTGGAGAGGCCACTCATCAGTTTCCCCTTCAACAGGGACCACATTCCTGCCTCATGGAACTGGAGCAAGGTCATTTTCTTGGGATCACTGCTGTAGTTCTGTAGAACACAAATGCATTATAGAGAACCATTTGCAGAAAGTAAAAGGTTATTTTCTTGGTCCACTTGTGACATTTTCATGTGAAATGGTAATATTTTACCATTTGGTCAAAGTGATCAACACCTTTCATGTAGCGATTGTAGTCACATATTGCAGTTGGTTTGTTTACAGTTACTAGTTGCATTGAAGAAGTTCCGTCACGTTTCCGAACTCTTTTCCTTTGTTCGACTTCCTGTGTGTCAGCATTGTGGCAGTTTGTGATGAGTGAGACCACTCGCTTGTCTTTCCACAGGATTATAAATGTGTTATCCTTGCGGCAGAATAGGGTTGTAACCAAGGCAATTTTACCCTTTGCTTTCAGTTGCAGATCCTTGGGTGTGCCACGCTACAATCTGATGGTTCCACGAGTGTAAACCCCATGTTCATGTAACTTTTCTGTGAGGTTGACCGAGTTATAGTAGTTATCCATATACAGATGATAACCCTTGTACATTAGGGGCTCAATCAAGCCTATGACTGTCTTCACTGTTGTTTTACCAATTTCGGCATACACTTCAAAGTCATATATGTAGCCAGATGTTGATTCGGCAAGCATGTACAGTTTTACTCCATACTTATCAGGCTAATTTGGATTATAAACCTTGAAAGATAATCGGCCATGCCATGACATTGTGCCTTCATCCAAACTCAATTCTTTCTTAGGAATGTAGATTTGTGTAAATTTGCTTGTAAGATATTTTATCACTGTTCGAACTTTTATCACTCTGTCTTTACTGTTCAGAGGAATGACATTGTTATTATAAGTATGGAAAAACTGGGAAATATGCTGAAACCGTTTCGACGTCATAATAATATTGAAGCTATGCACATGCCAGAGCCTGCTTGTTTGCCAGTACATTCTCATAGTTGGGAGCTTTGAAAAACCCATCAACATGCACAGACCCAAATATCTTGACATTTCCTTTACAGTTACTTCCTCCCACATACTCATTGCGTTCGTGGAAGCATTCTGTATAATTTGTGATGCATACAAGTTCGTTTCATATGTAAAATATTCAATCAACTCTCGAGTCAGAAATACTGTAATTGTATGAATTCTAGAGGAGTGGTAGGTGTCAGTATAGTCATGCCTGTTGTTCCAGTGAAACTGTCTACAGGTGTTGGAGTGTTGTCAGTACACCAGGTATTACCAGAATCTGTTTAATTAGGTAGTAATATCTTTGTGGCAACTCCCGCCTGGTAGCGCTTACTCTGTCAGCGCCTCAATTTTGCCAGACTTCCTCCCTCCATTTTGTGGCCAAAATGTGTCACTTATAATTTTTTTACCCCCATGATTACGAAAAATATTTTAACAATCTTAGAAGAAGAATTTTTTTTTCTTGCGCTTGGCGGTGTTGCAGGCTATAATCACAAGCGCTGCCCAGGGGTTAACCCTTTAACTGCGCAACGCGCCTGCAGGCCCACGTCTGGGGTGCACTATGCGCCTCCGGGTATTTGTATTTTTCACGTCCCATTCAAAACTCTCACTGCTACATGGAGTTCACATCAGCTTCCTCAGGACTCTTGTAAACAGACACCATCTTTAAAAAAAAATTGTGGGCCACATTCCCGGGTGTGAGAGCCTCAGTAGTGAGTGAGCAACCAAGGCCGGCGCATGCAGCATGTGCTCACAGCACTGCTGTTCAGTTTGTGACCACATCATTGCCTAACCCTCAAACCGCGCATATCATATATAAATGATATCAGTGACAAAACCGAAACCGCGCACATCATTTATAAATGATTTCGTGTCTAGCGGTATAATTTAAACGCCCCGCCTGGGATAGGGGCAGCTATAGTACAGCCACGACTGATAGTTGCCAGATGCCACCTAGAAAAAAAATCCAGCCCAACATTCTTGGGTGTGAGAGCGTCAGTATTCAGCCAGCCACCAAGGCTGGCGCACGCAGCATGAGCTCACAGCACAGCTGTTCAGCTTGTGACCACAGCATCGCCTACAAATGCCAAAATATAAGTGATACTGCTATTATTTAGCAGTGATAGTATTACTGAAGACCCCTGACTTTGATAAAACTGACCAGGATTCTGATAACAGCGTGATTGTGGTGATATTTATCGCTGTGCTCGATGGAGGGAGGAGTACGGCTGTAGAGGGAGGGTTGTGGGCGTCGTCTTCTGACTGTGTGTGGCCACCATTTATTGACTGCACTCACCATACCAGCTTAGTGGTTCGCTATGGTGAACACAAATGTAGATACTTATATATAACGTGTGTATAGTGTGAGATAACAGCGAGAGGAGTAGGTTGGGAGCCGCCATTTTGGTGAAGGAGGAGCGTCGTCTGCACGACTTGGCACGTTGTTTACTGATGGCTACTATGCTCTTTGGGCACCATACCAGCTTATTTGTACAAGTATGGTGAATAAATCAGGTAGATACTTGTATATAATGTGTGTATATAGCGTAATAACACCACAACCAATATTGTTGGAGGAGAAATATTAGTGCGTGTGGCCTTGAGGGCGGCCGCCGATCAGCTGACTGTGTGAGTAGCTACGTCTTTGTGGCTTTACTCACCATACAAGCTTAGATGTACAGTTATGGTGAACAAAACATGTAAATGCGTATATATAACATCTGTGTATAGTGAATAAATGCAAAAACAGTATTGTGGGAGGTAAATGAGGGTGAGTGAGGTGGTGTTGAGGGAGGGAGTGGCAGTGAGTGGCGCGCTGGTGTTTGGCGGCCACTCCTCGTTGCTTTTTGACTCACAAGACCAACTTAGTAGTTCGTTATGGTGAACAAAACATGCAGATACTTATATATAACCTGTGTATATAGTGTAACAACAGCAAAACTATTTGTTTATTGTTTTATGAACATAATAATAGAATCACTTATATGCACACCATAATTTTGAGTACAGCGATGGTTCACACATTTTATAATATAAATATACCACAATTCACTGTATGGAATAATATTACTGCAAAAAAACTAAGAAAAAATCAATCAGAGACATTGAAATAATTAGGTAATATATATTTGTGGCAACTGCCGTCTGACAGCTCGGGCGGAGCAGACCTCGTCTGGCGAAGGCTCTGCCAACGCCCCTTTTTTGCCACACTTCCCTACCCTATTGCGGCTAAAATATGTCACCTACGATTTTTTTTGTATTTTTTTCGTGATCAGGGAACAAAAATAAACACTTCTATAAGACGAAAGAATTTTTTGGATTTTTTTTTGTTGCGCCTGTGGGTGTGAATTCCATTTGGGCCCCTAGCGGTTTGAGGGTTAAGAGATGGATGGGAGGATGAGGATATTGATGCTCATGATGCACTCTACCTCATCACCAGATGTCTGTCCCTCTCCAGGTTAACCTACTTTCCGATGTGTTCACCATCCTACAATAGCCAAACTAGGTGAGTATGACCTGTTACTGAAATCAATGTTAGAAAAAGCCCTCAACCTCTCTCTTGATGACCTACAGTGGAAACAAGCCTCTCTTCCCGTAAGACTTGGGGCCTCGGAGTTCGAACAGCAACGCAAATTGCTGTTGCAGCCTTCCTGTCCTCCTCATCAGCATACGACTGTGAAGGAAATTCTACCTGCCTACCTATATCAACTGGCAGGTGCACACGATCCCAATTTTACACGCTGTGCCACAGAGTGGGCCTCTCGTGCAGGCCCATCACCTCAACCACCATCCCCAAAGCCCACAAGCAATCCAGCTGGGATGGCCCCATTGTAGACCAAGTTGCTGCAGAGTGCCTGGTGCTGCAACAACACAACACGACATTGCTTGCCTCACAGCAGTAGCAGCCCCCACATGCAGGGGATTTCCTGTTAGCAACCCCAATGTTGGCAACTGGCAAGCATCTCACACCACACGCCCTCCGAATTGCTGTGGCCCTCCGCCTTGCTGTACCAATCCACACCAGATATAGGGGTATTTGCAGCGAGGTGGTGGCTAACAGGTACGGCCACCATGGCCTACTCTGCCAAAGCACAGGGGGCTGGCACTCGAGGCACAGTGAAGTTAACGACATCATCAAGAGGAGCCTCACCACAGATGGAAGCCCAGCTGAAAGAGATCCCCGTGTAGGAATCCTACATAAATTTTATAGGATTCCTGTAGAAATTCTGTAGGATTCCTGTAGAAATTCTGTAGGATTCATGTGGAAATTCTGTAGGATTCCTGTAGAAATTCTGTAGAAATTCTGTAGGATTCCTGTAGAAATTCTGTAGAAATCTGTAGGATTCTTGTAGAAATTCTGTAGGATCCCTGTAGTAATTCTGTAGGATTTCTGTAGAAATTCTGTAAGATTTCTCTAGAAATTCTGTCAGATTCCTGTAGGCTTCCTGTAAAAAATCTGCAAGATTTATGTAGAAAATTTGTTGGATTCCCATAGAAATTCTGTAGGATGTCTAGAAAATCTGTAGGATTCCTGTACAAATTCTGTATGACTTGAAGAAATTCTATAGTATTTCTGTATAAATTCTGTAGAAATTCTGAAGGATTTCTGTAGAAATTTTGTAGGATGCCTATAGAAATTCTGTAGGATTCCTGTGGAATTTCTGTAGAAATTCTGTAGGATTCCTGTGGAAATTGTTGGATTTCTGTATTATTCCTGTAGAAATTCTGCAGGATTCCTGTAACAAATTTGTAGGAATTTTGTAGGATTCCTGTAGAAATTCTGTAGGATTACTGTCAAATTTCTGTAGGATTACTGTAGGATTTCTATAGAAATTCAATAGGATTCCTGTATAAATTGTAAGATTCATGTAGAAATTCTGTAGGATTTCTGTAGAAATTCTGTAGGATTCCTATGGAAATTCTGGAGGATTTCTGTAGAAATTCTGTACAAATTCTGGAGGATTCCTGTACAAATTCTGTAGGATTTTTGTAGAAATTCTGTAGGATTCCTGTAACAATTCTGTAGGATTCCTGTAACAATTCTGTAGGATTCCTGTAGAATTTCTGTAGGATTCTTGTAAAATTTGTGTAGGATTCATGTAGGATTGCTGTAAAATTTTTGTAGGATTCATGTAGGATTTCTATGGAAATTCTACAGGATTCCTGTATAAAATTCTGTACGATTCCTGTACAAATTCTGTAGGATTTCTGTAGAAATTCTGTAGGATTCCTGTCGAATTTCTGTAGGATTCCTGTAACAAATTTGTAGGAATTTTGTAGGATTCCTGTGCAAATTCTGTAGGATTTCTGTAGAAATTATGTAGGATTTCTGTAGAAATTCTATCGGATTCCTGTAAAAAATCTATAGGACTAATGAAGAAATTCTGCAGGATTTTTGTAGAATCCCTTTAGAAATTCTGTAGGATTCTTATAGAAATTATGTAGGACTCCCGTAGAAATTTTGTAGGATTCATGTAGGATTCCAGTACAAATTCTGTAGGAATCCTGTACAAATTCTGTAGGATTCCTGTGCAAATTCTGCAGGATTCCTGTAGGATTTCTGTAGAAATTCTATAGGATTCCTGTGCAAATTGTAGGATTCCTGTACAAATTCTGTAGGATTCCTGTACAAATTCTGTAGGATTCTTGTAAAATTTTTGTAGGGTTCCTATAGAAATTATGTAGGGTTCCTGTAGAAATTTTGTAGGATTTCTGTAGAAATTCTGTAGGATTCCTGTTGAAATTCTGTACCATTTCTATATAAATTTTATAGGATTCCTGTACAAATTGTAGGATTCCTGTAAAATTCTGTAGGATTCCTGTAAAAATTCTATAGGATTTTTGAAGAAATTATGTAGGATTTTTGTAGGATCCCTTTAGAAATTCTGTAGGAGTCTTGTAGAAATTCTGTAGGACTCCTGTAGAAATTCTTTAGGAATCCTGTGCAAATTCTGTAGGATTCCTGTAAAAATTTGTAGGATTCCTGTACAAAATCTGTAGGATTCCTGTACAAATTTTGTAGGATTCCTGTACAAATTCTGTAGGATTCCTGTACAAATTTTGTAGGATTCCTGTAAAATTCTGTACAATTCCTGTAGGATTTCTATAGAATTTCTATAGGATTCCTGTACAAAATCTGTAGGATTCCTGAAGAAATTCTGTAGGATTCCTGTGCAAATTCTATAGGATTCCTGTAAATATCTATAGGACTTCTGTAGAAATTCTGCAGGATTTTGTAGGATCCCTTTAGAAATTCTGTGGGATACCAGGGACCTCCAGAGGCCTCCAGGGACCTCAAGGGGCCCCAGGGACCTTCAAGGGCCTCCAGGCACCTCATGGGGCCTCTAGGAGGCCTCCAGGGACATCCTAGGGGCCTCCAGGGATCTTCAGGGATCTCCAGGGGCCTTCAGGGACGTCAAGGGCCTCCAGGGACCACCAAGAGCCTCTAGGGACCTAAAGGGACATTCAGGTGGCCTCCAGGGACCTCCAGGAGGCATTTAGGGGCCTCCAGGGACCTCCAGGAGGCATTTAGGGGCCTCTAGGGACCTCCAAGGGCGACTAGGGACCTCCACGGGCTTCCAGGGACCTCTAGGGACATTCACGTGGCCTTCAGGGGGATTTGGGGACCCCCAGGAGCATTTAAGGGCCTCCAGGGACATTCAGGTGACGTTCAAGGGCCTTCAGGGACCTACAGGGGTCTTACAGACCTCCAGGAGGCATTTAGAGCCCTCCAGGGACCTCCAATTGCCTCCAGGAGCCTCTAGGAACCTCAAGGGACCTCCAGGGACATTCACGTGGCCTCCAGGGGCCTTTAGGGACCTTCAGGAGGCATTTAGGAGCCTCCAGGAACATCTAGGGGGCGACCAAGGGTCTTCAGGGACCTCCAGGGCCTCCAGGAACCTCAAGGGGCCTCCAGGGACCTCCAGCGGCCTCCAGGGACCTCAAGGGGCCGCTAGGGAGCCTCCATAGACCTCAAGCGGCATCTACTGGGCCTCCAGGGACATCCGAGCGGCATCCAAAGACCTCCAGGGTTTTCCAGGGACGTCAGGGGGACCTTCTAACATTAGGGACCTTCATGAGGCATTTAGGGACCTCTTGAGGATCTCCAAGGGCCTCCAGGGACCTCCAGAGGCCTCCAGGGACCTCAAGCGGCCCTCTAGGGGCCTTCAGGGACATCCAGGGGCCTCCAGAGACCTCCAGGGACCTCCAGGCGTCTTTACAAACCTCCAGGAAGTATTTAGAGGCCTCCAGGCACCTCCAGGGAATCTTCACGGGCCTCCAGGGACCTCCACGGGCCTCCAGGAACCACAGGGGCTTCTGGGGGCCTATAAAGACATCTTAGTGGCCTCCAAAGACCTCCATGGGGCCTATAGGGACCTTCAGAACACTCCAGAGAGACTCCAGGGACCTCCAGGGACCTCCAGGAGCCTCCAGGGACCTCCAGGATCCTCCAGGAACCTCCAGGAGCCTCCAGGGACCTCCAGGAGCCTCCAGGGACCCTCTAGGGACATTCACGTGACCTCCAGAGGCCTCTAGGAACCTCCAGGAGCCTCCAGGGACCTCCAGGGGCCTCCAGGGACTTCCAGTTGCCTTTAGAAGCCATTAGGGCCTTCAGGAGGCATTAAGGACCTCCAGGGACCTCCAGAGGCCTTCAGGGACGTCAAGGGGCCTCCAAGGGCCTCCAGGGGCCTCAAGGGACCTCCAGGCACCTCCAGGTACCTCAAGAGGCCTCCAGGGACCTCGAGGGTTTTAGTGACCTCCAAGAGACATTTACGGGCCTCCAAGAACCTCCATGGACCTCCAGGGACCTCCAGGGACCTCAAGGGGCCTCTAGAGGGCCTAAAGGGACATCCTAGAGGCTCCAAACACCTCCAGGGGCCTTCAGGGACGTCAAGGGGCATCCAGGGACCTCTAGGAGCCTCCAGGGCCTCAAGGGACCTCCAGGGACATTCAGATGGCATCCAGGGGCCTCCAGAAACCTGCAGGTTTTTTTTTACAAAACTCCAGGAGGCATTTAGGGGCCTCCAGGGCCTCCAGAGACCTCCAAGAGCCTCAAGGGACCTCCAGGGACTTTACGTGGCTTCCAGGGGGCATCCAAGGACCTACAGGGGCCTATAGGGACTCCAAGTGGCATTTAGGGCCTCCAGCGACTCCTAGGGGACGTCCAAGGTCTCCAGGACCCTCCAGGGGCCTCCAGGGACCTCAAGGGGGACCTACAAGGGACCTCCAAGGGACCTCCAGGGTGCCTCAAGAGGCGACCAGCGACGTTAGGGGCCTTTAGGGACCTCCAAGAGTCATTTAGGGGCCTCCAGGGGACCTAAAGGGGCCGCACGTGACCTCCAGGGGCCTCCAGAGAAAGGGGCTTCTAGGGGGCCTCCAAGGGACCTTAAGGGGCTTCTAGGCGGCTCCAAGGACATCCTATGGGCCTCCAAAAACCTTCAGGGGCCTCCAGGGACCAACCAAGTGCCTCCAGGGACATCCGAGGGGCCTCCAAAGATC
>WNGS01167173.1:4132-14347 GCA_020271785.1 Procambarus virginalis | reverse complement strand
CCTACTATATAGATGCCACACCTGTGATGGTAAAAACATGTTTGTTTGTTTTTAAACAGAACCATCTGTTGCACTTAATAGCAACACACACACACTACTAAATACGTTATGATTCCATTTCAATGTTTCTGATTGCATTGATAAATTTAATTTTCATATGTTTCGATTTATTTTCGTTTTGATTTATTATTTTGTGTGACATTGCGTTAGAATTGAGCTGTTTTGTTTACCCATACGGTTAATTTCGTAAGTATATGAATACATGCCACATCTGTGATAGGTAATTTTTTTTTAAGAAACAGCACCATCTGTTCACATAGGGGCAAACACATGCTATACTAACTATGTTACGAATCCATATCAATGTTTCCAATTGCATTGACAAATAGAATTTTCATAGATTTCGATTTTTGTATTTTGATTTAATTATTTTGCATGACATTGTATTGATTCGAGCTGTGATGTTTACCACACCGTTCATTTCATGAGTATAGTTTAATTTTATATTTTTTCATTGTTTTTCATTTTGTTTTGTAATTGTTTTTCTATTTTCATTGATGGGAACATCGAATCATTTGGGAATGCATCGGACGAGAGGCCGTGGAGGAGGGTAATGGGTGAAGTCTAAGGGAGAGGGGAGGGGAGATATGGGAGACGAGAAGACCGGAGTGGAGGAAAGCGGAGAGGTCGAGAGTACATTGGAGGGGTTATTGGTGGGAGGACAAGGGATGGGTGGGATTGTGGGGACGAGGGAACAGGGAATGGAGAATGGTGGGGAAACAAGGGGACAGGGGAGTGAGGGATGGTGGGGAGGATAAGGGACGGTGGAGTGGTCAATGGTTAGGAGGATGACGGGACGCTGGAGTGGGGAAGGACAAAAGGGATGGGGGGGGCGGAATGGTGGGTTTTACGAGGGGTCAAGGAGTGGGGGACTGGTTGGGAGGATGAGAAAAAAAGGGGGAGTGGGGAATTGTTGGGAGGAAAGGGGACGGGTGAGGGCGGAATGGTGGGAGGACTGGGAGACAGGGCTCAGCAACGTACATGCGTTGCTGCGTCACAGCAACGGGTGGCCGGGTACAGCTAGTTATTATATATAATATTAATAGTGCTAATTATAATTTACTGAGAACTACCAAGATTTCTCAAAACAAAAAACGGGCCTTCAATAGGATGTAGCTGATCCTTGATATTCGAATAGCATGGTAATAGTGCGTAAATATGCCATCACACGTGGGACTGAAAAAATGCAATTATCAATAAAATGGACCCAATCATAACTATTCTGCTGTCTGCGGCGATGTGCGGGTACTATGGAACATGCAGTGATACGTGAGAAAGGGTTGGTACCAGGACGAAAAATATAACTGAAAATGTACAACATACGTACTATACAAATTAGCAACACAGGGGACTATAAGCTTTTAGTCACATACATGTTGTTATAGCGAGAACGGGTTGCAAGATAAAGATTTGATGGAACGAGGGGAAGGAATTATAGTGAACACTTACTGCACAAACCGCAGACAATTTCCAGTTGGTGCACAAGATTACAGTTCGAGGCTGGGGCAACTAGGTTGCAGTCCAAAGCTGGGGCACAAGGTTACAGTCCACAGCTGGGGCATTAGGATACAGTACACAGCTGTGGCACTAGGTTGCAGTCCACAGCTGGGGCACTACGTTACAGTCCACAGCTGGTGGCACTAAGTTACAGTCCACACCTGGGGGCACTAGGTAACAGTCCGCAGCTGGGGCACTGGGCTACAGTTCACAGCAGGGGGAACTAGGATACAGTCTGCAGGTGGGGGCACTAGGCTACAGTCCGCAGCTGGAGCACTAGGTTACAGTCTAAAGCTGGTGCACTAGGGTTACAGACCACAGCTGGGGCACTAGGTTACAGCCAACACCTGATGCACTAGGTTACAGTACACACCCGGTGCACTAGGTTACATTCCGCAGCTGGGGGCAATAGGTTACAGTTTACAGCTGGGGGCACAAGTTAAAGTCCGCAGCTGGAGGCACTAGGTTACAGTTCGCAGCTGGTGCACTAGATTAGAGTCCGCAGCTTGTGCACTAGATTAGAGTCCGCAGCTGGTGCATTAGGGTACAGTCCGCAGCTGGGGCACTAGGGTTACAGACAACAGCTGGGGGCAATAGGATACAGTCCACAGCTGGGGCACTAGGTTACAGTCAACAGTTGAGGGCACTAGGTTACAGTCCACAGCTGGGGCACTAGGTTACAGTCCACAGTTGGAGGCACTAGGTTACAGTCCACAACTGGGGCACTAGGTTAGAGTCTACAGCTGGGGGCACTAGGTTACAGTCCACAGCTGGGGGCACTAGGTTACAGTCCACAGTTGGAGGCACTAGGTTACAGTCCACAACTGGGGCACTAGGTTAGAGTCTACAGCTGGGGGCACTAGGTTACAGTCCACAGCTGGGGGCACTAGGTTACAGTCCACAGCTGGGGGCACTAGGTTACAGTCCACAGCTGGGGGCACTAGGTTACAGGCCACAGCTGGATAACTAGGTTACAGTCCACAGCTGGGGGCACTAGGATACAGTCCGCAGCTGGGGGCACTAGGTTACAGTCTGCAGCTGGTGCACTAGGTTACAGTCCACAGCTGGGGCACTAGGTTACAGTCTACAGCTGGTGGCACAAGGTTACAGTCCACAGCTGGGGGCACTAGGCTACAGTCCGCAGCTGGGGAACTAGGTTACAGTCCACAGCTGGGGGCACTAGGATACAGTCCGCAGCTGGGGGCACTAGGTTACAGTCTGCAGCTGGTGCACTAGGTTACAGTCCACAGCTGGGGCACTAGGTTACAGTCCACAGCTGGGGCACTAGGTTACAGTCTAAAGCTGGTGCACTAGGGTTACAGATCACAGCTGGGGCACTAGGTTACAGTCAACACCTAATGCACTAGGATAAAGTCCGCAGCTGGTGCACTAGGTTACAGTCTACAGCTGGGGTACTAGGTTACAGTCCACAGTTGGAAGCACTAGGTTACAGTCCAGAGCTGGGGCACTAGGTTACAGTCCAGAGCTGGGGCACTAGGT
Source organism: Procambarus virginalis (assembly GCA_020271785.1). Classification (NCBI taxonomy): domain Eukaryota; kingdom Metazoa; phylum Arthropoda; class Malacostraca; order Decapoda; family Cambaridae; genus Procambarus; species Procambarus virginalis. The sequence goes on along the minus strand of WNGS01167173.1, from coordinate 11,290 downwards.
TACAGTCCGCAGTTGGGGGCACTAGGTTACAGTCCACAGCTGGGGCACTAGGTTACAGTCCACAGCTGGGGCACTAGGTTACAGTCCACAGCTGGGGGCACTAGGATACAGTCCGCAGCTGGGGGCACTATGATACAGTCCGCAGCTGGTGCACTAGGTTACAATCTAAAGCTGGTGCACTAGGTTACAGTCTAAAGCTGGTGCACTAGGTTACAGTCTAAAGCTGGTGCACTAGGTTACAGTCCACAGCTGGTGCACTAGGTTACAGTCTAAAGCTGGGGCACTAGGTTACAGTCCACAGTAAGGGGCACTAGGTTGCAGTCCGCAGCTGGGGCACTAGGTTACAGTTCACAGTAAGGGGCACTAGGTTACAGTCCACAGCTGGGGGCACTAGGTTACAGTACATAGCTGTGGCACTAGGTTACAGTCCGCAGCTGGTGCACTAGGGTAACAGACCACAGCTGGGGGCACTAGGATACAGTCAACACCTGATGCACTAGGATAAAGTCCGCAGCTGGTTCACTAGGTTACAGTCTACAGCTGCGGCACTAAGTTACAGTCAACAGCTTGGGCACTAGGCTACAGTCAACAGCTTGGGCACTAGGCTACAGTCAACACCTAATTCACTAGGATAAAGTCCGCAGCTGGTACACTAGGTTACAGTCCACAGTTGGAAGCACTAGGTTACAGTTCACAGTAGGGGGCACTAGGTTACAGTCCACAGCTGGGGCACTAGGTTACAGTCCACAGTAAGGGGCACTAGGTTACAGTCCACAGTAAGGGGCACTAGGTTACAGTCCCACAGCTGGGGGCACTAGGTTACAGTCCACAGCTGGGGGCACTAGGTTACAGTTCACAGCTGGGGCACTAGGTTACAGTCCACAGTAAGGGGCACTAGGTTACAGTCCACAGTAAGGGGCACTAGGTTACAGTTCACAGCTGGGCACTAGGTTACAGTCCACAGTAGGGGCACTAGGTTACAGTTCACAGCTGGGGCACTAGGTTACAGTCCACAGTAAGGGGCACTAGGTTACAGTCCACAGTAAGGGGCACTAGGTTACAGTCCGCAGCTGGGGGCACTAGGTTACAGTCCGCAGCTGGGGCACTAGGATACAGTCCGCAGCTGGGGGCACTAGGTTACAGTCCACAGCTGGGGGCACTAGGTTACAGTCCACAGCTGGGGCACTAGGATACAGTCCGCAGCTGGGGCACTAGGATACAGTCCACAGCTGGGGGCACTAGGTTACAGTCCACAGCTGGGGGCACTAGGATACAGTCCGCAGCTGGGGGCACTAGGTTACAGTCCACAGATGAGGTACTAGGTTACAGTCCACAGTTGTGGGCACTAGGGTACAGTCCACAGCTGGGGCACTAGGTTACAGTGTACAGATGGTGCACTAGGTTACAGTCCGCAGCTGGTGCACTAGGATACAGTCTACAGCTGGTGCTCTAGGATACAGTCTACAGATGGTGCACTAGGTTACAGTCCGCAGCTGGTGCACTAGGATACAGTCCGCAGCTTGTGCACTAGGATAAAGTCCGCAGCTGGTTCACTAGGTTACAGTCTACAGCTGTGGCACTAGGTTACAGTCCACAGCTGGTGCACTATGATACAGTCAACACCTAATTCACTAGGATAAAGTCCGCAGCTGATTCACTAGGTTACATTCTAATGCTGTGGCACTAGGTTACAGTCCGCAGCTGAGGGTACTAGGTTACAGTCCACAGTTGGAAGCACTAGTTTACAGTCCAGAGCTGGGGCACTAGGTTACAGTCCGCAGCTGAGGGTACTAGGTTACAGTCCACAGTTGGAAGCACTAGTTTACAGTCCAGAGCTGGGGCACTAGGTTACAGTCCGCAGCTGAGGGTACTAGGTTACAGTCCACAGTTGGAAGCACTAGTTTACAGTCCAGAGCTGGGGCACTAGGTACAGTCCGCAGCTGGGGCACTTGGTTACAGTCCACAGTAGGGGGCACTAGGTTACAGTCCACAGCTGGGGCACTAGGGTAGAGTCTACAGCGATGGGCACTAGGTTACAGTCCGCAGCTGGGGCACTAGGTTACAGTCCACAGTAGGGGCACTAGGTTACAGTCCACAGCAGGGGCACTAGGTTACAGTCCACAGATGTGGGCACTAAGGTACAGTCCACAGTTGGGGCACTAGGGTACAGTCCACAGTTGGTGCACTAGGGTACAGTCCACAGTTGGGGCACTAGGGTACAGTCCACTTTTGAGGCACTAGGGTACAGTCCACAATTGGTGCACTAGGGTACAGTCCACAGTTGGGGCACTAGGGTACAGTCCACAGCTGGTGCACTAGGGTACAGTCCACAATTGGTGCACTAGGGTACAGTCCACAGTTGGTGCACTTGGTTACAGTCCACAGTTGGGGCACTAGGGTACAGTCCACAGTTGGTGCACTAGGTTACAGTCCACAGTTGGTGCACTAGGTTACAGTCCACAGTTGGGGCACTAGGGTACAGTCCACAGTTGGTGCACTAGGGTACAGTCCACAATTGGTGCACTAGGGTACAGTCCACAGTTGGGGCACTAGGTTACAGTCCACAGCTGGTGCACTAGGGTACAGTTCACAGTTGGGGCACTAGGGTACAGTCCACAGTTGGTGCACTAGGGTACAGTCCACAGTTGAGGCACTAGGGTACAGTCCACAGTTGGGGCACTAGGGTACAGTCCACAGTTGGTGCACTAGGGTACAGTCCACAATTGGTGCACTAGGGTACAGTCCACAGTTGGTGCACTAGGTTACAGTCCACAGCTGGTGGCACTAGGTTACAGTCCACAGCTGGGGGCACTAGGATACAGTCCGCAGCTGGGGGCACTAGGTTACAGTCTAAAGCTGGTGCACTAGGGTTACAGATCACAGCTGGGGCACTAGGTTACAGTCAACACCTGATGCACTAGGTTACAGTCCAGAGCTGGGGCACTAGGTTACAGTCCGCAGCTGGGGCACTAGGTTACAGTCCACAGCTGGGGCACTAGGTTACAGTCCACAGTAAGGGGCACTAGGTTACAGTCCACAGCTGGGGCACTAGGTTAGAGTCTACAGCTGGGGCACTAGGTTACAGTCCACAGCTTGGGCACTAGGTTACAGTGTACAGCTGAGGGCACTAGGGTACAGTCTACAACTGGGGGCACTAGGTTACAATCTACAGCTGGTGCACTAGGACACAGTCTACAGATGGTGCACTAAGTTACAGTCCGCAGCTGGTGCACTAGGATACAGTCCGCAGCTTGTGCACTAGGTAACAGTGTACAGATGGTGCACTAGGTTACAGTCCGCAGCTGGAGCACTAGGATACAGTCTACAGCTGGTGCACTAGGATACAGTCTACAGATGGTGCACTAGGATACAGTCTACAGCTGGTGCACTAGGATACAGTCTACAGCTGGTGCACTAGGATACAGTCTACAGCTGGTGCACTAGGATACAGTCTACAGATGGTGCACTAGGTTACAGTCCGCAGCTGGTGCACAAGGATACAGTCTACAGCTGGTGCACTAGGATACAGTCTGCAGATGGTGCACTAGGTTACAGTCTACAGCTGGGGAACTAGGTTACAGTCCACAGCTTGGGCACTATCTTCAGGTTATCTTGAGATGATTTCGGGGCCTTAGTGTCCACGCGGCCCGGTCCTCCAACAGGCCTCCACTCCTAAGAAGCAGCCCGTGACAGCTGACTAACACCCAGGTACCTATTTTTACTGCTAGGTAACAGGAGCATAGGGTGAAAGAAACTCTGCCCACTCTTTCTCGCCGGTGCCTGGGATCGAACCCAGGACCACAGGATCACAATTCCATTGTGCTGTCCGCTCGGCCGACCGGCTCACTAGGTTACAATCCACAGCTGGGGCACTAGGTTACAGTCTACAGCTGGGGGCACTAGGTTACAGTCTACAGCTGGGGGCACTAGGTTACAGTCCACAGTTAAGGGCACTAGTTTACAGTCTGCAGTTATGGGCACTAGGTTACAGTCTAAAGCTGGGGGCACTAGGTTACAGTCCACACCTGGGGGCACTAGGTTACAGGCCACAGCAGGGGGCACTTGGTTACAGTACACACCTGGGTGCACTAGGTTACAGTCCGCAGCTGGGGGCACTAGGTTACAGGCCACAGCTGGAGGCACTAGGTTACAGTCCACAACTGGGGCACTAGTTACAGTACACAGCTGTGGGCACTAAGATACAATCCACAGCTGGGGTACTAGGTTACAGTCCGCAGCTGGTGCACTATGTTACAGTCCACAGCTGGGAGCACTAGGTTACAGTCCACACCTGGTGCACTAGGTTACAGTCCACACCTGGTGCACTAGGTTACAGTCCACACCTGGTGCACTAGGTTACAGTCCACACCTGGTGCACTAGGTTACATTCTGCTGCTTGTGAACTAGGTTACAGTCCACATCTGGGGCACAAGGTTACAGTCCACAGTTGAGGCACTAGGACAGCAGTACACAGCTGGGGGCACTAGGTTACAGTCCGCAGCTGGGGCACTAGGTCACAGTCCGCAGCTGGGGCACTAGGTTACAGTCCACATCTGGGGCACTAGGTTACAGTCCGCAGCTGGGGCACTAGGTCACAGTCCACCGCTGGGGCACTAGGTTACAGTCCACCGCTGGGGCACTAGGTTACAGTCCAAAGCTGGAGCACTAGGTTACAGTCCACCGCTTGGGGCACAAGGTTACAGTTCGCAGCTGGTGGCTCTAAGTTACAGTAAACAGCCGAGGGCACTAGGCTACAGTCCGCAGCTGTTGCACTAGGTTACAGTCCGCAGCTGTTGCACTAGGTTACAGTCCGCAGCTGTTGCACTAGGTTACATTCCACAGCTGAGGGAACTAGGTTACTGTCCACAGCTGAGGGAACTAGGTTACAGTCCACAGCTGGGGGCACTAGGTTACAGACCACAGCTGGGGGCACTAGGTTACAGTCCACAACTGGGGGCACTAGGTTACAGACCATAGCTGAGGGAACTAGGTTACAGTCCACATCTGAGGGAACTAGGTTACAGTCCACATCTGAGGGAACTAGGTTACAGTCCACAGCTGGGGGCACTAGGTTATAGTCCCGAGCTGGGGCACTAGGTTACAGTCCACAGCTGGTACCCTAGGTTACAGTCCACAGCTGGGGCACTAGGTTACAGTCCACAGCTGGTACCCTAGGTTACAGTCCACAGCTGGTACCCTAGGTTACAGTACACAGCTGGGGCACTAGGTTACAGTCCACAGCTGGGGGCAAAAGGTTACAGTCCACAGCTGGTGCTCTAGGTTACATTCCGCAGCTGGTGCACTAACTAACTAGGTTACAGTCCACAGCTGGGGCATTAGGTTGCAGTCCACAGCTGGGGGCACTAGGTTACAGTCCACAGCTGGGGCACTAGGTTGCAGTCCACAGCTGGGGGCACTAGGTTACAGTCCACAGCTGGTGCTCTAGGTTACATTCCGCAGCTGGTGCACTAACTAACTAGGTTACAGTCCACAGCTGGGGCACTAGGTTACAGTCCACAGCTGGGTTCCCTAGATACAATCCGCAGCTGGGATACTAGGTTACAATCCGCAGCTGGGATACTAGGTTACAGTCCACAGCTGGTGCACTAGGTCACAGACCACAGCTGGGGGCAAAAGGTTACAGTCCACAGCTGGTGTGCTAGGTTACAGTCCACAGCTGTTGCCCTAGGATACAGTCCACAGCTGGTACCCTAGGTTACAGTACACAGCTGGGGGCACTAGGTTACAGTCCACAGCTGGGGGCACTAGGTTACAGTCCACAGCTGGGGGCACTAGGTTACAGTCCACAGCTGGGGTCCCTAGGGAACAGTCCACAGGTTGTGCAATAGGTTACAGACAACAGCTGGGGGCACTAGGTTACAGTCCACAGGTGGTGCTCTATCTTGAGGTTATCTTGAGATGATTTCGGGGCTTTTAGTGTCCCTGCGACCCGGTCCTCGACCAGGCCTCCACCCCCAGGAAGCAGCCCGTGACAGCTGACTAACACCCAGGTACCTATTTACTGCTAGGTAACAGGGGCATAGGGTGAAAGAAACTCTGCCCATTGTTTCTCGCCGGTTACCGGGATCGAACCCGGGACCACAGGATCACAAGTCAAGCGTGCTGTCCGCTCGGCCGACCGGCTCCCTAACCTATAAGAAACCTTTAACTCCAAATTGGCCTCTTTTCCAAAGTTCGGTGAATCCGGTGAGGCATATCGGCCCCTTTTCCCAGAAAAAAAGGGCCCAAACGCCGTCATCCCTACTACTACATCCCTACTAACTAGGTTACAGTCCACAGTTGTGGTGCTCAAGGTTACAGTCCACAGCTGGTGCACTAGGTTACAGTCCGCAGCTGGTGCACTAGTTTACAGTTCACAGTTGGGGGGCACAAGGTTACAGTCCTCCACTGGGGGCACTAGGTTACAGTCCGCTTCTGGTGCACTTGGTTTCAGTCCACAGTTGGGAGGCACTAGGTTACAGTCCGCAGCTGGGGGCACTAGGGTACAGTCCACAGCTATGGCACTAGGTTACAGTCTGCAGCTTGTGCACTAGGTTACAGTCCACAGCTGAGGGAACTAGGTTACAGTCCGCAGCTGGTGCACTAGGTTACAATACAAAGCTGGGGGCACTAGGTTACAGTCCAGAGCTGGGGCACTAGGTTTCAGTCCACAGCTGGGTGCACTAGGTTACAGTCCTCAACTGGGTGCACTAGGTTACAGTCCACAGATGGGGGCACTAGGTTACAGTCCGCAGCTGGTGCACTAGGTTACAGTCCACAGCTGGGGCAGTAGGTTGCAGTCCACAGCTGGGGCAGTAAGTTACAGTCCGCAGCTGGTGCACTAGGTTACAGTCCGCAGCTGGAAGCCCTATGTTACAGTCCGCAGCCGAGGTCACTGGGTAACAGTCCGCAGCTGGGGACACTAGGTTACAGTCCACAGCTGGGGCAGTAGGTTACAGTCCACGGCTGGGGGCACTAGGTTACAATCCACAGCTGGGGTAGTAGGTTACAGTCCGCAGCTGGTGCACTAGGTTACAGTCCGCAGCTGGAAGCCCTATGTTACAGTCCGCAGCCGGGGTCACTGGGTAACAGTCCGCAGCTGGGGACACTAGGTTACAGTCCGCAGCTGGTGCACTAGGTTACAGTCCGCAGCTGGAA
>WNGS01167171.1:0-11939 GCA_020271785.1 Procambarus virginalis | reverse complement strand
TTCAGAGTATAGTGTTCTGCGCTTGTCACATGACCAATGGGATAATAAAAGAGACACAGGAAGCGCCCAAAAAAGATAAAACCATGTCAATTATAACATTTATATTGTTGGGGTGGGCGGGGCTGGGTGGGGGTGGGCGGGGGTGGGCGGGGCTGGGTGGGGGAGGGGCGGGGAGGACCAGATACCCATGGCAGCAACTCAACCTCTCACTTCTCATGGCCAAGGTCAACGCTGCCAGCCGTACGACTCATCTTGCAGTGCTGCCAGTTGTATGACTACTCTCTTCTTGCAGCGCTGCCAGCCATACGACTACTCTTGCAGTGCTGCCAGCCATACGACTCATCTTGCAGTGCTGCCAGCAGTACGACTCGTCTTGCAGTGCTGCCAGCCGTACGACTCGTCTTGCAGTGCTGCCAGCCATACGACTATTGCAGTCCCGCCAGCCATACGACTACTCTTGCAGTGCTGCCAGCCGTACGACTCATCTTGCAGTGCTGCCAGCAGTACGACTATTGCAGTCCCGCCAGCCATACGACTACTCTTGCAGTGCTGCCAGCCGTACGACTCATCTTGCAGTGCTGCCAGCAGTACGACTCATCTTGCAGTGCTGCCAGTTGTATGACTAGTCTTGCAGTGCTGCCAGCCATACGACTACTCTTGCAGTGCTGCCAGCAGTACGACTCATCTTGCAGTGCTGCCAGCAGTACGACTCATCTTGCAGTGCTGCCAGCAGTACGACTCATCTTGCAGTGCTGCCAGCAGTACGACTCATCTTGCAGTGCTGCCAGCAGTACGACTCATCTTGCAGTGCTGCCAGCAGTACGACTCATCTTGCAGTGCTGCCAGCAGTACGACTCATCTTGCAGTGCTGCCAGCAGTACGACTCGTCTTGCAGTGCTGCCAGCCGTACGATTCATCCTGCAGTGCTGCCAGCAGTACGATTCATCTTGCAGTGCTGCCAGCCGTACGATTCATCCTGCAGTGCTGCCAGCAGTACGATTCATCTTGCAGTGCTGCCAGCAGTACGATACATCCTGCAGTGCTGCCAGCAGTACGATTCATCCTGCAGTGCTGCCAGCAGTACGATACATACTGCAGTGCTGCCAGCAGTACGATACATCCTGCAGTGCTGCCAGCAGTACGATACATCCTGCAGTGCTGCCAGCAGTACGATACATCCTGCAGTGCTGCCAGCAGTACGATACATCCTGCAGTGCTGCCAGCAGTACGATACATCCTGCAGTGCTGCCAGCAGTACGATACATAGCTTAGGTCATAACGCTTTTGGGAAGGCTAAAAAAGGCTACATTTTTTACGGAGTGGTACTGGAGAGAACGGTCTTATTAGTGACGTAACAACGCATGGTTCTGGGTACTAATTATTGTTTTGAGTAGTCCTGAAGGTAGTTTCCGACGCGAGGCATTATGGGAGACATTTATTTTACAATGCATCCCATACCCATCCTGTGAGTGGTAGTGGATCCCATACCCATCCTGTGGGTGGTAGTGGACCCCCATACCCATCCTGTGGGTGGTAGTGGACCCCATACCCATCCTGTGGGTGGTAGTGGACCCCATACCCATCCTGTGGGTGGTAGTGGACCCCATACCCATCCTGTGGGTGGTAGTGGACCCCATACCCATCCTGTGGGTGGTAGTGGACCCCATACCCATCCTGTGGGTGGTAGTGGACCCCATACCCATCCTGTGGGTGGTAGTGGACCCCATACCCATCCTGTGGATGGTAGTGGACCCCCATACCCATCCTGTGGGTGGTAGTGGACCCCATACCCATCCTGTGGGCGGTAGTGGACCCCATACCCATCCTGTGGGCGGTAGTGGACCCCGTACCCATCCTGTGGGCGGTAGTGGACCCCGTACCCATCCTGTGGGTGGTAGTGGACCCCATACCCATCCTGTGGGTGGTAGTGGACCCCCATACCCATCCTGTGAGTGGTAGTGGATCCCATACCCATCCTGTGGGTGGTAGTGGATCCCATACCCATCCTGTGGGTGGTAGTGGACCCCATACCCATCCTGTGGGTGGTAGTGGACCCCATACCCATCCTGTGGGTGGTAGTGGACCCCATACTCATCCTGTGGGTGGTAGTGGACCCCATACCCATTCTGTGGGTGGTAGTGGACCCCCATACCCATCCCGTGGGTGGTAGTGGACCCCATACCCATCCTGTGGGTGGTAGTGGACCCCCATACCCATCCTGTGGGTGGTAGTGGACCCCATACCCATTCTGTGGGTGGTAGTGGAGCCCCATACCCATCCTGTGGGTGGTAGTGGACCCCATACCCATCCTGTGGGTGGTAGTGGACCCCCATACCCATCCTGTGGGTGGTAGTGGACTCCATACCCATCCTGTGGGTGGTAGTGGACTCCATACCCATCCTGTGGGTGGTAGTGGACCCCATACCCATCCTGTGGGTGGTAGTGGAGCCCCATACCCATCCTGTGGGTGGTAGTGGACCCCATACCCATCCTGTGGGTGGTAGTGGACCCCCATACCCATCCTGTGGGTGGTAGTGGACCCCCATACCCATCCTGTGGGTGGTAGTGGACCCCCATACCCATCCTGTGGGTGGTAGTGGACCCCCATACCCATCCTGTGGGTGGTAGTGGATCCCATACCCATCCTGTGGGTGGTAGTGGACCCCATACCCATCCTGTGGGTGGTAGTGGACCCCATACCCATCCTGTGGGTGGTAGTGGCCCCCTACCCATCCTGTGGGTGGTAGTGGACCCCATGCCCATCCTGTGGGTGGTAGTGGACCCCATACCCATCCTGTGGGTGGTAGTGGACCCCATACCCATCCTGTGGGTGGTAGTGGACCCCATACCCATCCTGTGGGTGGTAGTGGACCCCATACCCATCCTGTGGGTGGTAGTGGCCCCCTACCCATCCTGTGGGTGGTAGTGGACCCCATGCCCATCCTGTGGGTGGTAGTGGACCCCATACCCATCCTGTGGGTGGTAGTGGACCCCATACCCATCCTGTGGGTGGTAGTGGACCCCATACCCATCCTGTGGGTGGTAGTGGACCCCATACCCATCCTGTGGGTGGTAGTGGACCCCATACCCATCCTGTGGGTGGTAGTGAACCCCCATACCTATCCTGTGGGCGGTAGTGCTGCTGCTGAACGTTAAACAAAGATTTTAACTTAAATGTGTGCGCGCCAAGAGTTCAATCCCAACAAATGTAAGGTGATGATAGGAAACCTTATATATTAGTCTAGATGCAATCTACACAATAAGAGAACAGCAACTACAAGGAAACATGTATGAGTGGATATTAATTAATAAAACCACAAGAAGCACACACAAGCAACATAACATCAGCGGCATATGTGAAGGTGGCAAACATTAGAACAGCTACAATCTTAAATTAAAAAAATATCACAGTTTACACAGCCTATGTGAGGCCAATACAAAAATAGCACTGGGACTAATCTTGCTAATACAGCGAATATTTTACTTAGTTTGCTGTAATGACAAAATACCTTTCTATGCACCTTTGTATAAAAATGCAATTGCATGCACATTTTTATACCATATTAAACTAGAAAAGTGCAAAGGTTTACAACCAGACTTGTCAACACAGGAGTGGTTTCAATTACACAACACCGTAAATATGATCTTCAAAGTGACCCTTACGTCACACACACACACGCGCGCGCACACACACACACACACACACACACACACACACACACACACACACACACACACACACACACACACTTCCAAGATGACCACATACAGTGGAGACGCCAAAGTGGACCCCTTAAGCCNATTTGCATGAAAGATGATGCAAAAAGAGGCTTCTGGGCCAGGATTTATCAAGCATTTATGAATCCATTTACGAAACCTGTGCATCCTTCTCTATTCTGGATGTCTTTGTTGACTTGAATGAAACAGTTTAGCTTCGAAGGACCAAGAGGTGTTTCTAACAACAATAACCTTGGGTTATGAAGTTTCAAAACCCATAAACTGTTTAATAAATATAAATAATGCTGCCATGATTGAGGAAAGATGCACAGGTTTCAAAGTAAACACACAAAAGTGCTCTATAAAACCTGGTCCTTGTTACTGTGTGAAATATTTTTCTCCTTGTGCTGTTTCCTTCAAAGAGGACCATTTTGTTTCATTTCCTACCAACTGTACATTTTGGAACTATCTTTACACACACACTAACCATCCTGGCACAACGATTCGCTGCGTTTTTAACAACTCGGTCCTCGTACAACTTTTATCTTTTCTGCTGTCTTGTTAACCCCTAAATTGCTCCAATCGTAAATGTGCGATTTCCTCCTTTGCTCCAATAATTTACAATTTATCCTTACAGGTTATCAAACCATTTTTTTTCACTGCACACCTAGATGTAGAACTTTTAAATACCTTAGCAACCTAAGGGTTAATTATTAACTGTTTTCTGTTGATCACATTTTTTTTCCCAAACCAATTTCACTTAGCATTTGAACACAAGACGTCTTCGAGTATTTTAGACGTACGAGTACATATTACGTTGTTCTACGAGACCCCATCTTCCCTCTCTCCCCAACAATCCCACCCTTTGTCACCTCCGTCAGGCAGTTCAGCCCAGCACCAATTCCTCGGCGGTGTTGGGGGCATCCATGAGCTTCAGCAGCCCGAAGAAAGTATTTTCGTGGCGTCTGACGGGCGTCGTGTACTGCTCAACATCTTTAATGTAGACGGCCGCGTTCTGTGTGGGGAGAAATGACCGATTTAGTTTATACAAATTATATATGAACAAAATATATACTTGCATCATATAAGATGACTGCCAAATTGTGAAACAATATTCAGAAGCTGAAAACTGTATAGTGTGATATATTTAAACATACACTTTATAAAAAAAATCATAAATTATAATTACTAATTTTTATATTATTTGGAGGTTAATAATTGCTAAACGTGGCTTGTATCAGCTGACACTTGCTCATGGCTAATAACGTTCCTCAAAACTTATTGTACTGCTATATCGTATTACACTGATCACCTTAGAATATTCTGTAAAAGAATCAATTAATGTCTACTGTTTTTAATGTATTGACAAGACCATGACTACTGCTCTTAATATATTGGCAAGACAATTTATGGCTACTGCTCTTAACATATTGGCAAGACTTTAGGTGGAGATATAAGGGGTAAATCTTAGTAAGCACTAATGGATATATAAAAGGGTTAACTTTAATCAGGAATACTCACCAGGAGATGTAGCCAGATAGGTGGATGGGGTGGGTAAATTCACCATGGGGAGATAAGTGGGTGAGTAGACTTGCACCATGGGGGGATAGGTCAGCAAGTCGACTCACCACAGAGTAGCAGGTGGGCAGACAGTCATAACTGGGAGGTGGGGGCGAGACATGTAGGAGGGCGATTTCTGATTTACCAACGGAAAGGAGAGGAGACTCACCTTGGGCAGATAGGTGGCCCCAGCAGTGTGACAGGAATGTGAGGGCTGGGTTGGCGCCAGAGTGCACTCCATGATCGGGATGTCATCAACCAGGATCTGGAAACCGGTGCCGAAACGTCCGGATTCGTACAACACCTGCAAGTGAAGTGCACAGGTGAGAAGCCATAACAACCTGCCCCACACACGACGAAACTACAACGTTCGAACGAGTTTGAACACCTAACAAGTTGTAACAAACAATATGGCCATTTTTAAAAACGTTCTAAAACGTCATAAAAAACGTGATACCAAGATGTAACAACATTCTAATACGTTATAAAAACGTTATATAAAAATGTCAACTTTATTTGCACAAGTAGGAACCCATTACATTACTGGGGACAGGGAAAGGGTTTATGTTAATGATGTCCTCCCCTACCAACGACTGACCATTCCCCCAGAATGCAACCCACAACAATTGCCTAACTCCCAGATATCTACCGCTATCTGAACAGTGGTTTCTGCTGAGAGGAAACGTGTCAAAAACATATCCTCATGCACGGCAGTCGAACCCGGGACTTTTCGGGTGTGAACTATCCGTACTGACCACCGAGCAACAGGATCTAACGGATCACCTTGAGGTTATCTTGAGATGATTTCGGGGCTTTTTAGTGTCCCCGCGGCCCGGTCCTCGACCAGGCCTCCACCCCCAGGAAGCAGCCCGTGACAGCTGACTAACACCCAGGTACCTATTTTACTGCTAGGTAACAGGGGCATAGGGTGAAAGAAACTCTGCCCATTGTTTCTCGCCGGCGCCTGGGATCGAACCCAGGACCACAGGATCACAAATCCAGCGTGCTGTCCGCTCGGCCGACCGGCTCCCTAATCATGCTCACTACCACTGTACCTACGTCATAAGAATGTTGTAGCTACGTCATAAGAATGTTGTAGCTACGTCATAAGAATGTTGTAGCTACGTCATAAGAATGTTGTAGCTACATCATAAGAAGTTGTAGCTACGTCATAAGAATGTTGTAGCTATGTCATAAGAATGTTGTAGCTACGTCATAAGAATGTTGTAGCTATGTTATAAGAATGTTGCAGCTGTGTTATAAGAATGTTGTAGCTATGTTATAAGAATGTTGCAGCTGTGTTATAAGAATGTTGTAGCTATGTTATAAGAATGTTGCAGCTACGTTATAAGAATGTTGTGGCATTAAAAACGTTATGGCCATGTAGTGGTTTGCTGGGTAAAATAGATCGTCATTCTTAATGTCTCCAGAAATAGAGAAAACTTTATCAAGTGGGGACTCTGGGGGTCAGAGCCAAGGACATGAGGAGTCGACATAACCATGAGTGTGTCAACAGTATTCATGTAAACACACACGGCACCACAGGCACGAACCTTTTATGCTCACACTTATAATTAGGCTTGGATGGGATGGGGTTGTGTGTGTGTGTGTCATGCGGATGTATGCATACTTGAGCATGATGGTTGTATGTATATGTGGGGGGAAGTATACTGCATGAATGATATGATCGTATATAAATATGCGTGCACACAGTCAATACAAAGTTTCTGGAAGTCGTGAGTGATTTTTTTTTACACAGGTGGGTACAGGAGCAGACGACTGCTGACTCCTCTTAGCAGTCCGAGAGCTTTCCCTTCCCATAGCTCATGGTAAGCCTTACCCTACTAGTTTTACACACAGGAGGGTACAGGAGCAGACGACTGCTGACTCCTGTTAGCTGGCTGAGAGCTTTCCCTTCCCATAGCTCATGGTAAGCCTTACCCTACTAGTTTACCCTACACAGGTGGGTACAGGAGCAGACGACTGCTGACTCCTGTTAGCTGGCTGAGAGCTTTCCCTTCCCATAGCTCATGGTAAGCCTTACCCTACTAGTTTTACACACAGGTGGGTACAGGAGCAGACGACTGCTGACTCCTGTTAGCAGGCTGAGAGCTTTCCCTTCCCATAGCTCATGGTAAGCCTTACCCTACTAGTTTTACACATAGGTGGGTACAGGAGCAGACGACTGCTGACTCCCGTTAGCTGGCTGAGAGCTTTCCCTTCCCAAAGCTCATGGTAAGCCTTACCCTACTAGTTTTACACACAGGAGGGTACAGGAGCAGACGACTGCCGACTCCTGTTAGCTGGCTGAGAGCTTTCCCTTCCCATAGCTCATGGTAAGCCTTACCCTACTAGTTTTACACACAGGTGGGTACAGGAGCAGACGACTGCTGACTCCTGTTAGCTGGCTGAGAGCTTTCCCTTCCCATAGTTCATGGTAAGCCTTACCCTACTAGTTTTACACACAGGTGGGTACAGGAGCAGACGACTGCTGACTCCTGTTAGCTGGCTGAGAGCTTTCCCTTCCCATAGCTCATGGTAAGCCTTACCCTACTAGTTTACACACAGGAGGGTACAGGAGCAGACGACTGCTGACTCCTGTTAGCAGGCGAGAGCTTTCCCTTCCCATAGCTCATGGTAAGCCTTACCCTACTAGTTTTACACACAGGAGGGTACAGGAGCAGACGACTGCTGACTCCTGTTAGCAGGCTGAGAGCTTTCCCTTCCCATAGCTCATGGTAAGCCTTACAATAATAGGTTTCTCTGGAACACGACCCACAAATCAGTTTAACAACCAGGAACCCAATTACTGCCGAGTGAACAATTAAGGGTTCTTGAAATTTCTTGAAAACAAAACTGAATATTGGTCTTGAAGACAGAATTGTCTTTCCACGTTTTCTTTAATGAAGGCTGCATTTTATCATACTAATAAGGCTGATTTTTCATTCTGCTGTGAAATATGGCTGAATTTGTTTTCAAGAAGCCTGAATTCATTTGCGAGTCGAGAACGAAGCCGACTGTACTACCGAGACCCCTGATTTCTTTCCAATATTTGTGTTCTGGAATTTAAGCCTTAAATCCAAAAAAGTAGTACAGTCGGGTTCGTTGTCGACTCCCCATCAAGAATTCCAGGTTCGAAATGGTTGAGGCACATTTCGTATCACCTAATGCACCTGTTCACCCAGCAGTATATAGATACCCAGGAGTTAAGTAAGCTTGTTGTGGGGGTTGTATCTTGAGAAAGGTCAGTATTCGACCCTGGGTAAAGACCTTGATATAAACCTAACATGTATTATATATATATATATATATATATATATATATATATATATATATATATATAATATATATATATATATATATATATATATATACACACACTGGCCCCTGACCCGATGAATTCATATATACATCTGTCCCCTGACACAAGGAATTCCATTATTTGACTTCTTCGTAACGACTGTTCACCTAGCAGAGCTTCCCCTTCAGTGAAGCTCAGTTCTCCTTTACTGTTTTGACTTCTCCATGAATAACTAAAATATTCTCGTTCTCATTCTCTCTCTCTCTCTCTCGCTACACTGTTTCTTGTTGTATATACACTGCGAGTTCACTCTAATCCTGGACTATGTTGAGTTCTATAATACATTTCCTGGTTAGGCAGTACGCTACTGTGGTGGCTTTAATTCTCTCGGGCATATGATAGACATTCAGCTACGTGAACTGAGGGATTCAGTATGGATATAGAACCATATACGGGAAACATAAGCATCAAGCTTCTCAAATATACACAGTCTCCTTCTATACCCTTTAGACAGATAGGCTGAATATCTGGTCGTAGCGTTTCGTCCTGGTGGGAGGAGCCACTGTGGTACTGTCACAACTCGTCCTCAACTCAAGTCCATTCTATCCAGCGGTCGTCCCCCACAGACGCATTCATAAATTTTAACATGTTCATACAAAAGTTATTTTCTCAAATATAAATTAATATTATAATAGCATATTGTGCATATATAGGCATAGGGTAGGTTAGGTGTTTAGGTTCTGTTGGCGATTATTTGTATTTGTAGTACGTGGGTGAAGCATTTACAGCGTTGTGGTTCGAACAAAATTCGTCAGTGAAGCACTTGTTCCGGAACTTTTCGAACATCAACAGTTGTGAGTCGCGTGTAATAGCCCGTCCTCCAAACAAAGATCCAAAAGTGATTCCATCCACCCGCCAAACCCGCTGTTTACAAATGAAAAACGGTTTACACACGACTCGCAACTGATTTCGTTGTAACACTTCCGGAACAAGTGCTTCGCTGACGAATTTTGTTCGAACCACAATGCTGTAAATGCTTCACCCATGTACTACAAATAATCGCCAACAGAACCTAATCACCTAACATACCCTAAGGCTATATATGCTCAATATGCTAATATTTAATTTATATTTTATAGAAAATTCCTGTTTTGAATGAACAGCATGTTAAAATTTAAGAATGCGTTTGCGGGGGTCGACCGCTGGATGGAATGGACTCTAGTCGCGAATGGGTTGCATAAACAGGGCGTTTAGCGGGTGCACGGAATCACTTTTGGCTCTGTTTGGAGGACGGGCTGCGTGCTGTACATTTGGGTTCCATCTCAACTCACTATCAGGAATCTTGAGGGTTCGAAACTGGCCAGACAGAAATGATTAGGCACGCTTCCTTTCGACTAATTCCTCTATTCACCCAGTAGTAAATAGGTACTCATTGACACAAACCTAATATATATACATACACTGCTGCCTGCCCTGCGAAAACAAAATATTAATTATTAAATAGATAGTGCCGTTGCTCCCCAAGATGTAAACTCGACAATGGTAAACCAGAAAAGACAACTCCGAAAAATAATTGACCTCAAACAAGAAACCACAAGAGAAAACGGGACAAAAAAAATCACAAGAGAAAACGGAAAAGAAACTTTGCAGCAGAAACTAGACCAAAAAGAACCGTAAGAGAAAACAGGACTTACCTGAGCATAAAGGTAGTAGAGTCCGGCTTCCCTGACCGTCACCTTTCCATGGTTCAGTGTGTACTTGCGATTGAGGCCCAGTTTGTCCATCCAGATAGCCGGAGACCATTCCTCGTGTATTTGTCCACTGCCGTATCCTACGTTCCGTGAGGAATAGGGGACAGGGAGGACGAGAATGAGACAAGGAATAGGGACCAAGGAGACGAAGAGAGGTAAGGGAGAATCCGGATAAACAGGAGTGAATAGTAAGAGAATATCGAATATAATATCAAGTAATAGATACATAATATGAATAACTTTATGTTCCTAATAATAATATTACATATGCATTTGTTTATTTACGTTAAAGAGTATAACATACAAATAAACACACACTAATGAGCCAAATATTAAATATATAAATACCATAAAAGGTTCAATTTAAGTAATAATAATCTTTATAGACGCCTAGAGAGCATGGAGTGACCAGAGAGAGAGCATGGAGTGACCAGAGAGAGAGCATGGAGTGACCAGAGAGAGAGCATGGAGTGACCAGAGAGAGAGAGCATGGAGTGACCAGAGAGAGAGCATGGAGTGACCAGAGAGAGAGCATGGAGTGACCAGAGAGAGAGCATGGAGTGACCAGAGAGAGAGCATGGAGTGACCAGAGAGAGAGCATGGAGTGACCAGAGAGAGAGCATGGAGTGACCAGAGAGAGAGCATGGAGTGACCAGAGAGAGAGCATGGAGTGACCAGAGAGAGAGCATGGAGTGGCCAGAGAGAGAGCATGGAGTGGCCAGAGAGAGAGCATGGAGTGACCAGAGAGAGAGCATGGAGTGACCAGAGAGAGAGCATGGAGTGACCAGAGAGAGAGCATGGAGTGACCAGAGAGAGAGCATGGAGTGGCCAGAGAGAGCATGGAGTGGCCAGAGAGAGAGCATGGAGTGGCCAGAGAGAGAGCATGAAGTGACCAGAGAGAGAGCATGGAGTGACCAAAGAGAGAGCATGGAGTGACCAGTGAGCATGGAGTGACCAGAGAGCATGGAGTGACCAGAGAGAGCATGGAGTGACCAGAGAGCATGGAGTGACCAGAGAGAGAGAGCATGGAGTGACCAGAGAGAGAGCATGGAGTGACCAGAGAGCATGGAGTGACCAGAGAGAGAGCATGGAGTGACCAGAGAGAGAGCATGGAGTGACCAGAGAGAGCATGGAGTGACCAGAGAGAGAGCATGGAGTGACCAGAGAGAGAGCATGGAGTGACCAGAGAGAGAGCATGGAGTGACCAGAGAGAGAGCATGGAGTGACCAGAGAGAGAGCATGGAGTGACCAGAGAGAGCATGGAGTGACCAGAGAGAGCATGGAGTGACCATAGAGAGCATGGAGTGACCAGAGAGAGTGCATGGAGTACCGTGGCGTGTGGTCCTGTTGGAAGGGGTAGCCATGAAGTGAGCCAGGGAGCCCGATGTCCGCTGGCGGCGGCGTTGTCCGTGGCCAACCTTCTTTCTAGGTTTCTTCTTTGTGTCCTGAAGCACCAAGACCCACACAGTTACGTCCAAGACCAAGATGCACATGGCGTTGAGCAAGTCCAGGTGCAATGACGTTGAGCAGGGACAAAGACAGGCATTGCAGTCCCCCAGCGTAGCAACATCAGCAACGGGCGCACGATTCATGCAAGGACAAAGGAAAAT
>WNGS01167170.1:90123-104506 GCA_020271785.1 Procambarus virginalis | reverse complement strand
ATAGGTTCGAAATTACAAGAGATGAGGTCAAAAAGCACCTATTGGAGCTGGATGTGAGAAAAGCTGTTGGGCCGGATAGAATCTCGCCATGGGTATTGAAAGAGTGTGCAGGAGCACTTTGCTTACCACTCTCCATAGTGTATAGTAAGTCACTGGAAACGGGGGACCTACCAGAAATATGGAAGACTGCTAATGTAGTACCAATATACAAAAAGGGTGACAGACAAGAGGCACTGAACTACAGGCCAGTGTCCTTAACTTGTATACCATGCAAGGTGATGGAGAAGATTGTGAGAAAAACCTAGTAACACATCTGGAGAGAAGAGACTTCGTGACAACCCATCAACATGGGTTCAGGGAGGGTAAATCTTGCCTTACAGGCTTGATAGAATTCTACGATCAGGTGACAAGAATTAAGCAAGAAAGAGAAGGGTGGGCGGACTGCATTTTTTTGGACTGTCGGAAAGCCTTTGACACAGTACCCCATAAAAGGTTGATGCATAAGCTGGAGAAACAGGCAGGAGTAACAGGTAGGGCGCTCCAGTGGATAAGGGAGTACCTAAGCAATAGGAAGCAGAGAGTTACAGTGAGGGGTGAGACCTCAGACTGGCGTGAAGTCACCAGTGGAGTCCCACAGGGCTCTGTACTTGGACCTATCCTGTTTCTGATATACGTAAATGATCTCCCAGAGGGTATAGACTCATTCCTCTCAATGTTTGCTGACGACGCCAAAATTATGAGAAGGATTAAGACAGAGGAGGACAGCTTGAGACTTCAAGAAGACCTGGACAAGCTGCAGGAATGGTCGAACAAATGGCTGTTAGAGTTTAACCCAAGCAAATGTAATGTAATGAAGATAGGGGTAGGAAGCAGGAGACCAGATACAAGGTATCATTTGGGAGATGAAATACTTCAAGAGTCAGAGAGAGAGAAAGACCTGGGGGTTGATATCACGCCAGACCTGTCCCTGAAGCTCATATCAAGAGGATAACATCAGCAGCATATGCCAGGTTGGCTAACATAAGAACGGCCTTTAGAAACTTGTGTAAGGAATCTTTCAGAACATTATATACCACATATGTCAGACCAATCCTGGAGTATGCGGCTCCAGCATGGAGTCCCTATCTAGTCAAGCATAAGACTAAACTGGAAAAGGTTCAAAGGTTTGCCACCAGACTAGTACCCGAGCTGAGAGGGATGAGCTACGAGGAGCGACTGCAGGAATTAAACCTCACTTCGTGGAAGACAGAAGAGTTAGGGGGGACATGATCACCACATTCAAGATTCTCAGGGGAATCGACAGGGTTGATAAAGACAGGCTGTTTAACACAAGGGGCACACGCACTAGGGGACACAGGTGGAAACTGAGTGCCCAAATGAGCCACAGAGACATTAGAAAGAACTTTTTCGGTGTCAGAGTAGTTAGTAAATGGAATGCATTAGGCAGTAATGTGGTGGAGGCTGACTCCATACACAGTTTCAAGTGTAGATATGATAGAGCCCAGTAGGCTCAGGAAACTGTACACCAGTTGATTGACAGTTGAGAGGCGGGACCAAAGAGCCAAAGCTCAACCCCCGCAAGCACAATTAGGTGAGTACAATTAGGTGAGTACAGTGTCTCAGCCACAGTGTCTCAGCCACAGTGTCTCAGCCACAGTGTCTCAGCCACAGTGTGTCAGTCACAGTGTCTCAGCCACAGTGTCTCAGCCTCAGTGTCTCAGCCACAGTGTCTCAGCCTTAGTGTGTCAGCCACAGTGTCTCAGCCTCAGTGTCTCAGCCACAGTGTCTCAGCCTTAGTGTGTCAGCCACAGTGTCTCAGCCACAATGTCTCAGCCTTAGTGTGTCAGCCACAGTGTCTCAGCCTTAGTGTGTCAGCTACAGTGTCTCAGCCACAGTGTCTCAGCCTTAGTGTGTCAGCCACAGTGTCTCAGCCTCAGTGTCTCAGCCACAGTGTCTCAGCTACAGTGTGTCAGCCACAGTGTGTCAGCCACAGTGTCTCAGCCACAGTGTCTCAGCCACAGTGTCTCAGCCACAGTGTCTCAGCCACAGTGTCTCAGCCACAGTGTCTCAGCCACAGTGTCTCAGCCTCAGTGTCTCAGCCTCAGTGTGTCAGCCTCAGCGCCTCAGCCTCAGTGTCTCAGTCACAGTGTCTCAGCCACAGTGTCTCAGCCTCAGTGTCTCAGCCTCAGTGTCTGATCCACAGTGTCTCAGCCACAGTGTCTCAGCCACAGTGTCTCAGCCTCAGTGTCTCAGCCACAGTGTCTCAGCCACAGTGTCTCAGCCACAGTGTGTCAGCCACAGTGTCTCAGTCACAGTGTCTCAGCCACAGTGTCTCAGCCTCAGTGTCTCAGCCTCAGTGTGTCAGCCTCAGTGTCTCAGCCTCAGTGTGTCAGCCATAGTGTCTCAGCCACAGTGTGTCAGCCACAGTGTGTCAGCCACAGTGTCTCAGCCACAGTGTCTCAGCCACAGTGTCTCAGCCTCAGTGTCTCAGCCACAGTGTCTCAGCCACAGTGTCTCAGCTACAGTGTGTCAGCCTTAGTGTCTCAGCCACAGTGTCTGCCACAGTGTCTCAACCACAGTGTCTCAACCACAGTGTGTCAGCCACAGTGTCTCAGCCACAGTGTCTCAGCCTTAGTGTCTCAGCCACAGTGTCTCAGCCACAGTGTCTCAGCCACAGTGTCTCAGCCTCAGGGTCTCAGCCACAGTGTCTCAGCCACAGTGTCTCAGCCACAGTGTCTCAGCCACAGTGTGTCAGCCACAGTGTCTCAGCCACAGTGTCTCAGCCTCAGTGTCTCAGCCACAGTGTCTCAGCCTTAGTGTGTCAGCCACAGTGTCTCAGCCTCAGTGTCTCAGCCACAGTGTCTCAGCCTTAGTGTGTCAGCCACAGTGTCTCAGCCTTAGTGTGTCAGCCACAGTGTCTCAGCCACAGTGTCTCAGCCTCAGTGTCTCAGCCACAGTGTCTCAGCCTCAGTGTCTCAGCCTCAGTGTCTCAGCCACAGTGTCTCAGCCTTAGTGTGTCAGCCACAGTGTCTCAGCCACAGTGTCTCAGCCTCAGTGTCTCAGCCACAGTGTCTCAGCCTCAGTGTCTCAGCCACAGTGTCTCAGCCACAGTGTCTCAGCCTTAGTGTGTCAGCCACAGTGTCTCAGCCTAGTGTGTCAGCCACAGTGTCTCAGCCTTAGTGTGTCAGCCACAGTGTCTCAGCCACAGTGTCTCAGCCACAGTGTCTCAGCCACAGTGTCTCAGCCACAGTGTCTCAGCCTTAGTGTGTCAGCAACAGTGTCTCAGCCTCAGTGTCTCAGCCACAGTGTCTCAGCCACAGTGGGTCAGCCACAGTGTGTCAGCCACAGTGTCTCAGCCACAGTGTCTCAGCCACAGTGTCTCAGCCACAGTGTCTCAGCCACAGTGTCTCAGCCTCAGTGTCTCAGCCTCAGTGTGTCAGCCTCAGTGTCTCAGCCTCAGTGTGTCAGCCTTAGTGTCTCAGCCACAGTGTCTCAGCCACAGTGTCTCAGCCACAGTGTCTCAGCCACAGTGTCTCAGCCACAGTGTCTCAGCCACAGTGTCTCAGCCACAGTGTCTCAGCCACAGTGTCTCAGCCACAGTGTCTCAGCCTCAGTGTCTCAGCCTCAGTGTCTCAGCCTCAGTGTCTCAGCCTCAGTGTGTCAGCCATAGTGTCTCAGCCACAGTGTGTCAGCCACAGTGTGTCAGCCACAGTGTCTCAGCCACAGTGTCTCAGCCACAGTGTCTCAGCCTCAGTGTCTCAGCCACAGTGTCTCAGCCACAGTGTCTCAGCCTCAGTGTCTCAGCCACAGTGTCTCAGCCACAGTGTCTCAGCCTCAGTGTCTCCACAGTGTCAGCCACAGTGTCTCAGCCACAGTGTCTCAGCCACAGTGTCTCAGCCTCAGTGTCTCAGCCACAGTGTCTCAGCCACAGTGTGTCAGCCTCAGTGTCTCAACCACAGAGTCTCAGCCACAGTGTGTCAGCCACAGTGTCTCAGCCTCAGTGTGTCAGCCTCAGTGTCTCAGCCTCAGTGTCTCAGCCTCAGTGTGTCAGCCTCAGTGTCTCAGCCACAGTGTGTCAGCCACAGTGTCTCAGCCACAGTGTGTCAGCCACAGTGTCTCAGCCTCAGTGTGTCAGCCTCAGTGTCTCAGCCTCAGTGTCTCAGCCTCAGTGTGTCAGCCTCAGTGTCTCAGCCTCAGTGTCTCAGCCACAGTGTCTCAGCCACAGTGTCTCAGCCTTAGTGTGTCAGCCACAGTGTCTCAGCCTTAGTGTGTCAGCCACAGTGTCTCAGCCACAGTGTCTCAGCCACAGTGTCTCAGCCACAGTGTGTCAGCCTCAGTGTGTCAGCCACAGTGTGTCAGCCACAGTGTCTCAGCCACAGTGTCTCAGCCACAGTGTCTCAGAATCAGTGTCTCAGCCACAGTGTCTCAGCCACAGTGTCTCAGCCACAGTGTCTCAGCCTCAGTGTGTCAGCCACAGTGTCTCAGCCTCAGTGTGTCAGCCACAGTGTCTCAGCCACAGTGTCTCAGCCACAGTGTCTCAGCCTCAGTGTCTCAGCCAAGTGTCTCAGCCTCAGTGTCTCAGCCACAGTGTCTCAGCCACAGTGTCTCAGCCTCAGTGTCTCAGCCTCAGTGTCTCAGCCACAGTGTCTCAGCCACAGTGTCTCAGCCTTAGTGTCTCAGCCTTAGTGTCTCAGCCACAGTGTGTCAGCCACAGTGTCTCAGCCACAGTGTCTCAGCCTTAGTGTCTCAGCCTCAGTGTCTCAGCCACAGTGTCTCAGCCTTAGTGTCTCAGCCTTAGTGTCTCAGCCACAGTGTCTCAGCCTTAGTGTCTCAGCTACAGTGTCTCAGCCTTAGTGTCGCAGCCACAGTGTCTCAACCACAGTGTCTCAGCCACAGTGTCTCAGCCTCAGTGTCACAGCCACAGTGTCTCAGCCACAGTGTCTCAGCCACAGTGTCTCAGCCACAGTGTCTCAGCCACAGTGTCTCATCCACAATGTCTCAGCCTCAGTGTCTCAGCCAAAGTGTCTCAGCCTCAGTGTCTCAGCCACAGTGTCTCAGCCACAGTGTCTCAGCCTCAGTGTCTCAGCCTCAGTGTCTCAGCCACAGTGTCTCAGCCACAGTGTCTCAGCCTTAGTGTCTCAGCCTTAGTGTCTCAGCCACAGTGTGTCAGCCACAGTGTCTCAGCCACAGTGTCTCAGCCTTAGTGTCTCAGCCTCAGTGTCTCAGCCACAGTGTCTCAGCCTTAGTGTCTCAGCCTTAGTGTCTCAGCCACAGTGTCTCAGCCTTAGTGTCTCAGCTACAGTGTCTCAGCCTTAGTGTCTCAGCCACAGTGTCTCAGCCACAGTGTCTCAGCCACAGTGTCTCAGCCTCAGTGTCACAGCCACAGTGTCTCAGCCTCAGTGTCTCAGCCTCAGTGTCTCAGCCACAGTGTCTCAGCCTCAGTGTGTCAGCCACAGTGTCTCAACCACAGTGTCTCAGCCACAGTGTGTCAGCCACAGTGTCTCAGCCACAGTGTCTCAGCCACAGTGTCTCAGCCACAGTGTCTCAGCCACGGTGTCTCAGCCACAGTGTCTCCGCCACAGTGTCTCAGCCACAGTGTCTCAGCCTCAGTGTCTCAGCCTCAGTGTCTCAGCCACAGTGTCTCAGCCTCAGTGTCTCAGCCTCAGTGTCTCAGCCTCAGTGTCTCAGCCACAGTGTCTCAGCCACAGTGTCTCAGCCTCAGTGTCTCAGCCAGAGGATAACATCAGCAGCATATGCCAGGTTGGCTAACATAAGAACGGCCTTTAGAAACTTGTGTAAGGAATCTTTCAGAACATTATATACCACATATGTCAGACCAATCCTGGAGTATGCGGCTCCAGCATGGAGTCCCTATCTAGTCAAGCATAAGACCAACTGGAAAAGGTTCAAAGGTTTGCCACCAGACTAGTACCCGAGCTGAGAGGTATGAGCTACGAGGAGCGACTGCAGGAATTAAACCTCACTTCGTTGGAAGACAGAAGAGTTAGGGGGGACATGATCACCACATTCAAGATTCTCAGGGGAATCGACAGGGTTGATAAAGACAGGCTGTTTAACACAAGGGGCACACGCACTAGGGGACACAGGTGGAAACTGAGTGCCCAAATGAGCCACAGAGATATTAGAAAGAACTTTTTAGTGTCAGAGTGGTTGACAAATGGAATGCATTAGGAAGCGATGTGGTGGAGGCTGACTCCATACACAGTTTCAAGTGTAGATATGATAGAGACCATTAGGCTCAGGAAACTGTACACCTGTTGATTGACGGTTGAGAGGCGGGACCAAAGAGCCAGAGCTCAACCCCCGCAAGCACAACTAGGTGAGTACAACTAGGTGAGTACAGTGTCTCAGCCACAGTGTCTCAGCCACAGTGTCTCAGCAACAGTGTCTCAGCCACAGTGTCTCAGCCTCAGTGTGTCAGCCACAGTGTCTCAGCCACAGTGTCTCAGCCTCAGTGTCTCAGCCACAGTGTCTCAGCCTTAGTGTCTCAGCCACAGTGTCTCAGACACAGTGTCTCAGCCACAGTGTCTCAGCCACAGAGTCTCAGCCACAGTGTCTCAGCCACAGTGTGTCAGCCTCAGTGTCTCAGCCTCAGTGTGTCAGCCACAGTGTCTCAGCCACAGTGTCTCAGCCTCAGTGTGTCAGCCACAGTGTCTCAGCCACAGTGTCTCAGCCACAGTGTCTCAGCCTCAGTTGTCAGCCACAGTGTCTCAGCCACAGTGTCTCAGCCTCAGTGTCTCAGCCACAGTGTCTCAACCACAGTGTCTCAGCAACAGTGTCTCAGCCACAGTGTGTCAGCCACAGTGTCTCAGCCACAGTGTCTCAGCCTCAGTGTCTCAGCCACAGTGTCTCAGCCTTAGTGTGTCAGCCACAGTGTCTCAGGCTCAGTGTCTCAGCCACAGTGTCTCAGCCTAGTGTGTCAGCCACAGTGTCTCAGCCACAGTGTCTCAGCCTCAGTGTCTCAGCCACAGTGTCTCAGCCACAGTGTCTCAGCTTTAGTGTGTCAGCCACAGTGTCTCAGCCTTAGTGTGTCAGCCACAGTGTCTCAGCCACAGTGTCTCAGCCACAGTGTCTCAGCCACAGTGTCTCAGCCACAGTGTCTCAGCCTTAGTGTGTCAGCCACAGTGTCTCAGCCACAGTGTCTCAGCCTCAGTGTCTCAGCCTCAGTGTCTCAGCCTCAGTGTCTCAGCCTCAGTGTCTCAGCCACAGTGTCTCAGCCTTAGTGTGTCAGCCACAGTGTCTCAGCCACAGTGTCTCAGCCTCAGTGTCTCAGCCACAGTGTCTCAGCCTCAGTGTCTCAGCCACAGTGTCTCAGCCACAGTGTCTCAGCCTTAGTGTGTCAGCCACAGTGTCTCAGCCTTAGTGTGTCAGCCACAGTGTCTCAGCCTTAGTGTGTCAGCCACAGTGTCTCAGCCACAGTGTCTCAGCCACAGTGTCTCAGCCACAGTGTCTCAGCCACAGTGTCTCAGCCTTAGTGTGTCAGCCACAGTGTCTCAGCCTCAGTGTCTCAGCCACAGTGTCTCAGCCACAGTGGGTCAGCCACAGTGTGTCAGCCACAGTGTCTCAGCCACAGTGTCTCAGCCACAGTGTCTCAGCCACAGTGTCTCAGCCACAGTGTCTCAGCCTCAGTGTCTAAGCCTCAGTGTGTCAGCCTCAGCGTCTCAGCCTCAGTGTGTCAGCCTTAGTGTCTCAGCCACAGTGTGTCATCCACAGTGTCTCAGCCACAGTGTCTCAGCCACAGTGTCTCAGCCACAGTGTCTCAGCAACAGTGTGTCAGCCACAGTGTCTCAGTCACAGGTGTCTCAGACACAGTGTCTCAGCCTCAGTGTCTCAGCCTCAGTGTGTCAGCCTCAGGTCTCAGCCCAGTGTTCAGCCATAGTGTCTCAGCCACAGGTGTCAGCCACAGTGTGTCAGCCACAGTGTCTCAGCAACAGTGCCTCAGCCACAGTGTCTCAGCCTCAGTGTCTCAGCCACAATGTCTCAGCCACAGTGTCTCAGCCTCAGTGTCTCAGCCACAGTGTCTCAGCCACAGTGTTTCAGCCTCAGTGTCTCAAACCACAGTGTCTCAGCACACAGTGTGTCAGCCACAGGTTTCAGCCACAGTGTCTCAGCCTCAGTGTCTCAGCCCACAGTGTCTCAGCCACAGTGTGTCAGCCTCAGTGTCTCAACCACGAGTCTCAGCACAGTGTGTCAGCACAGTGTCTCAGCCTCAGTGTGTCAGCCTCAGTGTCTCAGCCTCAGTGTTCAGCCTCAGTGTGTCAGCCTCAGTGTCTCAGCACAATGTCTCAGCCACAGTGTCTCAGCCTCAGTGTCTCAGCCACAGTGTCTCAGCACAGTGTTTCAGCCTCAGTGTCTCAACACAGAGGTCTCAGCCACAGTGTGTCAGCCACAGTGTCTCAGCCTCAGTGTGTCAGCCTCAGTGTCTCAGCCTCAGTGTCTCAGCCTCAGTGTGTCAGCCTCAGTGTCTCAGCCACAGTGTGTCAAACCACAGTGTCTCAGCCACAGTGTGTCGCCACAGTGTCTCAGCCTCAGTGTGTCAGCCTCAGTGTCTCAGCCTCAGTGTCTCAGCCTCCAGTGTGACAGCCTCAGTGTCTCAGCCTCAGTGTCTCAGCCACAGTGTCTCAGCCACAGTGTCTCAGCCGTAGTGTGTCAGCCACAGTGTCTCAGCTTAGTGTGTTCAGCCACAGTGTCTCAGCCACAGTGTCTCAGCCACAGTGTCTCAGCCACAGGTGTCAGCCTCAGTGTCTCAGCCACAGTGTGTCAGCCACTGTGTCTCAGCCTCAGTGTGTCAGCCACAGTGTCTCAGCCTCAGTGTCTCAGCCCAGTGTGTCAGCCTCATTGTCTCAGCCACAGTGTCAGCCACAGTGTCTCAGCCACAGTGTGTCAGCCACAGTGTCTCAGCCACAGTGTCTCAGCCTCAGTGTGTCAGCCTCAGTGTCTCAGCATCAGGGTGTCAGCCACAGTGTCTCAGCCTAGTGTGTCAGCCACAGTGTCTCAGCTATAGTGTCTCAGCCACAGTGTCTCAGCCACAGTGTCTCAGCCTTAGTGTCTCAGCCACAGTGTCTCAGCCACAGTGTCTCACACAGTGTCTAAAGCCTAGTGTGTCAGCCACAGTGTCTCAGCCTAGTGTCTCAGCCACAGTGTCTCAGCCACAGTGTCTCAGCCACAGTGTCTCAGCCACAGTGTCTCAGCCACAGTGTCTCAGCCTTAGTGTGTCAGCCACAGTGTCTCAGCCACAGTGTCTCAGCCTCAGTGTCTCAGCCTCAGTGTCTCAGCCTCAGTGTCTCAGCCTCAGTGTCTCAGCCACAGGTCTCAGCCTTAGTGT
This sequence comes from Procambarus virginalis, assembly GCA_020271785.1. Taxonomy (NCBI): domain Eukaryota; kingdom Metazoa; phylum Arthropoda; class Malacostraca; order Decapoda; family Cambaridae; genus Procambarus; species Procambarus virginalis. The sequence goes on along the minus strand of WNGS01167170.1, from coordinate 95,160 downwards.
GTCAGCCACAGTGTCTCAGCCACAGTGTCTCAGCCTCAGTGTCTCAGCCAAGTGTCTCAGCCTCAGTGTCTCAGCCACAGTGTCTCAGCCAAGTGTCTCAGCCTTAGGTGTCAGCCACAGTGTCTCAGCCTTAGTGTGTCAGCCACAGTGTCTCAGCCTTAGTGTGTCAGCCACAGTGTATCCAGCCACAGTGTCTCAGCCACAGTGTCTCAGCCACAGTGTCTCAGCCACAGTGTCTCAGCCTTAGTGTGTCAGCCACAGTGTCTCAGCCTCAGTGTCTCAGCCACAGTGTCTCAGCCACAGGGGTCAGCCACAGTGTGTCAGCCACAGTGTCTCAGCCACGTGTCTCAGCCACAGTGTCTCAGCCACAGTGTCTCAGCCACAGTGTCTTCAGCCTCAGTGTCTAAGCTCTCAGTGTGTCAGCTCAGCGTCTCAGCCTCAGTGTGTCAGCCTAGGTGTCTCAGCCACAGTGTGTCAATCCACAGTGTCTCAGCCACAGTGTCTCAGCCACAGTGTCTCAGCCACAGTGTCTCAGCCACAGTGGTGTCAGCCACAGTGTCTCAGTCACAGTGTCTCAGCCACAGTGTCCTCAGCCTCAGTGTCTCAGCCTCAGTGTGTCAGCCTCAGTGTCTCAGCCTCAGTGTGCAGCAATAGTGTCTCAGCCACAGTGTGTCAGCCACAGTGTGTCAGCACAGGTCTCAGCCCACAGTGCTCAGCACAGTGTCTCAGCCTCAGTGTCTCAGCCACAATGTTCAGCCACAGTGTCTCAGCCTCAGTGTCTCAGCNAACTAGGAGGAGATGAATAATTCCTATGGATATACATTGGGACACAGAACTCGGACCAAGTCCGTACAAGACATATGGACTATGTCACCCAAAAATGTCTGAGGCTGTAAGCAGGTTTGTCCCAGCCCAACAGGAGAAAACAGAGAAGCAAAGGAAGAATCCGTGGTTTAATAGGGAATGTATGAAAGCAAAAGAGCTGAACAAAAGGGCATGGAGGAACTTTCGTAATAACAGAACACCAGAAAGTAGAGAGAGATCCAGAGAACCAGGAACGAGTATGTCAGTGTGAGAAGAGCAGCTGAGAAAAGGTATGAAAATGATATAGCTAACAAAGCCAAGACTGAACCAAAGCTACTACACAGTCACATCAGGAGGAAGACAACAGTGAAGGAACAGGTGATTAAACTGAGGGTGGGCGAGGACAGGTACACAGAGAATGACAAAGAGGTGTGTGAAGAACTCAACAAAAGGTTCCAGGAGGTCTTTACAATAGAACAGGGAGATATCACGGCGCTGGGAGAGGTGGCAGCAAACCAGGTGACCTTGGATAGGTTCGAAATTACAAGAGATGAGGTCAAAAAGCACCTATTGGAGCTGGATGTGAGAAAAGCTGTTGGGCCGGATGGAATCTCGCCATGGGTATTGAAAGAGTGTGCAGGAGCACTTAGCTTACCACTCTCCATAGTGTATAGTAAGTCACTGGAAACGGGGGACCTACCAGAAATATGGAAGACTGCTAATGTAGTACCAATATACAAAAAGGGTGACAGACAAGAGGCACTGAACTACAGGCCAGTGTCCTTAACTTGTATACCATGCAAGGTGATGGAGAAGATTGTGAGAAAAAACCTAGTAACACATCTGGAGAGAAGAGACTTCGTGACAACCCATCAACATGGGTTCAGGGAGGGAAAATCTTGCCTTACAGGATTGATAGAATTCTACGATCAGGTGACAAGAATTAAGCAAGAAAGAGAAGGGTGGGCGGACTGCATTTTTTTGGACTGTCGGAAAGCCTTTGACACAGTACCCCATAAAAGGTTGATGCATAAGCTGGAGAAACAGGCAGGAGTAACAGGTAGGGCGCTCCAGTGGATAAGGGAGTACCTAAGCAATAGGAAACAGAGAGTTACAGTGAGGGGTGAGACCTCAGACTGGCGTGAAGTCACCAGTGGAGTCCCACAGGGCTCTGTACTTGGACCTATCCTGTTTCTGATATACGTAAATGATCTCCCAGAGGGTATAGACTCATTCCTCTCAATGTTTGCTGACGACGCCAAAATTATGAGAAGGATTAAGACAGAGGAGGACAGCTTGAGACTTCAAGAAGACCTGGACAAGCTGCAGGAATGGTCGAACAAATGGCTGTTAGAGTTTAACCCAAGCAAATGTAATGTAATGAAGATAGGGGTAGGAAGCAGGAGACCAGATACAAGGTATCATTTGGGAGATGAAATACTTCAAGAGTCAGAGAGAGAGAAAGACCTGGGGGTTGATATCACGCCAGACCTGTCCCCTGAAGCTCATATCAAGAGGATAACATCAGCAGCATATGCCAGGTTGGCTAACATAAGAACGGCCTTTAGAAACTTGTGTAAGGAATCTTTCAGAACATTATATACCACATATGTCAGACCAATCCTGGAGTATGCGGCTCCAGCATGGAGTCCCTATCTAGTCAAGCATAAGACTAAACTGGAAAAGGTTCAAAGGTTTGCCACCAGACTAGTACCCGAGCTGAGAGGTATGAGCTACGAGGAGCGACTGCAGGAATTAAACCTCACTTCGTTGGAAGACAGAAGAGTTAGGGGGGACATGATCACCACATTCAAGATTCTCAGGGGAATCGACAGGGTTGATAAAGACAGGCTGTTTAACACAAGGGGCACACGCACTAGGGGACACAGGTGGAAGCTGAGTGCCCAAATGAGCCACAGAGATATTAGAAAGAACTTTTTAGTGTCAGAGTGGTTGACAAATGGAATGCATTAGGAAGCGATGTGGTGGAGGCTGACTCCATACACAGTTTCAAGTGTAGATATGATAGAGCCCATTAGGCTCAGGAAACTGTACACCTGTTGATTGACGGTTGAGAGGCGGGACCAAAGAGCCAGAGCTCAACCCCCGCAAGCACAACTAGGTGAGTACAACTAGGTGAGTACAGTGTCTCAGCCTCAGTGTCTCAGCCTCAGTGTCTTAGCCACAGTGTCTCAGCCTCAGTGTCTCAGCCTCAGTGTCTCAGCCACAGTGTCTCAGCCTCAGTGTCTCAGCCACAGTGTCTCAGCCACAGTGTCTATGCCTTAGTGTCTCAGCCACAGTGTCTCAGCCACACTGTCTCAGCCACAATGTCTCAGCCACAGTGTCTCAGCCTCAGTGTCTCAGCCACAGTGTCTCAGCCACAGTGTCTATGCCTTAGTGTCTCAGCCACAGTGTCTCAGCCACACTGTCTCAGCCACAATGTCTCAGCCACAGTGTCTCAGCCACAGTGTCTCAGAAACAGTGTCTCATCCTCAGTGTCTCAGCCACAGTGTCTCAGCTCAGTGTCTCAGCCTCAGTGTCTTAGCCACAGTGTCTCAGCCACAGTGTCTCAGCCACAGTGTCTCAGCCTCAGTGTATCAGCCACAGTGTCTCAGCCTCAGTGTCTCAGCCACAGTGTCTCAGCCACAGTGTCTCAGCCACAGTGTCTCAGCCACAGTGTCTCAGCCTCAGTGTCTCAGACTTAGTGTGTCAGCCTCAGTGTCTCAGCCTCAGTGTCTCAGCCTCAGTGTCTCAGCCACAGTGTCTCAGCCACAGTGTCTCAGCCACAGTGTCTCAGCCTTAGTGTGTCAGCCACAGTGTCTCAGCCTCAGTGTGTCAGCCTCAGTGTCTCAGCCTCAGTGTCTCAGCCACAGTGTCTCAGCCTCAGTGTGTCAGCCTCAGTGTCTCAGCCACAGTGTCTCAGCCACAGTGTGTCAGCCTCAGTGTGTCAGCCACAGTGTCTCAGCCTCAGTGTCTCAGCCACAGTGTCTCAGCCTCAGTGTCTCGGCCACAGTGTCTCAGCCACAGTGTCTCATCCTTAGTGTGTCAGCCACAGTGTCTCAGCCTTAGTGTCTCAGCCACAGTGTCTCAGCCTCAGTGTCTCAGCCTCAGTGTCTCAGCCACAGTGTCTCAGCCACAGTGTCTCAGCCACAGTGTGTCAGCCTCAGTGTGTCAGCCACAGTATCTCAGCCTCAGTGTCTCAGCCTCAGTGTCTCAGCCACAGTGTCTCAGCCACAATGCCTCAGCCACAGTGTCTCAGCCTCAGTGTGTCAGCCACAGTGTCTCAGCCTCAGTGTGTCAGCCTCAGTGTCTCAGCCTCAGTGTCTCATCCTCAGTGTGTCAGCCTCAGTGTCTCAGCCACAGTGTCTCAGCCTCAGTGGGTCAGCCTCAGTGTCTCAGCCTCAGTGTCTCAGCCGCAGTGTCTCAGCCTCAGTGTGTCAGCCTCAGTTCTCAGCCACATATCTCAGCCACAGTTTTCAGCCTCAGTGTGTCAGCCACAATGCCTCAGCTTCAGTGTCTCAGCCTCAGTGTGTCAGCCACAGTGTCTCAGCCTCAGTGTGTCAGCCTCATGTCTCAGCCTCAGTGTCTCAGCCTCAGTGTGTCAGCCTCAGTGTCTCAGCCACAGTGTCTCAGCCTCAGTGTGTCAGCCTCAGTGTCTCAGCCTCAGTGTCTCAGCTCAGTGTGTCAGCTCAGTGTCTCAGCCTCAGTGTCTCAGCCACAGTGTCTCAGCCACAGTGTCTCAGCCTTAGTGTGTCAGCCTCAGTGTCTCAGCCTCAGTGTCTCAGCCACAGTGTCTCAGCCACAGTGCCTCAGCCTTAGTGTCTCAGCCACAGTGTCTCAGCCTTAGTGTCTCAGCCACAGTGTGCTCAGCCTTAGTGTCTCAGCCACAGTGTCTCAGCCTTAGTGTCTCAGCCACAGTGTGTCAGCCAGTGTCTGAGCCACAGTGTCTCAGCCTCATGTCCTCAGCCACAGTGTCTCAGCCACAGTGTCTTAGCCACAGTGTCTCAGCCTCAGTGTCTCAGCCTCAGTGTCTCAGCCACAGTGTCTCAGCCTCAGTTTCTCAGCCTCAGTGTCCTCAGCCACAGTGTCTCAGCCTCAGTGTCTCAGACACAGTGTCTCAGCCACAGTGTCTCAGCCTCAGTGTCTCAGCCACAGTGTCTCAGCCACAGTGGCTCAGCCTCAGTGTCTCAGCCCAGAGTCAGCCTCAGTGTCTCAGCCACAGTGTCTCAGCCA
>WNGS01167170.1:59711-74981 GCA_020271785.1 Procambarus virginalis | reverse complement strand
CACAGTGTCTCAGCCTCAGTGTCTCAGCCACAGTGTCTCAGCCACAGTGTCTCAGCCTCAGTGTCTCAGCCACAGTGTCTCAGCCACAGTGTCTCAGCCTCAGTGTCTCAGCCTCAGTGTGTCTCAGCCACAGTGTCTCAGCCACAGTGTCTCAGCCACAGTGTCTCAGCCACAGTGTCTCAGCCTCAGTGTCTCAGCCACAGTGTCTCAGCCACAGTGTCTCAGCCACAGTGTCTCAGCCACAGTGTCTCAGCCTCAGTGTCAGCCACAGTGTCTCAGCCACAGTGTCTCAGCCTCAGTGTCTCAGCCTCAGTGTCTCAGCCTCAGTGTCTCAGCCACAGTGTCTCAGCCTCAGTGTCTCAGCCACAGTGTCTCAGCCACAGTGTCTCAGCCTCAGTGTCTCAGCCACAGTGTCTCAGCCACAGTGTCTCAGCCACAGTGTCTCAGCCTCAGTGTCTCAGCCACAGTGTCTCAGCCCAGTGTCTCAGCCACAGTGTCTCAGCCTCAGTGTCTCAGCCACAGTGTCTCAGCCTCAGTGTCTCAGCCACAGTGTCTCAGCCTCAGTGTCTCAGCCACAGTGTCTCAGCCACAGTGTCTCAGCCTCAGTGTCTCAGCCACAGTGTCTCAGCCACAGTGTCTCAGCCACAGGTCTCAGCCACAGTGTCTCAGCCAGTGTCTCAGCCTCAGTGTCTCAGCCACAGTGTCTCAGCCACAGTGTCTCAGCCTCAGTGTCTCAGCCTAGTGTCTCAGCCACAGTGTCTCAGCCTCAGTGTCTCAGCCACAGTGTCTCAGCCTCAGTGTCTCAGCCACAGTGTCTCAGCCACAGTGTCTCAGCCTCAGTGTCTCAGCCACAGTGTCTCAGCCACAGTGTCTCAGCCAGTGTCTCAGCCACAGTGTCTCAGCCACAGTGTCTCAGCCCAGTGTCTCAGCCACAGTGTCTCAGCCACAGTGTCTCAGCCACAGTGTCTCAGCCACAGTGTCTCAGCCACAGTGTCTCAGCCTCAGTGTCTCAGCCACAGTGTCTCAGCCTCAGTGTCTCAGCCACAGTGTCTCAGCACAGTGTCTCAGCCTCAGTGTCTCAGCTCAGTGTCTCAGCCACAGTGTCTCAGCCACAGTGTCTCAGCCACAGTGTCTCAGCCTCAGTGTCTCAGCCACAGTGTCTCAGCCACAGTGTCTCAGCCACAGTGTCTCAGCCACAGTGTCTCAGCCACAGTGTCTCAGCCACAGTGTCTCAGCCACAGTGTCTCAGCCACAGTGTCTCAGCCACAGTGTCTCAGCCACAGTGTCTCAGCCACAGTGTCTCAGCCTCAGTGTCTCAGCCACAGTGTCTCAGCCTCAGTGTCTCAGCCACAGTGTCTCAGCATCAGTGTCTCAGCCACAGTGTCTCAGCCACAGTGTCTCAGCCACAGTGTCTCAGCCTCAGTGTCTCAGCCACAGTGTCTCAGCCACAGTGTCTCAGCCTCAGTGTCTCAGCCACAGTGTCTCAGCCTAGTGTCTCAGCCACAGTGTCTCAGCCACAGTGTCAGCCACAGTGTCTCAGCCACAGTGTCTCAGCCTCAGTGTCTCAGCCACAGTGTCTCAGCCACAGTGTCTCAGCCTCAGTGTCTCAGCCTCAGTGTCTCAGCCACAGTGTCTCAGCCACAGTGTCTCAGCCACAGTGTCTCAGCAGTGTCTCAGCCACAGTGTCTCAGCCACAGTGTCTCAGCCTCAGTGTCTCAGCCTGTGTCTCCCACAGTGTCTCAGCCACAGTGTCTCAGCCTCAGTGTCTCAGCCACAGTGTCTCAGCCACAGTGTCTCAGCCTAGTGTCTCAGCCACAGTGTCTCAGCCACAGTGTCTCAGCCACAGTGTCTCAGCCTCAGTGTCTCAGCCACAGTGTCTCAGCCACAGTGTCTCAGCCACAGTGTCTCAGCCACAGTGTCTCAGCCACAGTGTCTCAGCCACAGTGTCTCAGCCACAGTGTCTCAGCCACAGTGTCTCAGCCACAGTGTCTCAGCCACAGTGTCTCAGCCACAGTGTCTCAGCCTCAGTGTCTCAGCCACAGTGTCTCAGCCACAGTGTCTCAGCCACAGTGTCTCAGCCTCAGTGTCTCAGCCACAGTGTCTCAGCCTCAGTGTCTCAGCCACAGTGTCTCAGCCTCAGTGTCTCAGCCACAGTGTCTCAGCCACAGTGTCTCAGCCTCAGTGTCTCAGCCACAGTGTCTCAGCCTCAGTGTCTCAGCCACAGTGTCTGAGCCACAGTGTCTCAGCCACAGTGTCTCAGCCACAGTGTCCAGCCTCAGTGTCTCAGCCACAGTGTCTCAGCCACAGTGTCTCAGCCTCAGTGTCTCAGCCTCAGTGTCTCAGCCTCAGTGTCTCAGCCTCAGTGTCTCAGCCTCAGTGTCTCAGCCACAGTGTCTCAACCACAGTGTCTCAGCCACAGTGTCTCAGCCTCAGTGTCTCAGCCTCAGTGTGTCAGCCTCAGTGTCTCAGCCTCAGTGTCTCAGCCACAGTGTCTCAGCCACAGTGTCTCAGCCTTAGTGTCTCAGCCACAGTGTCTCAGCCTCAGTGTCTCAGCCACAGTGTCTCAGCCCAGTGTCTCAGCCACAGTGTCTCAGCCTTAGTGTCTCAGCCACAGTGTCTCAGCCACAGTGTCTCAGCCTCAGTGTCTCAGCCACAGTGTCTCAGCCTTAGTGTCTCAGCCACAGTGTCTCAGCCACAGTGTCTCAGCCACAGTGTCTCAGCCTCAGTGTCTCAGCCACAGTGTCTCAGCCACAGTGTCTCAGCCACAGTGTCTCAGCCTCAGTGTCTCAGCCTCAGTGTCTCAGCCACAGTGTCTCAGCCTCAGTGTCTCAGCCTCAGTGTCTCAGCCACAGTGTCTCAGCCACAGTGTCTCAGCCACAGTGTCTCAGCCACAGTGTCTCAGCCACAGTGTCTCAGCCTCAGTGTCTCAGCCACAGTGTCTCAGCCACAGTGTCTCAGCCACAGTGTCTCAGCCACAGTGTCTCAGCCTCAGTGTCTCAGCCACAGTGTCTCAGCCACAGTGTCTCAGCCTCAGTGTCTCAGCCACAGTGTCTCAGCCTCAGTGTCTCAGCCACAGTGTCTCAGCCACAGTGTCTCAGCCACAGTGTCTCAGCCTCAGTGTCTCAGCCACAGTGTCTCAGCCACAGTGTCTCAGCCTCAGTGTCTCAGCCACAGTGTCTCAGCCTCAGTGTCTCAGCCACAGTGTCTCAGCCACAGTGTCTCAGCATCAGTGTCTCAGCCACAGTGTCTCAGCCACAGTGTCTCAGCCACAGTGTCTCAGCCACAGTGTCTCAGCCAGTGTCTCAGCCACAGTGTCTCAGCCTCAGTGTCTCAGCCACAGTGTCTCAGCCACAGTGTCTCAGCCACAGTGTCTCAGCCTCAGTGTCTCAGCCTCAGTGTCTCAGCCACAGTGTCTCAGCCTCAGTGTCTCAGCCTCAGTGTCTCAGCCACAGTGTCTCAGCCACAGTGTCTCAGCCACAGTGTCTCAGCCACAGTGTCTCAGCCTCAGTGTCTCAGCCACAGTGTCTCAGCCACAGTGTCTCAGCCACAGTGTCTCAGCCACAGTGTCTCAGCCACAGTGTCTCAGCCACAGTGTCTCAGCCACAGTGTCTCAGCCACAGTGTCTCAGCCACAGTGTCTCAGCCTCAGTGTCTCAGCCACAGTGTCTCAGCCACAGTGTCTCAGCCTCAGTGTCTCAGCCACAGTGTCTCAGCCTCAGTGTCTCAGCCACAGTGTCTCAGCCACAGTGTCTCAGCCACAGTGTCTCAGCCTCAGTGTCTCAGCCACAGTGTCTCAGCCACAGTGTCTCAGCCTCAGTGTCTCAGCCACAGTGTCTCAGCCTCAGTGTCTCAGCCACAGTGTCTCAGCCACAGTGTCTCAGCCTCAGTGTCTCAGCCACAGTGTCTCAGCCACAGTGTCTCAGCCACAGTGTCTCAGCCACAGTGTCTCAGCCAGTGTCTCAGCCACAGTGTCTCAGCCTCAGTGTCTCAGCCACAGTGTCTCAGCCACAGTGTCTCAGCCACAGTGTCTCAGCCTCAGTGTCTCAGCCTCAGTGTCTCAGCCACAGTGTCTCAGCCTCAGTGTCTCAGCCTCAGTGTCTCAGCCACAGTGTCTCAGCCACAGTGTCTCAGCCACAGTGTCTCAGCCACAGTGTCTCAGCCTCAGTGTCTCAGCCACAGTGTCTCAGCCACAGTGTCTCAGCCTCAGTGTCTCAGCCACAGTGTCTCAGCCACAGTGTCTCAGCCACAGTGTCTCAGCCACAGTGTCTCAGCCACAGTGTCTCAGCTTCAGTGTCTCAGCCACAGTGTCTCAGCCACAGTGTCTCAGCCTCAGTGTCTCAGCCACAGTGTCTCAGCCTCAGTGTCTCAGCCACAGTGTCTCAGCCACAGTGTCTCAGCCACAGTGTCTCAGCCTCAGTGTCTCAGCCACAGTGTCTCAGCCACAGTGTCTCAGCCTCAGTGTCTCAGCCACAGTGTCTCAGCCTCAGTGTCTCAGCCACAGTGTCTCAGCCACAGTGTCTCAGCATCTGTGTCTCAGCCACAGTGTCTCAGCCACAGTGTCTCAGCCACAGTGTCTCAGCCACAGTGTCTCAGCCAGTGTCTCAGCCACAGTGTCTCAGCCTCAGTGTCTCAGCCACAGTGTCTCAGCCACAGTGTCTCAGCCACAGTGTCTCAGCCTCAGTGTCTCAGCCTCAGTGTCTCAGCCACAGTGTCTCAGCCTCAGTGTCTCAGCCTCAGTGTCTCAGCCACAGTGTCTCAGCCACAGTGTCTCAGCCACAGTGTCTCAGCCACAGTGTCTCAGCCTCAGTGTCTCAGCCACAGTGTCTCAGCCACAGTGTCTCAGCCTTAGTGTCTCAGCCACAGTGTCTCAGCCACAGTGTCTCAGCCACAGTGTCTCAGCCACAGTGTCTCATCCACAGTGTCTCAGCCACAGTGTCTCAGCCACAGTGTCTCAGCCACAGTGTCTCAGCCACAGTGTCTCAGCCTCAGTGTCTCAGCCTCAGTGTCTCAGCCACAGTGTCTCAGCCTCAGTGTCTCAGCCACAGTGTCTCAGCATCAGTGTCTCAGCCTCAGTGTCTCAGCCTCAGTGTCTCAGCCACAGTGTCTCAGCCACAGTGTCTCAGCCACAGTGTCTCAGCCTCAGTGTCTCAGCCACAGTGTCTCAGCCATAGTGTCTCAGCCACAGTGTCTCAGCCACAGTGACTAAGCCACAGTGTCTCAGCCACAGTGACTCAGCCACAGTGTCTCAGCCACAGTGTCTCAGCCACAGTGTCTCAGCCACAGTGTCTCAGCCACAGTGTCTCAGCCTCAGTGTCTCAGCCACAGTGTCTCAGCCTCAGTGTCTCAGCCACAGTGTCTCAGCCTCAGTGTTTCAGCCACAGTGTCTCAGCCTCAGTGTCTCAGCCTCATTGTCTCAGCCTCAGTGTCTCAGCCACAGTGTCTCAGCCACAGTGTCTCAGCCTCAGTGTCTCAGCCACAGTGTCTCAGCCTTAGTGTCTCAGCCACAGTGTCTCAGCCACAGTGTCTGAGCCACAGTGTCTCAGCCACAGTGTGCCAGCCTCAGTGTGTCAGCCACAGTGTGTCAGCCACAGTGTCTCAGCCTCAGTGTGTCAGCCTCAGTGTCTCAGCCTCAGTGTCTCAGCCTCAGTGTGTCAGCCTCAGTGTCTNCAGTGTCTCAGCCACAGTGTCTCTCCTCAGTGTCCTCAGCCTCAGTCTCAGCCACAGTGTCTCAGCCACAGTGTCTCAGCCACAGTGTCTCAGCCTCAGTGTCTCAGCCACAGTGTCTCAGCCTCAGTGTCTCAGCCACAGTGTCTCAGCCACAGTGTCTCAGCCACAGTGTCTCAGCCACAGTGTCTCAGCCACAGTGTCTCAGCCTCAGTGTCTCAGCCACAGTGTCTCAGCCACAGTGTCTCAGCCACAGTGTCTCAGCCACAGTGTCTCAGCCACAGTGTCTCAGCCACAGTGTCTCAGCCACAGTGTCTCAGCCACAGTGTCTCAGCCACAGTGTCTCAGCAAGTGTCTCAGCCACAGTGTCTCAGCCTCAGTGTCTCAGCCACAGTGTCTCAGCTCAGTGTCTCAGCCTCAGTGTCTCAGCCACAGTGTCTCAGCCACAGTGTCTCAGCCACAGTGTCTCAGCCACAGTGTCTCAGCCACAGTGTCTCAGCCACAGTGTCTCAGCCACAGTGTCTCAGCCACAGTGTCTCAGCCACAGTGTCTCAGCCACAGTGTCTCAGCCTCAGTGTCTCAGCCTTAGTGTCTCACCTCAGTGTCTCAGCCTCAGTGTCTCAGCCTCAGTGTCTCAGCCACAGTGTCTCAGCCCAGTGTCTCAGCCACAGTGTCTCAGCCTCAGTGTGTCAGCCACAGTGTCTCAGCCTCAGTGTCTCAGCCTCAGTGTCTCAGCCTCAGTGTCTCAGCCCAGTGTCTCAGCCTCAGTGTCAGCCACAGTGTCTCAGCCACAGTGTCTCAGCCACAGTGTGTCAGCCTCAGTGTGTCAGCCACAGTGTCTCAGCCTCAGTGTCTCAGCCACAGTGTCTCAGCCTCAGTGTCTCAGCCACAGTGTCTCAGCCACAGTGTCTCAGCCACAGTGTCTCAGCCACAGTGTCTCAGCCTCAGTGTCTCAGCCACAGTGTCTCAGCCACAGTGTCTCAGCCTCAGTGTCTCAGCCACAGTGTCTCAGCCACAGTGTCTCAGCCACAGTGTCTCAGCCTCAGTGTGTCAGCCACAGTGTCTCAGCCTCAGTGTCTCAGCCTCAGTGTCTCAGCCACAGTGTCTCAGCCTCAGTGTCTCAGCCTCAGTGTCTCAGCCACAGTGTCTCAGCCTCAGTGTCTCAGCCTCAGTGTCTCAGCCACAGTGTCTCAGCCTCAGTGTGTCAGCCTCAGTGTCTCAGCCACAGTGTCTCAGCCACAGTGTCTCAGCTCAGTGTCTCAGCCTCTGTCTCAGCCACAGTGTCTCAGCCACAGTGTCTCAGCCACAGTGTCTCAGCCACAGTGTCTCAGCCTCAGTGTCTCAGCTCAGTGTCTCAGCCACAGTGTCTCAGCCTCAGTGTCTCAGCCACAGTGTCTCAGCCTCAGTGTCTCAGCTCAGTGTTCAGCCTCAGTGTCTCAGCCACAGTGTCTCAGCCTCAGTGTCTCAGCCACAGTGTCTCAGCCTCAGTGTCTCAGCCTCAGTGTCTCAGCCTCAGTGTCTCAGCCTCAGTGTCTCAGCCACAGTGTCTCAGCCACAGTGTCTCAGCCACAGTGTCTCAGCCTCAGTGTCTCAGCCTCAGTGTCTCAGCCTCAGTGTCTCAGCCACAGTGTCTCAGCCACAGTGTCTCAGCCTTAGTGTCTCAGCCACAGTGTCTCAGCCTCAGTGTCTCAGCCACAGTGTCTCAGCCTAGTGTCTCAGCCACAGTGTCTCAGCCTAGTGTCTCAGCCACAGTGTCTCAGCCACAGTGTCTCAGCACAGTGTCCAGCCTCAGTGTCTCAGCCACAGTGTCTCAGCCAGTGTCTCAGCCACAGTGTCAGCCCAGTGTCTCAGCCACAGTGTCTCAGCCACAGTGTCTCAGCCACAGTGTCTCAGCCTCAGTGTCTCAGCCTCAGTGTGTCAGCCACAGTGTCTCAGCCTCAGTGTCTCAGCCACAGTGTCTCAGCCTCAGTGTCTCAGCCTCAGTGTCTCAGCCACAGTGTCTCAGCCACAGTGTCTCAGCCTCAGTGTCTCAGCCTCAGTGTCTCAGCCTCAGTGTCTCAGCCTCAGTGTCTCAGCCTCAGTGTCTCAGCCTCAGTGTCTCAGCCACAGTGTCTCAGCCACAGTGTCTCAGCCACAGTGTCTCAGCCTTAGTGTCTCAGCCTCAGTGTCTCAGCCTCAGTGTCTCAGCCACAGTGTCTCAGCCACAGTGTCTCAGCCACAGTGTCTCAGCCACAGTGTCTCAGCCTTAGTGTCTCAGCCACAGTGTCTCAGCCTCAGTGTCTCAGCCCAGTGTCTCAGCCACAGTGTCTCAGCCACAGTGTCTCAGCCACAGTGTCTCAGCCACAGTGTCTCAGCCTCATGTGTCAGCCCAGTGCTCAGTGTCTCAGCCACAGTGTCTCAGCCTCAGTGTCTCAGCCACAGTGTCTCAGCCACAGTGTCTCAGCCACAGTGTCTCAGCCACAGTGTCTCAGCCTCAGTGTCTCAGCCACAGTGTCTCAGCCACAGTGTCTCAGCCTCAGTGTCTCAGCCACAGTGTCTCAGCCACAGTGTCTCAGCCTCAGTGTCTCAGCCACAGTGTCTCAGCCACAGTGTCTCAGCCACAGTGTCTCAGCCACAGTGTTCAGCCACGTGTCTCAGCCACAGTGTCTCAGCCACAGTGTCTCAGCCACAGTGTCTCAGCCACAGTGTCTCAGCCTCAGTGTCTCAGCCTCAGTGTCTCAGCCACAGTGTCTCAGCCACAGTGTCTCAGCCCAGTGTCTCAGCCACAGTGTCTCAGCCTCAGTGTCTCAGCCACAGTGTCTCAGCCACAGTGTCTCAGCCACAGTGTCTCAGCCTCAGTGTCTCAGCCACAGTGTCTCAGCCTCAGTGTCTCAGCCACAGTGTCTCAGCCACAGTGTCTCAGCCACAGTGTCTCAGCCACAGTGTCTCAGCCACAGTGTCTCAGCCACAGTGTCTCAGCCACAGTGTCTCAGCCACAGTGTCTCAGCCACAGTGTCTCAGCCACAGTGTCTCAGCCACAGTGTCTCAGCCTCAGTGTCTCAGCCACAGTGTCTCAGCCACAGTGTCTCAGCCACAGTGTCTCAGCCACAGTGTCTCAGCCACAGTGTCTCAGCCACAGTGTCTCAGCCTCAGTGTCTCAGCCACAGTGTCTCAGCCACAGTGTCTCAGCCACAGTGTCTCAGCCACAGTGTCTCAGCCACAGTGTCTCAGCCACAGTGTCTCAGCCTCAGTGTCTCAGCCTCAGTGTCTCAGCCTCAGTGTCTCAGCCACAGTGTCTCAGCCTCAGTGTCTCAGCCACAGTGTCTCAGCCACAGTGTCTCAGCCACAGTGTCTCAGCCTCAGTGTCTCAGCCACAGTGTCTCAGCCTCAGTGTCTCAGCCACAGTGTCTCAGCCTCAGTGTCTCAGCCACAGTGTCTCAGCCTCAGTGTCTCAGCCACAGTGTCTCAGCCACAGTGTCTCAGCCACAGTGTGTCAGCCTCAGTGTCTCAGCCACAGTGTCTCAGCCTCAGTGTCTCAGCCACAGTGTCTCAGCCACAGTGTCTCAGCCACAGTGTCTCAGCCACAGTGTCTCAGCCTCAGTGTCTCAGCCACAGTGTCTCAGCCTCAGTGTCTCAGCCACAGTGTCTCAGCCTCAGTGTCTCAGCCTCAGTGTCTCAGCCACAGTGTCTCAGCCACAGTGTCTCAGCCACAGTGTCTCAGCCTCAGTGTCTCAGCCACAGTGTCTCAGCCACAGTGTCTCAGCCCAGTGTCTCAGCCACAGTGTCTCAGCCTCAGTGTCTCAGCCTCAGTGTCTCAGCCTCAGTGTCTCAGCCTCAGTGTCTCAGCCTCAGTGTCTCAGCCACAGTGTCTCAGCCTCAGTGTCTCAGCCACAGTGTCTCAGCCTCAGTGTCTCAGCCACAGTGTCTCAGCCTCAGTGTCTCAGCCACAGTGTCTCAGCCACAGTGTCTCAGCCACAGTGTCTCAGCCTCAGTGTCTCAGCCACAGTGTCTCAGCCACAGTGTCTCAGCCACAGTGTCTCAGCCACAGTGTCTCAGCCTCAGTGTCTCAGCCACAGTGTCTCAGCCTCAGTGTCTCAGCCTCAGTGTCTCAGCCTCAGTGTCTCAGCCACAGTGTCTCAGCCTCAGTGTCTCAGCCACAGTGTCTCAGCCTCAGTGTCTCAGCCTCAGTGTCTCAGCCTCAGTGTCTCAGCCTCAGTGTCTCAGCCACAGTGTCTCAGCCACAGTGTCTCAGCCACAGTGTCTCAGCCACAGTGTCTCAGCCTCAGTGTCTCAGCCTCAGTGTCTCAGCCACAGTGTCTCAGCCACAGTGTCTCAGCCTCAGTGTCTCAGCCACAGTGTCTCAGCCTCAGTGTCTCAGCCACAGTGTCTCAGCCTCAGTGTCTCAGCCACAGTGTCTCAGCCTCAGTGTCTCAGCCACAGTGTCTCAGCCACAGTGTCTCAGCCACAGTGTCTCAGCCTCAGTGTCTCAGCCACAGTGTCTCAGCCAGTGTCTCAGCCACAGTGTCTCAGCCTCAGTGTCTCAGCCACAGTGTCTCAGCCACAGTGTCTCAGCCACAGTGTCTCAGCCTCAGTGTCTCAGCCACAGTGTCTCAGCCACAGTGTCTCAGCCTCAGTGTCTCAGCCTCAGTGTCTCAGCCTCAGTGTCTCAGCCTCAGTGTCTCAGCCTCAGTGTCTCAGCCACAGTGTCTCAGCCTCAGTGTCTCAGCCTCAGTGTCTCAGCCACAGTGTCTCAGCCTCAGTGTCTCAGCCTCAGTGTCTCAGCCTCAGTGTCTCAGCCACAGTGTCTCAGCCACAGTGTCTCAGCCACAGTGTCTCAGCCTTAGTGTCTCAGCCTCAGTGTCTCAGCCTCAGTGTCTCAGCCACAGTGTCTCAGCCACAGTGTCTCAGCCTCAGTGTCTCAGCCACAGTGTCTCAGCCTTAGTGTCTCAGCCACAGTGTCTCAGCCTCAGTGTCTCAGCCACAGTGTCTCAGCCTCAGTGTCTCAGCCACAGTGTCTCAGCCACAGTGTCTCAGCCACAGTGTCTCAGCCTCAGTGTCTCAGCCACAGTGTCTCAGCCAGTGTCTCAGCCACAGTGTCTCAGCCTCAGTGTCTCAGCCACAGTGTCTCAGCCACAGTGTCTCAGCCACAGTGTCTCAGCCTCAGTGTCTCAGCCTCAGTGTCTCAGCCACAGTGTCTCAGCCACAGTGTCTCAGCCTCAGTGTCTCAGCCACAGTGTCTCAGCCACAGTGTCTCAGCCTCAGTGTCTCAGCCACAGTGTCTCAGCCTCAGTGTCTCAGCCACAGTGTCTCAGCCACAGTGTCTCAGCCTCAGTGTCTCAGCCACAGTGTCTCAGCCACAGTGTCTCAGCCTCAGTGTCTCAGCCACAGTGTCTCAGCCTCAGTGTCTCAGCCACAGTGTCTCAGCCACAGTGTCTCAGCCTCAGTGTCTCAGCCACAGTGTCTCAGCCACAGTGTCTCAGCCACAGTGTCTCAGCCACAGTGTCTCAGCCACAGTGTCTCAGCCACAGTGTCTCAGCCTCAGTGTCTCAGCCTCAGTGTCTCAGCCTCAGTGTCTCAGCCACAGTGTCTCAGCCAAGTGTCTCAGCCTCAGTGTCTCAGCCTCAGTGTCTCAGCCACAGTGTCTCAGCCTCAGTGTCTCAGCCACAGTGTCTCAGCCTCAGTGTCTCAGCCTCAGTGTCTCAGCCTCAGTGTCTCAGCCTCAGTGTCTCAGCCTCAGTGTCTCAGCCACAGTGTCTCAGCCACAGTGTCTCAGCCTCAGTGTCTCAGCCTCAGTGTCTCAGCCTCAGTGTCTCAGCCACAGTGTCTCAGCCACAGTGTCTCAGCCTCAGTGTCTCAGCCACAGTGTCTCAGCCTTAGTGTCTCAGCCACAGTGTCTCAGCCTTAGTGTCTCAGCCACAGTGTCTCAGCCTTAGTGTCTCAGCCACAGTGTCTCAGCCACAGTGTCTCAGCCACAGTGTCTCAGCCTCAGTGTCTCAGCCACAGTGTCTCAGCCAGTGTCTCAGCCACAGTGTCTCAGCCTCAGTGTCTCAGCCACAGTGTCTCAGCCACAGTGTCTCAGCCACAGTGTCTCAGCCTCAGTGTCTCAGCCTCAGTGTCTCAGCCACAGTGTCTCAGCCTCAGTGTCTCAGCCTCAGTGTCTCAGCCACAGTGTCTCAGCCTCAGTGTCTCAGCCACAGTGTCTCAGCCACAGTGTCTCAGCCTCAGTGTCTCAGCCACAGTGTCTCAGCCACAGTGTCTCAGCCTCAGTGTCTCAGCCACAGTGTCTCAGCCTCAGTGTCTCAGCCACAGTGTCTCAGCCACAGTGTCTCAGCCTCAGTGTCTCAGCCTCAGTGTCTCAGCCACAGTGTCTCAGCCTCAGTGTCTCAGCCACAGTGTCTCAGCCTCAGTGTCTCAGCCACAGTGTCTCAGCCACAGTGTCTCAGCCTTAGTGTCTCAGCCACAGTGTCTCAGCCACAGTGTCTCAGCCACAGTGTCTCAGCCACAGTGTCTCAGCCTCAGTGTCTCAGCCACAGTGTCTCAGCCTCAGTGTCTCAGCCTCAGTGTCTCAGCCTCAGTGTCTCAGCCACAGTGTCTCAGCCACAGTGTCTCAGCCTCAGTGTCTCAGCCTCAGTGTCTCAGCCACAGTGTCTCAGCCTCAGTGTCTCAGCCTCAGTGTCTCAGCCACAGTGTCTCAGCCACAGTGTCTCAGCCTCAGTGTCTCAGCCACAGTGTCTCAGCCTCAGTGTCTCAGCCTCAGTGTCTCAGCCACAGTGTCTCAGCCTCAGTGTCTCAGCCACAGTGTCTCAGCCTCAGTGTCTCAGCCACAGTGTCTCAGCCACAGTGTCTCAGCCACAGTGTCTCAGCCTCAGTGTCTCAGCCACAGTGTCTCAGCCTCAGTGTCTCAGCCTCAGTGTCTCAGCCTCAGTGTCTCAGCCTCAGTGTCTCAGCCACAGTGTCTCAGCCACAGTGTCTCAGCCACAGTGTCTCAGCCTCAGTGTCTCAGCCACAGTGTCTCAGCCTCAGTGTCTCAGCCACAGTGTCTCAGCCACAGTGTCTCAGCCTCAGTGTCTCAGCCACAGTGTCTCAGCCTCAGTGTCTCAGCCACAGTGTCTCAGCCACAGTGTCTCAGCCACAGTGTCTCAGCCACAGTGTCTCAGCCACAGTGTCTCAGCCTCAGTGTCTCAGCCACAGTGTCTCAGCCAGTGTCTCAGCCACAGTGTCTCAGCCTCAGTGTCTCAGCCACAGTGTCTCAGCCTCAGTGTCTCAGCACAGTGTCTCAGCCTCAGTGTCTCAGCCTCAGTGTCTCAGCCACAGTGTCTCAGCCTCAGTGTCTCAGCCACAGTGTCTCAGCCACAGTGTCTCAGCCTCAGTGTCTCAGCCTCAGTGTCT
Organism: Procambarus virginalis; assembly: GCA_020271785.1. Classification (NCBI taxonomy): domain Eukaryota; kingdom Metazoa; phylum Arthropoda; class Malacostraca; order Decapoda; family Cambaridae; genus Procambarus; species Procambarus virginalis. The sequence goes on along the minus strand of WNGS01167170.1, from coordinate 61,950 downwards.
CAGCCACAGTGTCTCAGCCTCAGTGTGTCAGCCTCAGTGTCTCAGCCACAGTGTCTCAGCCTCAGTGTCTCAGCCTCAGTGTCTCAGCCTCAGTGTCTCAGCCACAGTGTCTCAGCCACAGTGTCTCAGCCACAGTGTCTCAGCCTTAGTGTCTCAGCCTCAGTGTCTCAGCCTCAGTGTCTCAGCCACAGTGTCTCAGCCACAGTGTCTCAGCCTCAGTGTCTCAGCCACAGTGTCTCAGCCTAGTGTCTCAGCCACAGTGTCTCAGCCACAGTGTCTCAGCCACAGTGTCTCAGCCTTAGTGTCTCAGCCACAGTGTCTCAGCCACAGTGTCTCAGCCACAGTGTCTCAGCCTCAGTGTCTCAGCCACAGTGTGTCAGCCAGTGTCTCAGCCACAGTGTCTCAGCCTCAGTGTCTCAGCCACAGTGTCTCAGCCACAGTGTCTCAGCCACAGTGTCTCAGCCTCAGTGTCTCAGCCTCAGTGTCTCAGCCACAGTGTCTCAGCCACAGTGTCTCAGCCTCAGTGTCTCAGCCACAGTGTCTCAGCCACAGTGTCTCAGCCTCAGTGTCTCAGCCACAGTGTCTCAGCCTCAGTGTCTCAGCCACAGTGTCTCAGCCACAGTGTCTCAGCCTCAGTGTCTCAGCCTTAGTGTCTCAGCCACAGTGTCTCAGCCTCAGTGTCTCAGCCACAGTGTCTCAGCCTCAGTGTCTCAGCCACAGTGTCTCAGCCACAGTGTCTAGCCTTAGTGTCTCAGCCACAGTGTCTCAGCCACACTGTCTCAGCCACAATGTCTCAGCCACAGTGTCTCAGCCACAGTGTCTCAGCCACAGTGTCTCAGCCTCAGTGTCTCAGCCTCAGTGTCTAAGCCTCAGTGTCTCAGCCACAGTGTCTCAGCCACAGTGTCTCAGCCTCAGTGTCTCAGCCTCAGTGTCTCAGCCACAGTGTCTCAGCCTCAGTGTCTCAGCCTCAGTGTCTCAGCCTCAGTGTCTCAGCCTCAGTGTCTCAGCCTCAGTGTGTCAGCCTCAGTGTCTCAGCCTCAGTGTCTCAGCCACAGTGTCTCAGCCACAGTGTCTCAGCCTCAGTGTCTCAGCCTCAGTGTCTCAGCCTCAGTGTCTCAGCCACAGTGTCTCAGCCACAGTGCCTCAGCCTAGTGTCTCAGCCACAGTGTCTCAGCCTAGTGTCTCAGCCACAGTGTCTCAGCCTTAGTGTCTCAGCCACAGTGTCTCAGCCTTAGTGTCTCAGCCACAGTGTCTCAGCACAGTGTCTCAGCCACAGTGTCTCAGCCTTAGTGTCAGCCACAGTGTGTCAGCCAGTGTCTGAGCCACAGTGTCTCACCTCAGTGTCTCAGCCACAGTGTCTCAGCCACAGTGTCTCAGCCACAGTGTCTCAGCCTCAGTGTCTCAGCCTCAGTGTCTCAGCCACAGTGTCTCAGCCTCAGTGTCTCAGCCTCAGTGTCTCAGCCACAGTGTCTCAGCCTCAGTGTCTCAGCCACAGTGTCTCAGCCACAGTGTCTCAGCCTCAGTGTCTCAGCCACAGTGTCTCAGCCACAGTGTCTCAGCTCAGTGTCTCAGCCACAGTGTCTCAGCCTCAGTGTCTCAGCCACAGTGTCTCAGCCACAGTGTCTCAGCCTCAGTGTCTCAGCCTAGTGTCTCAGCCACAGTGTCTCAGCCTCAGTGTCTCAGCCACAGTGTCTCAGCCTCAGTGTCTCAGCCACAGTGTCTCAGCCACAGTGTCTCAGCCTTGTGTCTCAGCCACAGTGTCTCAGCCACAGTGTCTCAGCCACATGTCTCAGCCACAGTGTCTCAGCCGCAGTGTCTCAGCCTCAGTGTCTCAGCCTCAGTGTCTCAGCCTGAGTGTCTCAGCCTCAGTGTCTCAGCCACAGTGTTCAGCCTCAGTGTCTCAGCCTCAGTGTCTCAGCCACAGTGTCTCAGCCACAGTGTCTCAGCCTCAGTGTCTCAGCCACAGTGTCTCAGCACAGTGTCTCAGCCTCAGTGTCTCAGCCACAGTGTCTCAGCCTCAGTGTCTCAGCCTCAGTGTCTCAGCCACAGTGTCTCAGCCTCAGTGTCTCAGCCTCAGTGTCTCAGCCTCAGTGTCTCAGCCTCAGTGTCTCAGCCTCAGTGTCTCAGCCCAGTGTCTCAGCCTCAGTGTCTCAGCCTCAGTGTCTCAGCCACAGTGTCTCAGCCTCAGTGTCTCAGCCAAGTGTCTCAGCCTCAGTGTCTCAGCCACAGTGTCTCAGCC
>WNGS01167170.1:39338-54060 GCA_020271785.1 Procambarus virginalis | reverse complement strand
CCTCAGTGTGTCAGCCACAGTGTCTCAGCCTCAGTGTCTCAGCCTCAGTGTCTCAGCCTCAGTGTCTCAGTCTTAGTGTCTCAGCCTCAGTGTCTCAGCCTTAGTGTCTCAGCCACAGTGTCTCAGCCACAGTGTCTCAGCCTCAGTGTCTCAGCCACAGTGTCTCAGCCACAGTGTCTCAGCCACAGTGTCTCAGCTACAGTGTCTCAGCCACAGTGTCTCAGCCACAGTGTCTCAGCTTCAGTGTCTCAGCCTCAGTGTCTCAGCCACAGTGTCTCAGCCACAGTGTCTCAGCTTCAGTGTCTCAGCCTCAGTGTCTCAGCCACAGTGTCTCAGCCACAGTGTCTCAGCCACAGTGTCTCAGCCACAGTGTCTCAGCCTCAGTGTCTCAGCCTCAGTGTCTCAGCCACAGTGTCTCAGCCACAGTGTGTCAGCCACAGTGTCTCAGCCTCAGTGTCTCAGCCTCAGTGTGTCAGCCACAGTGTGTCAGCCAGAGTGTGTCAGCCACAGTGTGTCAGCCACAGTGTCTCAGCCTCAGTGTCTCAGCCACAGTGTGTCAGCAACAGTGTCTCAGCCACAGTGTCTCAGCCTCAGTGTGTCAGCCACAGTGTCTCAGCAACAGTGTGTCAGCCACAGAGTCTCAGCCACAGTGTCTCAGCCACAGTGTCTCAGAATCAGTGTCTCAGCCACAGTGTCTCAGCCACAGTTTCTCAGCTACAGTGTCTCAGCCTCAGTGTGTCAGCCACAGTGTCTCAGCCTCAGTGTGTCAGCCACAGTGTCTCAGCCACAGTGTCTCATCCACAGTGTCTCAGCCTCAGTGTCTCAGCCAAAGTGTCTCAGCCTCAGTGTCTCAGCCACAGTGTCTCAGCCACAGTGTCTCAGCCTCAGTGTCTCAGCCTCAGTGTCTCAGCCACAGTGTCTCAGCCACAGTGTCTCAGCCTTAGTGTCTCAGCCTCAGTGTCTCAGCCTCAGTGTCTCAGCCACAGTGTCTCAGCCACAGTGTCTCAGCCTTAGTGTCTCAGCCTTCGTGTCTCAGCCACAGTGTCTCAGCCACAGTGTCTCAGCCTCAGTGTCTCTGTCACAGTGTCTCAGACTCAGTGTCTCAGCCACAGTGTCTCAGCCACAGTGTCTCAGCCACAGTGTCTCAGCCTCCAACCCGTCCTCGACTCAAGTCCATTACATTCAGCGGTCGACCCCACAGACGCATTCATAAATTTTAACATGCTGTTCATTCAAAACGGGAATTTTCTCAAGTATAAATTAATATTATAATATATTAGCATATTGTGTATATATAGGCATAGGATAGGTTAGGTTAGGTTTTTAGGTTCTGTTGGCGATTATTTGTATTTGTAGTACGTGGGTGAAGCATTTATAGCGTTGTGATTCGAACAAAATTCGTCTGTGAAGCACTTGTTCCGGATATGTTCGAACGTCAGCAGTTGTGATTCGTGTGTAAACCGCTTTTCATTCATAAACAGGGGTTTGGCGGGTGCATGGAATCACTTTTGGATCTTTGTTTGGAGGACGGGCTGCAGCCTCAGTGTCTCAGCCTCAGTGTCTCAGCCTTAGTGTCTCAGCCTCAGTGACTCAGCCTCAGTGTCTCAGCCTCAGTGTCTCAGCCACAGTGTCTCAGCCACAGTCTCTCAGCCACAGTGTGTCAGCCTCAGTGTCTCAGTCTCAGTGTCTCAGCCTCAGTGTCTCAGCCACAGTGTCTCAGCCACAGTGTCTCAGCCTCAGTGTCTCAGCCTCAGTGTCTCAGCCACAGTGTCTCAGCCACAGTGTCTCAGCCTCAGTGTCTCAGCCTCAGTGTCTCACCCACAGTGTCTCAGCCTCAGTGTCTCAGCCTCAGTGTCTCAGCCACAGTGTCTCAGCCTCAGTGTCTCAGCCTCAGTGTCTCAGCCTCAGTGTTTCAGCCACAGTGTCTCAGCCACAGTGTGTCAGCCTTAGTGTCTCAGCCACAGTGTCTCAGCCTCAGTGTCTCAGCCTCAGTGTCTCAGCCTCAGTGTCTCAGCCACAGTGTCTCAGCCTCAGTGTCTCAGCCTCAGTGTCTCAGCCTCAGTGTCTCAGCCACAGTGTCTCAGCCTCAGTGTCTCAGCCACAGTGTCTCAGCCACAGTGTCTCAGCCAAAGTGTCTCAGCCACAGTGTCTCAGCCACAGTGTCTCAGCCTCAGTGTCTCAGCCTCAGTGTCTCAGCCACAGTGTCTCAGCCACAGTGTCTCAGCCTCAGTGTCTCAGCCTCAGTGTCTCACCCACAGTGTCTCAGCCTCAGTGTCTCAGCCTCAGTGTCTCAGCCACAGTGTCTCAGCCTCAGTGTCTCAGCCTCAGTGTTTCAGCCACAGTGTCTCAGCCACAGTGTGTCAGCCTTAGTGTCTCAGCCACAGTGTCTCAGCCTCAGTGTCTCAGCCTCAGTGTCTCAGCCTCAGTGTCTCAGCCACAGTGTCTCAGCCTCAGTGTCTCAGCCTCAGTGTCTCAGCCTCAGTGTCTCAGCCACAGTGTCTCAGCCTCAGTGTCTCAGCCACAGTGTCTCAGCCACAGTGTCTCAGCCAAAGTGTCTCAGCCACAGTGTCTCAGCCACAGTGTCTCAGCCACAGTGTCTCAGCCACAGTGTCTCAGCCACAGTGTCTCAGCCACAGTGTCTCAGCTTCAGTGTCTCAGCCTCAGTGTCTCAGCCTCAGTGTCTCAGCCACAGTGTCTCAGCCTCAGTGTCTCAGCCACAGTGTCTCAGCCACAGTGTCTCAGCCACAGTGTCTCAGCTTCAGTGTCTCAGCCACAGTGTCTCAGCCTCAGTGTCTCAGCCTCAGTGTCTCAGCCACAGTGTCTCAGCCTCAGTGTCTCAGCCACAGTGTCTCAGCCTCAGTGTCTCAGCCTCAGTGTCTCAGCCTCAGTGTCTCAGCCTCAGTGTCTCAGCCTCAGTGTCTCAGCCTCAGTGTCTCAGCCACAGTGTCTCAGCCTCAGTGTCTCAGCCACAGTGTCTCAGCCTCAGTGTCTCAGCCTCAGTGTCTCAGCCACAGTGTCTCAGCCTCAGTGTCTCAGCCACAGTGTCTCAGCCTCAGTGTCTCAGCCTCAGTGTCTCAGCCTCAGTGTCTCAGCCTCAGTGTCTCAGCCACAGTGTCTCAGCCTCAGTGTCTCAGCCTCAGTGTCTCAGCCACAGTGTCTCAGCCTCAGTGTCTCAGCCACAGTGTCTCAGCCTCAGTGTCTCAGCCTCAGTGTCTCAGCCTCAGTGTCTCAGCCTCAGTGTCTCAGCCACAGTGTCTCAGCCACAGTGTCTCAGCCACAGTGTCTCAGCCTCAGTGTCTCAGCCTCAGTGTCTCAGCCTCAGTGTCTCAGCCACAGTGTCTCAGCCACAGTGTCTCAGCCACAGTGTCTCAGCCACAGTGTCTCAGCCTCAGTGTGTCAGCCTTAGTGACTCAGCCACAGTGTGTCAGCCTCAGTGTCTCAGCCACAGTGTCTCAGCCTCAGTGTCTCAGCCACAGTGTCTCAGCCACAGTGTCTCAGCCACAGTGTCTCAGCCTCAGTGTCTCAGCCTCAGTGTCTCAGCCACAGTGTCTCAGCCTCAGTGTCTCAGCCTCAGTGTCTCAGCCTCAGTGTCTCAGCCTTAGTGTCTCAGCCTCAGTGTCTCAGCCTCAGTGTCTCAGCCACAGTGTCTCAGCCACAGTGTCTCAGCCTCAGTGTCTCAGCCACAGTGTCTCAGCCACAGTGTCTCAGCCACAGTGTCTCAGCCACAGTGTCTCAGCCACAGTGTCTCAGCCACAGTGTCTCAGCTTCAGTGTCTCAGCCTCAGTGTCTCAGCCACAGTGTCTCAGCCACAGTGTCTCAGCTTCAGTGTCTCAGCCTCAGTGTCTCAGCCACAGTGTCTCAGCCACAGTGTCTCAGCCACAGTGTCTCAGCCACAGTGTCTCAGCCTCAGTGTCTCAGCCTCAGTGTCTCAGCCACAGTGTCTCAGCCACAGTGTCTCAGCCACAGTGTCTCAGCCTCAGTGTCTCAGCCTCAGTGTCTCAGCCACAGTGTCTCAGCCACAGTGTCTCAGCCACAGTGTCTCAGCCACAGTGTCTCAGCCTCAGTGTCTCAGCCACAGTGTCTCAGCCACAGTGTCTCAGCCACAGTGTCTCAGCCTCAGTGTCTCAGCCACAGTGTCTCAGCCACAGTGTCTCAGCCACAGTGTCTCAGCCACAGTGTCTCAGCCACAGTGTCTCAGCCTCAGTGTCTCAGCCACAGTGTCTCAGCCACAGTGTCTCAGCCACAGTGTCTCAGCCTCAGTGTCTCAGCCACAGTGTCTCAGCCTCAGTGTCTCAGCCACAGTGTCTCAGCCACAGTGTCTCAGCCACAGTGTCTCAGCCTCAGTGTCTCAGCCAAAGTGTCTCAGCCTCAGTGTCTCAGCCACAGTGTCTCAGCCACAGTGTCTCAGCCTCAGTGTCTCAGCCTCAGTGTCTCAGCCACAGTGTCTCAGCCACAGTGTCTCAGCCTAGTGTCTCAGCCTCAGTGTCTCAGCCACAGTGTCTCAGCCACAGTGTCTCAGCCACAGTGTCTCAGCCTCAGTGTCTCAGCCTCAGTGTCTCAGCCACAGTGTCTCAGCCTCAGTGTCTCAGCCTCAGTGTCTCAGCCACAGTGTCTCAGCCTTAGTGTCTCAGCCACAGTGTCTCAGCCTTAGTGTCTCAGCCACAGTGTCTCAGCCACAGTGTCTCAGCCACAGTGTCTCAGCCTCAGTGTCCAGCCACAGTGTCTCAGCCTCAGTGTCTCAGCCTCAGTGTCTCAGCCACAGTGTCTCAGCCTCAGTGTCTCAGCCACAGTGTCTCAGCCACAGTGTCTCAGCCACAGTGTCTCAGCCTCAGTGTCTCAGCCTCAGTGTCTCAGCCACAGTGTCTCAGCCACAGTGTCTCAGCCTCAGTGTCTCAGCCTCAGTGTCTCAGCCACAGTGTCTCAGCCACAGTGTCTCAGCCACAGTGTCTCAGCCACAGTGTCTCAGCCTCAGTGTCTCAGCCTCAGTGTCTCAGCCTCAGTGTCTCAGCCACAGTGTCTCAGCCTCAGTGTCTCAGCCACAGTGTCTCAGCCACAGTGTCTCAGCCACAGTGTCTCAGCCACAGTGTCTCAGCCTCAGTGTCTCAGCCTCAGTGTCTCAGCCACAGTGTCTCAGCCACAGTGTCTCAGCCTCAGTGTCTCAGCCTCAGTGTCTCAGCCACAGTGTCTCAGCCACAGTGTCTCAGCCACAGTGTCTCAGCCACAGTGTCTCAGCCTCAGTGTCTCAGCCTCAGTGTCTCAGCCACAGTGTCTCAGCCACAGTGTCTCAGCCACAGTGTCTCAGCCTCAGTGTCTCAGCCTCAGTGTCTCAGCCACAGTGTCTCAGCCACAGTGTCTCAGCCACAGTGTCTCAGCCACAGTGTCTCAGCCTCAGTGTCTCAGCCACAGTGTCTCAGCCACAGTGTCTCAGCCACAGTGTCTCAGCCTCAGTGTCTCAGCCACAGTGTCTCAGCCACAGTGTGTCAGCCACAGTGTCTCAGCCACAGTGTCTCAGCCACAGTGTCTCAGCCTCAGTGTCTCAGCCACAGTGTCTCAGCCACAGTGTCTAGCCTCAGTGTCTCAGCCACAGTGTCTCAGCCTCAGTGTCTCAGCCACAGTGTCTCAGCCACAGTGTCTCAGCCACAGTGTCTCAGCCACAGTGTTCAGCCTCAGTGTCTCAGCCACAGTGTCTCAGCTCAGTGTCTCAGCCACAGTGTCTCAGCCACAGTGTCTCAGCCTCAGTGTCTCAGCCACAGTGTCTCAGCCACAGTGTCTCAGCCTCAGGTCTCAGCCACAGTGTCTCAGCCACAGTGTCTCAGCCACAGTGTCTCAGCCACAGTGTTCTCAGCCACAGTGTCTCAGCCTCAGTGTCTCAGCCACAGTGTCTCAGCACAGTGTCTCAGCCACAGTGTCTCAGCCACGTGTCTCAGCTCAGTGTCTCAGCCACAGTGTCTCAGCCACAGTGTTCAGCCTCAGTGTCTCAGCCACAGTGTCTCAGCCTCAGTGTCTCAGCCCCAGTGTCTCAGCCACAGTGTCTCAGCCTTAGTGTCTCAGCCTCAGTGTCTCAGCCACAGTGTCTCAGCCACAGTGTCTCAGCCTCAGTGTCTCAGCCACAGTGTCTCAGCCTCAGTGTCTCAGCCACAGTGTCTCAGCCACAGTGTCTCAGCTCAGTGTCTCAGCCAGTGTCTCAGCCACAGTGTCTCAGCACAGTGTCTCAGCCTCAGTGTCTCAGCCACAGTGTCTCAGCCTCAGTGTCTCAGCCACAGTGTCTCAGCCACAGTGTCTCAGCCACAGTGTCTCAGCACAGTGTCTCAGCCACAGTGTCTCAGCCCAGTGTCTCAGCCAAGTGTCTCAGCCACAGTGTCTCAGCACAGTGTCTCAGCCTCAGTGTCTCAGCCTCAGTGTCTCAGCCACAGTGTCTCAGCCTCAGTGTCTCAGCCTCAGTGTCTCAGCACAGTGTCTCAGCCACAGTGTCTCAGCCTCAGTGTCTCAGCTCAGTGTCTCAGCCACAGTGTCTCAGCCACAGTGTCTCAGCCTCAGTGTCTCAGCCTCAGTGTCTCAGCCTCAGTGTCTCAGCCACAGTGTCTCAGCCACAGTGTCTCAGCCTTAGTGTCTCAGCCACAGTGTCTCAGCCACAGTGTCTCAGCCACAGTGTCTCAGCCTCAGTGTCTCAGCCACAGTGTCTCAGCCACAGTGTCTCAGCCACAGTGTCTCAGCCACAGTGTCTCAGCCACAGTGTCTCAGCCTCAGTGTCTCAGCCACAGTGTCTCAGCCAGTGTCTCAGCCACAGTGTCTCACTCAGTGTCTCAGCCACAGTGTCTCAGCCACAGTGTCTCAGCCACAGTGTCTCAGCCTCAGTGTCTCAGCCTCAGTGTCTCAGCCACAGTGTCTCAGCCTCAGTGTCTCAGCCTCAGTGTCTCAGCCACAGTGTCTCAGCCTCAGTGTCTCAGCCACAGTGTCTCAGCCACAGTGTCTCAGCCTCAGTGTCTCAGCCACAGTGTCTCAGCCACAGTGTCTCAGCCACAGTGTCTCAGCCACAGTGTCTCAGCCTCAGTGTCTCAGCCACAGTGTCTCAGCCACAGTGTCTCAGCCTCAGTGTCTCAGCCACAGTGTCTCAGCCACAGTGTCTCAGCCACAGTGTCTCAGCCACAGTGTCTCAGCCACAGTGTCTCAGCCACAGTGTCTCAGCCACAGTGTCTCAGCCTCAGTGTCTCAGCCACAGTGTCTCAGCCACAGTGTCTCAGCCACAGTGTCTCAGCCACAGTGTCTCAGCCACAGTGTCTCAGCCACAGTGTCTCAGCCTCAGTGTCTCAGCCACAGTGTCTCAGCCTCAGTGTCTCAGCCACAGTGTCTCAGCCACAGTGTCTCAGCCTCAGTGTCTCAGCCACAGTGTCTCAGCCACAGTGTCTCAGATCAGTGTCTCAGCCACAGTGTCTCAGCCTCAGTGTCTCAGCCACAGTGTCTCAGCCACAGTGTCTCAGCCACAGTGTCTCAGCCTCAGTGTCTCAGCCACAGTGTCTCAGCACAGTGTCTCAGCCTCAGTGTCTCAGCCACAGTGTCTCAGCCTCAGTGTCTCAGCCACAGTGTCTCAGCCACAGTGTCTCAGCCTCAGTGTCTCAGCACAGTGTCTCAGCCACAGTGTCTCAGCACAGTGTCTCAGCCACAGTGTCTCAGCCACAGTGTCTCAGCCACAGTGTCTCAGCCACAGTGTCTCAGCCTCAGTGTCTCAGCCACAGTGTCTCAGCCACAGTGTCTCAGCCACAGTGTCTCAGCCACAGTCTCAGCCACAGTGTCTCAGCCACAGTGTCTCAGCCTCAGTGTCTCAGCCACAGTGTCTCAGCCACAGTGTCTCAGCCACAGTGTCTCAGCCACAGTGTCTCAGCCTCAGTGTCTCAGCCACAGTGTCTCAGCCACAGTGTCTCAGCCTCAGTGTCTCAGCCACAGTGTCTCAGCCTCAGTGTCTCAGCCACAGTGTCTCAGCCACAGTGTCTCAGCCTCAGTGTCTCAGCCTCAGTGTCTCAGCCACAGTGTCTCAGCCACAGGTCTCAGCCTCAGTGTCTCAGCCTCAGTGTCTCAGCACAGTGTCTCAGCCTCAGTGTCTCAGCACAGTGTCTCAGCCACAGTGTCTCAGCCACAGTGTCTCAGCCACAGTGTCTCAGCCTCAGTGTCTCAGCCCAGTGTCTCAGCCACAGGTCTCAGCCTCAGTGTCTCAGCCACAGTGTCTCAGCCACAGTGTCTCAGCCTCAGTGTCTCAGCTCAGTGTCTCAGCACAGTGTCTCAGCCTCAGTGTCTCAGCCACAGTGTCTCAGCCTCAGTGTCTCAGCCACAGTGTCTCAGCCTCAGTGTCTCAGCCACAGTGTCTCAGCCTCAGTGTCTCAGCCTCAGTGTCTCAGCCTCAGTGTCTCAGCCTCAGTGTCTCAGCCACAGTGTCTCAGCCTCAGTGTCTCAGCCACAGTGTCTCAGCCACAGTGTCTCAGCCTCAGTGTCTCAGCCACAGTGTCTCAGCCACAGTGTCTCAGCCACAGTGTCTCAGCCACAGTGTCTCAGCCTCAGTGTCTCAGCCACAGTGTCTCAGCCTCAGTGTCTCAGCCACAGTGTCTCAGCCTCAGTGTCTCAGCCACAGTGTCTCAGCCTTAGTGTCTCAGCCACAGTGTCTCAGCCAGTGTCTCAGCCACAGTGTCTCAGCTCAGTGTCTCAGCCACAGTGTCTCAGCCACAGTGTCTCAGCCACAGTGTCTCAGCCTCAGTGTCTCAGCCTCAGTGTCTCAGCCACAGTGTCTCAGCCTCAGTGTCTCAGCCTCAGTGTCTCAGCCACAGTCAGTGTCTCAGCCTCACTCAGTGTCTCAGCCACAGTGTCTCAGCCACAGTGTCTCAGCCTCAGTGTCTCAGCCACAGTGTCTCAGCCCAGTGTCTCAGCCTCAGTGTCTCAGCCACAGTGTCTCAGCCTCAGTGTCTCAGCCACAGTGTCTCAGCCACAGTGTCTCAGCCTCAGTGTCTCAGCCTCAGTGTCTCAGCCACAGTGTCTCAGCCTCAGTGTCTCAGCCACAGTGTCTCAGCCTCAGTGTCTCAGCCACAGTGTCTCAGCCACAGTGTCTCAGCCTAGTGTCTCAGCCACAGTGTCTCAGCCACAGTGTCTCAGCCACAATGTCTCAGCCACAGTGTCTCAGCCACAGTGTCTCAGCCACAGTGTCTCAGCCTCAGTGTCTCAGCACAGTGTCTCAGCCTCAGTGTCTCAGCACAGTGTCTCAGCCTCAGTGTCTCAGCCTCAGTGTCTCAGCTCAGTGTCTCAGCCACAGTGTCTCAGCCTCAGTGTGCAGCCTCAGTGTCTCAGCCTCAGTGTCTCAGCCTCAGTGTCTCAGCCTCAGTCTCAGCCTCAGTGTCTCAGCCACAGTGTCTCAGCCACAGTGTCTCAGCCACAGTGTCTCAGCCTCAGTGTCTCAGCCTCAGTGTCTCAGCCACAGTGTCTCAGCCACAGTGTCTCAGCCAGTGTCTCAGCCACAGTGTCTCAGCCTCAGTGTCTCAGCCACAGTGTCTCAGCCTTAGTGTCTCAGCCACAGTGTCTCAGCCTCAGTGTCTCAGCCACAGTGTCTCAGCCACAGTGTCTCAGCCACAGTGTCTCAGCCTCAGTGTCTCAGCCACAGTGTCAGCCACAGTGTCTCAGCCACAGTGTCTCAGCCTCAGTGTCTCAGCCACAGTGTCTCAGCCACAGTGTCTCAGCCACAGTGTCTCAGCCTCAGTGTCTCAGCCTCAGTGTCTCAGCCACAGTGTCTCAGCCTCAGTGTCTCAGCCTCAGTGTCTCAGCCACAGTGTCTCAGCCTCAGTGTCTCAGCCACAGTGTCTCAGCCACAGTGTCTCAGCCTCAGTGTCTCAGCCACAGTGTCTCAGCCACAGTGGCTCAGCCTCAGTGTCTCAGCACAGTGTCTCAGCCTCAGTGTCTCAGCCACAGTGTCTCAGCCACAGTGTCTCAGCCTCAGTGTCTCAGCCTCAGTGTCTCAGCCACAGTGTCAGCCTCAGTGTCTCAGCCACAGTGTCTCAGCCTCAGTGTCTCAGCCACAGTGTCTCAGCCACAGTGTCTCAGCCTTAGTGTCTCAGCCACAGTGTCTCAGCCACAGTGTCTCAGCCACAGTGTCTCAGCCACAGTGTCTCAGCCACAGTGTCTCAGCCACAGTGTCTCAGCCTCAGTGTCTCAGCCACAGTGTCTCAGCCTCAGTGTCTCAGCCACAGTGTCTCAGCCACAGTGTCTCAGCCCAGTGTCTCAGCCACAGTGTCTCAGCCACAGTGTCTCAGCCTCAGTGTCTCAGCCACAGTGTCTCAGCCTCAGTGTCTCAGCCACAGTGTCTCAGCCACAGTGTCTCAGCCTCAGTGTCTCAGCCTCAGTGTCTCAGCCACAGTGTCTCAGCCTCAGTGTCTCAGCCTCAGTGTCTCAGCCACAGTGTCTCAGCCTCAGTGTCTCAGCCACAGTGTCTCAGCCAAGTGTCTCAGCCTCAGTGTCTCAGCCTCAGTGTCTCAGCCACAGTGTCTCAGCCTCAGTGTCTCAGCCACAGTGTCTCAGCCTCAGTGTCTCAGCACAGTGTCTCAGCCACAGTGTCTAGCCTCAGTGTCTCAGCCACAGTGTCTCAGCCACAGTGTCTCAGCCACAGTGTCTCAGCCACAGTGTCTCAGCCACAGTGTCTCAGCCACAGTGTCTCAGCCACAGTGTCTCAGCCTCAGTGTCTCAGCCTCAGTGTCAGCACAGTGTCTCAGCCACAGTGTCTCAGCCACAGTGTCTCAGCCTCAGTGTCTCAGCCACAGTGTCTCAGCCACAGTGTCTCAGCCTCAGTGTCTCAGCCACAGTGTCTCAGCCTCAGTGTCTCAGCCACAGTGTCTCAGCCACAGTGTCTCAGTCAGTGTCTCAGCCTCAGTGTCTCAGCCACAGTGTCTCAGCCTCAGTGTCTCAGCCTCAGTGTCTCAGCCTCAGTGTCTCAGCCACAGTGTCTCAGCCCAGTGTCTCAGCCACAGTCTCAGCCTCAGTGTCTCAGCCACAGTGTCTCAGCCACAGTGTCTCAGCCACAGTGTCTCAGCCTCAGTGTCTCAGCCTCAGTGTCTCAGCCACAGTGTCTCAGCCTCAGTGTCTCAGCCTCAGTGTCTCAGCCACAGTGTCTCAGCCTCAGTGTCTCAGCCACAGTGTCTCAGCCTCAGTGTCTCAGCCACAGTGTCTCAGCCACAGTGTCTCAGCCACAGTGTCTCAGCCTCAGTGTCTCAGCCACAGTGTCTCAGCCACAGTGTCTCAGCCTCAGTGTCTCAGCCACAGTGTCTCAGCCTCAGTGTCTCAGCCACAGTGTCTCAGCCACAGTGTCTCAGCCTCAGTGTCTCAGCACAGTGTCTCAGCCACAGTGTCTCAGCCACAGTGTCTCAGCCACAGTGTCTCAGCCACAGTGTCTCAGCCACAGTGTCTCAGCCACAGTGTCTCAGCCTCAGTGTCTCAGCCTGAGTGTCTAAGCCACAGTGTCTCAGCCTCAGTGTCTCAGCCACAGTGTCTCAGCCACAGTGTCTCAGCCTCAGTGTCTCAGCCACAGTGTCTCAGCCACAGTGTCTCAGCCTCAGTGTCTCAGCCTCAGTGTCTCAGCCACAGTGTCTCAGCCTCAGTGTCTCAGCCTCAGTGTCTCAGCCACAGTGTCTCAGCCTCAGTGTCTCAGCCACAGTGTCTCAGCCACAGTGTCTCAGCCTCAGTGTCTCAGCCTTAGTGTCTCAGCCACAGTGTCTCAGCCTCAGTGTCTCAGCCACAGTGTCTCAGCCTCAGTGTCTCAGCCACAGTGTCTCAGCCACAGTGTCTATGCCTTAGTGTCTCAGCCACAGTGTCTCAGCCACACTGTCTCAGCCACAATGTCTCAGCCACAGTGTCTCAGCCACAGTGTCTCAGCCACAGTGTCTCAGCCTCAGTGTCTCAGCCTGAGTGTCTAAGCCTCAGTGTCTCAGCCACAGTGTCTCAGCCTAAGTGTCTCAGCCTCAGTGTCTCAGCCTCAGTGTCTCAGCCACAGTGTCTCAGCCTCAGTGTGTCAGCCTCAGTGTCTCAGCCTCAGTGTCTCAGCCTCAGTGTGTCAGCCTCAGTGTCTCAGCCTCAGTGTCTCAGCCACAGTGTCTCAGCCACAGTGTCTCAGCCTTAGTGTGTCAGCCTCAGTGTCTCAGCCTCAGTGTCTCAGCCACAGTGTCTCAGCCACAGTGCCTCAGCCTTAGTGTCTCAGCCACAGTGTCTCAGCCTTAGTGTCTCAGCCACAGTGTCTCAGCCTTAGTGTCTCAGCCACAGTGTCTCAGCCTTAGTGTCTCAGCCACAGTGTCTCAGCCACAGTGTCTCAGCCACAGTGTCTCAGCCTTAGTGTCTCAGCCACAGTGTGTCAGCCAGTGTCTGAGCCACAGTGTCTCAGCCTCAGTGTCTCAGCCACAGTGTCTCAGCCACAGTGTCTTAGCCACAGTGTCTCAGCCTCAGTGTCTCAGCCTCAGTGTCTTAGCCACAGTGTCTCAGCCTCAGTGTCTCAGCCTCAGTGTCTCAGCCACAGTGTCTCAGCCTCAGTGTCTCAGCCACAGTGTCTCAGCCACAGTGTCTCAGCCTCAGTGTCTCAGCCACAGTGCCTCAGCCACAGTGGCTCAGCCTCAGTGTCTCAGCCACAGTGTCTCAGCCTCAGTGTCTCAGCCACAGTGTCTCAGCCACAGTGTCTCAGCCTCAGTGTCTCAGCCTTAGTGTCTCAGCCACAGTGTCTCAGCCACAGTGTCTCAGCCACAGTGTCTCAGCCTCAGTGTCTCAGCCACAGTGTCTCAGCCACAGTGTCTCAGCCTTAGTGTCTCAGCCACAGTGTCTCAGCCACACTGTCTCAGCCACAATGTCTCAGCCACAGTGTCTCAGCCACAGTGTCTCAGCCACAGTGTCTCAGCCTCAGTGTCTCAGCCTGAGTGTCTAAGCCTCAGTGTCTCAGCCACAGTGTCTCAGCCTCAGTGTCTCAGCCTCAGTGTCTCAGCCTCAGTGTCTCAGCCACAGTGTCTCAGCCTCAGTGTCTCAGCCACAGTGTCTCAGCCACAGTGTCTCAGCTACAGTGTCTCAGCCACAGTGTCTCAGCTTCAGTGTCTCAGCCTCAGTGTCTCAGCCTTAGTGTCTCAGCCACAGTGTCTCAGCCACAGTGTCTCAGCCTCAGTGTCTCAGCCACAGTGTCTCAGCCACAGTGTCTCAGCCCCAGTGTCTCAGCCACAGTGTCTCAGCCACAGTGTCTCAGCCACAGTGTCTCAGCTTCAGTGTCTCAGCCTCAGTGTCTCAGCCACAGTGTCTCAGCCACAGTGTCTCAGCCACAGTGTCTCATCCTCAGTGTCTCAGCCACAGTGTCTCAGCTCAGTGTCTCAGCCTCAGTGTCTCAGCCACAGTGTCTCAGCCTTAGTGTCTCAGCCACAGTGTCTCAGCCTTAGTGTCTCAGCCACAGTGTCTCAGCCACAGTGTCTCAGCCACAGTGTCTCAGCCTTAGTGTCTCAGCCACAGTGTGTCAGCCAGTGTCTGAGCCACAGTGTCTCAGCCTCAGTGTCTCAGCCACAGTGTCTCAGCCACAGTGTCTCAGCCTCAGTGTCTCAGCCTCAGTGTCTCAGCCTCAGTGTTTTAGCCACAGTGTCTCAGCCACAGTGTGTCAGCCTTAGTGTCTCAGCCACAGTGTCTCAGCCTCAGTGTCTCAGCCTCAGTGTCTCAGCCTCAGTGTCTCAGCCACAGTGTCTCAGCCTCAGTGTCTCAGCCACAGTGTCTCAGCCTCAGTGTCTCAGCCTCAGTGTCTCAGCCTCAGTGTTTCAGCCACAGTGTCTCAGCCACAGTGTGTCAGCCTTAGTGTCTCAGCCACAGTGTCTCAGCCTCAGTGTCTCAGCCTCAGTGTCTCAGCCACAGTGTCTCAGCCACAGTGTCTCAGCCACAGTGTCTCAGCCACAGTGTCTCAGCCTCAGTGTCTCAGCCTTAGTGTCTCAGCCTCAGTGACTCAGCCTCAGTGTCTCAGCCTCAGTGTCTCAGCCACAGTGTCTCAGCCACAGTGTCTCAGCCTCAGTGTCTCAGCCACAGTGTCTCAGCCTCAGTGTCTCAGCCTCAGTGTCTCAGCCTCAGTGTTTCAGCCACAGTGTCTCAGCCACAGTGTGTCAGCCTCAGTGTCTCAGCCACAGTGTCTCAGCCTCAGTGTCTCAGCCTCAGTGTCTCAGCCTCAGTGTCTCAGCCACAGTGTCTCAGCCTCAGTGTCTCAGCCTCAGTGTCTCAGCCTCAGTGTCTCAGCCACAGTGTCTCAGCCCAGTGTCTCAGCCACAGTGTCTCAGCCACAGTGTCTCAGCCTCAGTGTCTCAGCCTCAGTGTCTCAGCCACAGTGTCTCAGCCCAGTGTCTCAGCTCAGTGTCTCAGCCACAGTGTCTCAGCCAGTGTCTCAGCCACAGTGTCTCAGCCTCAGTGTCTCAGCCACAGTGTCTCAGCCAGTGTCTCAGCACAGTGTCTCAGCCACAGTGTCTCAGCCACAGTGTCTCAGCCTCAGTGTCTCAGCCACAGTGTCTCAGCCTCAGTGTCTCAGCCTCAGTGTCTCAGCCACAGTGTCTCAGCCACAGTGTCTCAGCCACAGTGTCTCAGCCTCAGTGTCTCAGCCTCAGTGTCTCAGCCTCAGTGTCTCAGCCTCAGTGTCTCAGCCTCAGTGTCTCAGCCTCAGTGTCTCAGCCACAGTGTCTCAGCCACAGTGTCTCAGCCTCAGTGTCTC
>WNGS01167170.1:15485-35574 GCA_020271785.1 Procambarus virginalis | reverse complement strand
GGTGGGGAGGCCGAGGGGACAGGTGAGAGGGGAAATGGTGTGGAGGACCGGGGGACAGGGAAGGTTGCTGAGCCACAGCAACGCGTGGCCAGGTACTGCTAGTATCAAATATAATGTAAGTTTCCTGCCCCAATGTTAGATTACAATGAGCGTAACAAACTGCCTAAGTCACTACCTGCAGATGGAGTCTAGAAGAATATGAATAATAATAAAATCTTGGCCTTGTTATGTGTTTATTTGTGAACCAGTATTCTTGCAAGGGGGAACCCTCGACCTGTTCTTTGGTTGGATCCTTTCTTGCTATTTATTTGCATTAGGTCAGTCAATAATGTTAATGGTTGTCCACTTAGGTACACTTCGACTTCCGTACAGGTAAGACCAAGACCAATGCCTCTTTATCTACAGCTGAGAAAGATAGTTGATACTTGTTAAGCTAATGTGAAGAAATAGTGTGCAGGAGGATCAAGCTCATTTCTCACTAGTCTGCTGCAACACAGCTCCTGAAACTTCAGATGCAGTCAGCGACTTACTGAAGTCTTCACAGGTTAATATTGGAGCAGATGTGAGGATCAATTTAATATTTCACGAAGTCATTCCATCATTACTCTGACTAACGTTGTTGTCCTTCACACAACAGATTAGTTAAATAAACAGTTATTGACATGCAGTCTCTATGATATTCACTCCTTTCTAACCATTTGGAATTGGACATTTTATCTTTTTTCCTCATTTGTCCCATAATGGTACCCATTATCTTGCCCCAGTTGATAACTAAGAGATCGTTTCATGTCCGAATGAACGCTTTGCCAAATTAATGTGAAAAAAATTAACATTGCACAGTTTTTTGGCATAAATGTTTCATCAATGCGTTGCTGTATGTCATTATAAGCTTTGATGTTTCAAATGTCTATCAACATGTGTTAACCCTTTCATATGTAGACAACATTTTTCATATCAAAGCATTATTATACTTCCATAAAATATGTGTAAGGTAATAAAAGCAGCCAATTCTGTGGCTCTGTCAGAACGTGATTTTTGGCAGTAACATTTATGTAAGTCTAGTTTGTCACACACCTGGCATTGTCCAACCACTTGGGCTAGACGGTAGAGCGACTGTCTCGCTTCATGCAGGTCGGCGTTCAATCCCCGACCGTCCAAGTGGCTGGGCACTATTCCTTCCCCCCGTCCCATTCCACCCCGTCCCAAATCTCTTTCTTAATCCCTTCCAAGTGCTATATTGTCGTAATGGTGCTTTCCCCTGATAGTTCCCTCCCTTCCCCTCGCTTTGTATACAAACTTCCTTGAGGTTATCTTGAGGTTATCTTGAGGTTATCTTGAGATGATTTCGGGGCTTTAGTGTCCCCGCGGCCCGGTCCTCGACCAGGCCTCCACCCCTAGGAAGCAGCCTGTGACAACTGACTAACACCCAGGTACCTATTTTACTGCTAGGTAACAGGGGCATAGGGTGAAAGAAACTCTGCCCATTGTTTCTCGCCGGCGCCTGGGATCGAACCCAGGACCAAAGGATCACAAAGTCCAGCGTGCTGTCCGCTCGGCCGACCAGCTCCCAGCTTGAGTCAATTTAATACGAAACAAATCAAGTCTCGTGATGACAAGCAGTAGTCAGTACACACATTAATAAACCCATTTACTAAATATAAACAGCTTACTAATCCTGGGCTGAATGATGTGAGTTTTAACATAATGTATGATTTTGTGAGCACTACAATAGGGCTATAGGCCTATGCTAGGTGATCCGGCTTCAATTCACCACCTTTATTACTCATAAATCTATCCTATAAATGTTTGGATAGCCGTTAAACTGCGGCTCATTAATGTTGTCTTCCATCCTATTACATTCACACATTTACCTGTTTACAAACATATACATTTATATTTTTTCTAAAATTGTTTTTCTTCAGCTTGTGTCTACTGCTGTGGGTTGTCACCTGTGGTTGTCACCTGTGGTTGTCACCTGTGGTTGTCACCAGTGGTTGTCTCCTGTGGTTGTCACCAGTGGTTGTCACCTGTGGTTGTCACCTGTGGTTGTCACCTGTGGTTGTCACCTGTGGTTGTCACCTGTGGTTGTCACCAGTGGTTGTCACCTGTGGTTGTCACCAGTGGTTGTCACCTGTGGTTGTCACCTGTGGTTGTCACCTGTGGTTGTCACCTGTGGTTGTCACCAGTGGTTGTCACCTGTGGTTGTCACCAGTGGTTGTCACCTGTGGTTGTCACCAGTGGTTGTCACCTGTGGTTGTCACCTGTGGTTGTCACCAGTGGTTGTCACCTGTGGTTGTCATCTGTGGTTGTCACTGTGGTTGTCACCTGTGGTTGTCACCTGTGGTTGTCATAGTAGGTTGTCACCAGTGGTTGTCACCTGTGGGTTGTCACCTGTGGTTGTCACCTGTGGTTGTCACTAGTGGTTGTCACCTGTGGTTGTCACCTGTGGTTGTCACCTGTGGTTGTCACCAGTGGTTGTCACCAGTGGGTTGTCACCTGTGGTTGTCACCTGTGGTTGTCACCTGTGGGTTGTCACCTGCTTCGACAGTTTCTGGACCATTATTTTTTTTCTTCAGTATGTTTCAAGTTACTGGAGGCTTATTTTATTATTTTGAATGAAAGAAGCTTAGTGATAACTGGATATAGTGATATCAGTATATCCAGGATAACTTAGTGATAACTGGATAAGGTTATAGGTCAAAGCTGGCTAAAGCCTTTGACAGATATTGTGAACAGTGTTTTGTAGTGATTTATTGAAGAAGTAATGAGTAAATAAATTTAGTACAAACAACCTTTTAATATATTTTTATTTCCCAGCAGATGAAATTATCAAATTATTCCTGTTTACAGTTGATTATCACCAGTTATCACGGTGTCCCGCTATTCTTAGTTAATATTAACTATACCTCATTTTAGTCGTTCTATTCTTTAAAGGACTTTAGTCGCTAACTGAAGTTAATAAAATTTAACATTTATTTATATAATATTTAGATATCCGAAAATACATAATAAGATTGGGAAATATGCAGGATAAAGTCCCCACGCACGTTATCCCGTGGTTGGCCAGACTTGACCTGACCTACTGATAGGTCAGGTCAAGTTAAAGGTCAAGTTGTATATGGCGAAGGACGTGACAAATTGGCACCTGGTATTTTTGCGGCTTTAACAGGTAACTAAAGTTTATCTGTCAGTTTCAAATCCTTTCTCCGAACTTGGTCACCTTCGCTGGTTAATTAATTAATCAGTTTTAAGTGTGACTTACTGAGCTATACTTTGTTTAATGACAATTTGGAGTGAAAACTTATTACCTTAAAAAGGGTAACGCATTTTTTCAACGAATTTAAATAATTTGACTTGTACCAAAACATGAAAAATAAATTCTATCATTATTTCAGTATTTGAGTAAAATAATCAACATTGTAAGACATTAATGGTGAGTCTCTCAGGGCTGGGCGTCCAGGGCTGAGGCGTCCAGGGCTGAGGCGTCCAGGGCTGAGGCGTCCAGGGCTGAGGCGTCCAGGGCTGAGGCGTCCAGGGCTGAGGCGTCCAGGGCTGAGGCGTCCAGGGCTGAGGCGTCCAGGGCTGGGCGTCCAGGGCTGAGGCGGCCAGGGCTGAGGCGGCCAGGGCTGAGGCGTCCAGGGCTGAAGCGTCCAGGGTTGAGGCGTCCAGGGCTGAGGCGTCCAGGGCTGAGGCGTCCAGGGCTGAGACGTCCAGGGCTGGGGCGTCCCGGGCTGAGGGGGCCAGGGCTGAGGCGGCCAGGGCTGAGGCGGCCAGGGCTGAGGCGTCCAGGGCTGGGGCGTCCAGGGCTGGGGCGTCCAGGGCTGAGGCGTCCAGGGCTGAGGCGTCCAGGGCTGAGGCGTCCAGGGCTGAGGCGTCCAGGGCTGAGGCGTCCAGGGCTGGGGCGTCCAGGGTTGGGCGTCCAGGGCTGGGGCGTCCAGGGCTGAGGCGTCCAGGGCTGAGGCGTCCAGGGCTGAGGCGTCCAGGGCTGAGGCGTCCAGGGCTGGGGCGTCCAGGGTTGGGCGTCCAGGGCTGGGCGTCCAGGGTTGGGCGGGGAGAGTTTGAGGACTCAATGGAGTCGTTATTGAATCGTGCCGTCCATGATTGTTAGTGATGGTTACTGACAGTCACTCCATGATTGTTAGTGATGGTTACTGACAGTCACTCCATGATTGTTAGTGATGGTTACTGACAGTCACTCCATGATTGTTAGTGATGGTTACTGACAGTCACTCCATGAGTGTTAGTGATGGTTACTGACAGTCACTCCATGATTGTTAGCGATGGTTACTGACAGTCACTCCATGATTGTTAGCGATGGTTACTGACAGTCACTCCATGATTGTTAGCGATGGTTACTGACAGTCACTCCATGATTGTTAGTGATGGTTACTGACAGTCACTCCATGATTGTTAGTGATGGTTACTGACAGTCACTCCATGATTGTTAGTGATGGTTACTGACAGTCACTCCATGATTGTTAGCGATGGTTACTGACAGTCACTCCATGATTGTTAGCGATGGTTACTGACAGTCACTCCATGATTGTTAGTGATGGTTACTGACAGTCACTCCATGATTGTTAGTGATGGTTACTGACAGTCACTCCATGATTGTTAGTGATGGTTACTGACAGTCACTCCATGATTGTTAGTGATGGTTACTGACAGTCACTCCATGATTGTTAGTTATGGTTACTGACAGTCACTCCATGATTGTTAGTGATGGTTACTGACAGTCACTCCATGATTGTTAGTGATGGTTACTGACAGTCACTCCATGATTGTTAGTGATGGTTACTGACAGTCACTCCATGATTGTTAGTGATGGTTACTGACAGTCACTCCATGATTGTTAGTGATGGTTACTGACAGTCACTCCATGATTGTTAGTGATGGTTACTGACAGTCACTCCATGATTGTTAGTGATGGTTACTGACAGTCACTCCATGATTGTTAGTGATGGTTACTGACAGTCACTCCATGAGTGTTAGTGATGGTTACTGACAGTCACTCCATGAGTGTTAGTGATGGTTACTGACAGTCACTCCATGATTGTTAGTGATGGTTACTGACAGTCACTCCATGATTGTTAGTGATGGTTACTGACAGTCACTCCATGATTGTTAGTGATGGTTACTGACAGTCACTCCATGATTGTTAGTGATGGTTACTGACAGTCACTCCATGATTGTTAGTGATGGTTACTGACAGTCACTCCATGATTGTTAGTGATGGTTACTGACAGTCACTCCATGATTGTTAGTGATGGTTATTGACAGTCACTCCATGAGTGTTAGTGATGGTTACTGACAGTCACTCCATGATTGTTAGTGATGGTTACTGACAGTCACTCCATGATTGTTAGTGATGGTTACTGACAGTCACTCCATGATTGTTAGTGATGGTTACTGACAGTCACTCCATGATTGTTAGTGATGGTTACTGACAGTCACTCCATGATTGTTAGTGATGGTTACTGACAGTCACTCCATGATTGTTAGTGATGGTTACTGACAGTCACTCCATGATTGTTAGTGATGGTTACTGACAGTCACTCCATGATTGTTAGTGATGGTTGCTGACAGTCACTCCATGATTGTTAGTGATGGTTACTGACAGTCACTCCATGATTGTTAGTGATGGTTACTGACAGTCACTCCATGATTGTTAGTGATGGTTACTGACAGTCACTCCATGATTGTTAGTGATGGTTACTGACAGTCACTCCATGATTGTTAGTGATGGTTGCTGACAGTCACTCCATGATTGTTAGCGATGGTTACTGACAGTCACTCCATGATTGTTAGTGATGGTTACTGACAGTCACTCCATGATTGTTAGTGATGGTTACTGACAGTCACTCCATGAGTGTTAGTGATGGTTACTGACAGTCACTCCATGATTGTTAGTGATGGTTACTGACAGTCACTCCATGATTGTTAGTGATGGTTACTGACAGTCACTCCATGATTGTTAGTGATGGTTACTGACAGTCACTCCATGATTGTTAGTGATGGTTACTGACAGTCACTCCATGATTGTTAGTGATGGTTACTGACAGTCACTCCATGATTGTTAGTGATGGTTACTGACAGTCACTCCATGATTGTTAGTGATGGTTACTGACAGTCACTCCATGATTGTTAGTGATGGTTACTGACAGTCACTCCATGATTGTTAGTGATGGTTACTGACAGTCACTCCATGATTGTTAGCGATGGTTACTGACAGTCACTCCATGATTGTTAGCGATGGTTACTGACAGTCACTCCATGATTGTTAGTGATGGTTACTGACAGTCACTCCATGATTGTTAGTGATGGTTACTGACAGTCACTCCATGAGTGTTAGTGATGGTTACTGACAGTCACTCCATGATTGTTAGTGATGGTTACTGACAGTCACTCCATGAGTGTTAGTGATGGTTACTGACAGTCACTCCATGATTGTTAGTGATGGTTACTGACAGTCACTCCATGATTGTTAGTGATGGTTACTGACAGTCACTCCATGATTGTTAGTGATGGTTACTGACAGTCACTCCATGATTGTTAGCGATGGTTACTGACAGTCACTCCATGATTGTTAGCGATGGTTACTGACAGTCACTCCATGATTGTTAGCGATGGTTACTGACAGTCACTCCATGATTGTTAGTGATGGTTACTGACAGTCACTCCATGATTGTTAGTGATGGTTACTGACAGTCACTCCATGATTGTTAGTGATGGTTACTGACAGTCACTCCATGATTGTTAGTGATGGTTACTGACAGTCACTCCATGATTGTTAGTGATGGTTACTGACAGTCACTCCATGATTGTTAGTGATGGTTACTGACAGTCACTCCATGATTGTTAGTGATGGTTACTGACAGTCACTCCATGAGTGTTAGTGATGGTTACTGACAGTCACTCCATGAGTGTTAGTGATGGTTACTGACAGTCACTCCATGATTGTTAGTGATGGTTACTGACAGTCACTCCATGATTGTTAGTGATGGTTACTGACAGTCACTCCATGATTGTTAGTGATGGTTACTGACAGTCACTCCATGATTGTTAGTGATGGTTACTGACAGTCACTCCATGATTGTTAGTGATGGTTACTGACAGTCACTCCATGATTGTTAGTGATGGTTACTGACAGTCACTCCATGATTGTTAGCGATGGTTGTTGACAGTCACTTCATGATTGTTAGTGATGGTTACTGGCTGACGAGATATATCTATGTCACTAAGAACTCATATTTGACCCGTCCAGGATTCGAACCCATGCCGTCCAGGATCACCGCTACACGTACACAGTACCGTGACCACCACACCAATGGTCGCATCAGCTATCCAATGATCATCAGCGAATCAGCGACGTTTCGTACTTTGGGTATTAATGGTATGTTGTTCTACTTTTATGTGAATTGCTTCAAGAATTTGTAATCTTCTTAGATCTTGGGTTTTATCTATTATACAAGTATTTTTGTTCAACATTTCTCTTGTTAGGGTGAGACATGAGACAAGCATGACATCACATGAGACAAGCCCAAGTCATGGACTTGTCTCGTGTGATTCCTAGCGGCACCGGATTGAAGATGGCATGTCAAACGCCTCGTCAGCTTGGTCGACGTCATACCTATGTACTTAGATTGAAGGTTACATCCTTCGTGGGGGCAAGTGTACATGTATACAACGCTTGACTGCTGTAGAGGGTTCTCTGTCGGCTTCGGGCTGTTTTTGATAAGGAGTTCGGAAGTCTTCTTGGTTTTGTAGAATATGATCAGGTCTATGTTTTGGTTAGGAGTAATGCTTTTTACTCATTTAGGGATTATTTCTTTCATTATTAGTTCTTTTTCTGTGTGTTTACTGTGCACGGTAGATTTACAATATCATTTTATTTGAGGTGTTGTGGTTTTTGTTCTTAGTTCAGGATTGTACCATCGGTCCAGGTAACGTCTTATTGTAGTGTTTATTTCTGTGTTGCTATAACCATTGTTCACCAATATCTGAGTTATTCTTTTAATCTCCCTTCCTCACGTTGCACCATTCAGAGTTGTGTGTAAGCGCTCGACGAATGTAAGTGTTGAGAACACTGGCTTTGTATCCTTGAGGGCACTCACGTCTACCGTTCAGGCATTATTCTATGTTGGTGAGCTTAGTATATACGTTGGTGCTACAAACGAATACAATTTTCAGATATAACCAACATCCGAAAATTAGAGTTTTTCACTTACGCATATATTGGGTCTTTCCGTCACCTTCATTCAAACATTATTTTCATTACAAGTAAAATGAAAAACAAGGCAAATGGATTAATTAATGGATATTACAACCCAACTTGAAAGCTGTTAGATATCAAAAACATCCTCGAACTCTTCCAGGTCTGAACACGCGCCCCAAATGCACCAGTTTTTCTCCCTTTTGAACTGCCATACTGAAAAAAAAACTTGTCGCTCTTCATTCTTTTGTAACCTTAATTAGTTTGTCGCTCAGTTTTTTCAGGAACTTCAGTTCACATTCGCCACACGAACCAAGGGATTACAAGCTAAGCGGAAAGAAAGTGTAGCAGTGTACGAGGTCTCTGTGTCTGATGGGTTCCAGCGTTTGCCTGAGAGAAGAAACACCTCCCCTTCGTTGTTGACAAAGCCCGTATGGTTGACAGTTTTAAATGAAAATATGATAAAAACGAACGAAAAGAGAGAGCAGATGCGCGACCCTGCGAGCACAACTAGATGAGTACTCACACTCACGCACACATTAGACCCCACATTGCATTAGGGGTCTGGTAGCTGAGTGGACAGCGCGCGGAACTCGTAATCATGTGGCCCGGGTTCGATTCCCGGCGCCAGAAGAGATAAATGGGCAAACTTTTTTCACCCTAATGGCCCTGTTACCTAGCAGTAAATATTAACCTGGGAGTTAAGACAGCTGTTACGGGCTGCTTCCTGGGGGGAAGGGTGTGAGAAAAAAAATAATTTAGTAACAGTTGATTGATTGACAGTTGAGAGGCGGGCCGAAAGAGCAGAGCTCAACCCCTACAAGCACAACTAGGTGAATACAAACACACACACACACACACATACACACATACACAGTACATACATATACACACACACACACACACACACACACACACACACACACATACACACGCGATAATATCAGCGGCATATGCCAGGTAGTTCAACATAAGAACGGCCTTTAGAAACTTGTGTAAGGAATCATTCAGAACTTTCTATACCACATAAGTCAGAATAATCCTGGAGTATGTAGCCCCAGCATGGAGTCCATATCTAGTCAAGCATAAGGCTAACCTGTAAAAGGTTCAAATGTTTGCCACCAGACTAGTACCCGAGCTGAGAGGTATGAGCTTCGAGGAGAGTCTATGGGAATTAAACCTCACGTTGCTGGAAGACAGAAGAGTTAGAGGGGACATGATCACCACATACAAAATTTTCAAAGGAATTGAACGGGTAGATAAAGACAGTCTATTTAACACAAGGGGTACATGAAATAAGGGACACAAGTGGAAATTGAGGACCCAAATGAGCCATAGAGACATTAGATAAAACGTTTTCAGTGTCAGAGTGGTTGACAAATGGAATGCATTAGGAAGTGATGTGGTGGATGCTGACTCCATACACAGTTTCATGTGTAGATATGATAGAGCCCAATAGGCTCAGGAACCTGTACAATAGTTGATTAATGGTTGAGAGGCGAGACCAAAGAGCCAGAGCTCAACCCCTACAAGCTCAACTAGATGAGTACAACTAGGTGAGTACGCACACGAACACGCTGTTAATGATGGGCGATTTCAACCATGGAAAGATAGACTGGGAGAATGGGGAACAACATGGAGGTGAAGATGCACGGAGAGCTAAACTCTTGGAAGTGAGTACAAGGAACTTTCTGAGCCAACATGTCAAGGAACCCACAAGAGTGAGAGGCAATGATGAACCAGCTAGACTCAACCTGATATTCACCTTGAATGAGTCAGAAATAAGGGAAGTCAAATTTGAAGCCCCATATTGGAATGAGTGACCACAGTGTATTGACATTTGAATATCTGGTGGAGATAGGGATAACCTATGCAAGGATGGGATCGGAAGGGAAAAGACTAAATTACCGGAGAGGAAAATATGACGAGATGAGGAATTTCCTAATGGGAATTATCATGGGAAACAGAACTCAGAGAAAAGGCTGTACAGGACATGATGGACAACGTCACCCAGAAGTGCCAGGAAGCTGCAGACAGGTTTACACCGGCCCAAAAGGAGAAGAACGAAAAGCAACAGAAGAATCCATGGAACAACCAGGAATCTAAGATAGTGAAGCAATTGAGTAAAAGAAAATGGAGAAACTACAGGAATAACAGAACACCAGAGAGCAGGGAGAGATATCAGAGGGACAGAAATAAGTACCTCAGAGTGAGGAGAGAAGCAGAGAGACAGTAGGAAAATGACATTGCGAGTAAAGCCAAGACCCAACCAAAGCTGCTCCACAGCCACATCAGGAGGAAAACAGCAGTGAAGGAACAAGTGTTGAAACTGAGAAAAGGGGATAACAGATACACAGAGAACGACAAGGAAGTGTGTGAAGAACTAAACAAGAAATTCTAGGAAGTCTTCACAATAGAACAAGGAGAAGTGCCTGCACTAATTGATGAGGCAAACCAAGCAACCTTGTAGGAATTTGACCTCACCAGTGATGAGGTCAAAAGGAATCTGTTGGAGCTGAATGTAACAAAGGCTGTTGGGCCTGACAGAATCTCACCATGGATACTAAGGGAAGGTGCAGAGGGACTAAGTGTGCCACTCTCTATGGTATATAACAGGTCACTGGAAACTGGAGACCTTCCGGAAAGTTGGAAGACAGCTAACGTAGTCCCAATATACAAATAGGGTGACAGGCAAGAGGCACTGAACTACAAGCCAGTTTCTATAACTTGTATACCATGCAAGGTGATGGAGAAGATCGTGAGGAAAAGGCTCGTAGAGCATCTGGAGGGAATTAGCTTTGTAACGCACCACCAACATGGGTTCAGGGATGGTAAATCGTGCCTCACAGGATTAATAGAATTCTATGACCAAGCAACACAAATTAGGTAAGCAAGATAAGGGTGGACAGACCGCATTTTCTTGGACTGTAAGAAAGCCTTTGACACAATACCTCAAAAAGGGCTGTTACAAAAGTTGGATCAACAGGCAGGAGTAAAAGGTAAGGTGCCCCAGTGGATAAGGGAATATCTTAGCAACAGGAAACAGCGAGTAACGGTGAGGGGGGAGTCATCAGAGTGGCGAGATGTCACCAGCGGAGTCCCACAGGGCTCAGTACCTGGACCCATCCTGTTTCTAACATATGTAAACGATCTTCCGGAGGGTATAGACTCATTCCTCTCAATGTTTGCTGATGATGCAAAAATTATGTGAAGAACCATGCCAGATGAAGATAGACAGAGACTACAGGATGACCTGGATAAACTGGAGGAATGGTCTAGAAAATGGCTGCTAAAGTTCAACTCAGGAAAGTGTAAGGTAATGAAATTAGGAGAAGGGAGCAGGAGGCTGAACACAAGGTATCATCTGGGAGGTGAAATCCTGCAAGAGTCAAATAGAGAGAAAGATCTGGGGGTTGATATCACACAGAACCTGTCCCCAGAGTCCCACATCAAAAGGATATCATCAGCGGTATATGCTAGACTGCCCAATATAAGAACTACTTTTAGAAACTTGTGTAAGGAATCGTTCAGGACCCTGTATACCACTTATGTAAGACCAATCCTGGAGTATGCAGCTCCAGCCTGAAGTCAATACCTAGTTAAACACAAGACAAAGTTAGAGAAGATTCAGCGGTATGCCTCCAGGCGCGTCCCGGAACTGAGAGGATTGAGCTACGAGGAAAGGCTAAGGGAGCTGACCCTCACATCCCTGGAAAACAAGAGTAAGGGGAGACATGAAAATCACCTACAAAAATCTCAGCGGAATTGACAGGGTGGACAAAGACAAACTCTTCAGCACGGGTGGAACACGAACAAGGGGACACAGGTGGAAACTTAGTACCCAGATGAGCCACAGAGACGTTAGAAAGAATTTTTTCAATGTCAGAGTAGTTAATAAATGGAATGCACTAGGAAGTGATGTGGTGGAGGCTGACTCCATACACAGTTTCAAATGTAGATATGATAGAACCCAGTAGGCTCAGGAATCTGTACACCTGTTGATTGACAGTTGAGAGGCGGGACCAAAGAGCCAAAGCTCAACCCTCGCAAACACAACTAGGTGAGTACACACACATTTAACCCACCTTGACAAGGTCAAATTAGGGCAAATTTGAGTAATATTTAATTGTATAAATTTAATACACTGATTCCATGAGGTGTAGACTAACGGAAATAAATATTTATTATTTAATTTAAATAGAATTACAAAATAATTACAAAACTTATATATAAACCTAAACCAGTTTCCTTTATTTATATATGCTCAGTACTCACCTGATTACACGCACGTTCTTGTGCTTGAGAAGGTTGAGCTTCAGCTCGCTGGTCCCGACACTCAGACATATATGACATGATATAAGATCGAAACTCACTATATATGTATAACTAATTATTCTACTTTCTCACTCATTTAAGAGATTTTTATAGTAGATTATAACCTCATTTATTTCTGTTTCCTTTCAGTTGTAAAACGAATTGTGATTACACGCAATTTTTAATTAACTTTGTTTTACCAGAATATTTTACCTTTCATATACCAAGCTAATTGACAATCACTATTTATATGTTTGATTTAGAGTGTTGTACAGACTGGCATACTAAATATGACTGTCGGAAAACCCGACACCATTTATTAATATTAAATTCAATACGCAGATAATATTGCTGCTGTTGTATACATAAATTCCCCCATAGAAATGTAACCTTTAGTGGAATTTTCCATCAATGAAAACGGGATATCATTGCTACATAGCACTATTAAATTCGCCAGCTATTCTGCTGGGAATTATTCCTAATACATCAGACTTTGGTCTTTTAACATCATAACATCTCATTTGAATTAATTTAATTATCAGAAACAAAATAGAGTAAATATGACTCTTCTATCACCTGTTGACATATGGACAAAGAGAGCCAGGCGCGTCAGTGGTGAGGGTGGTCAGCCATTGTTTACGACCAGAGTTCTTAAACCCATCTACCTCACACACACCCATCTTCCTCACACACACACCCATCTTCCTCACACACACACCCATCTTCCTCACACACACACACACACACACACCCATCTTCCTCACACACACACACACCCATCTTCCTCTCACACACACACAGCCATCTTCCTCACACACACACACCCATCTTCCTCACACACACACACCCATCTTCCTCACACACACACACACCCATCTTCCTCACACACACACACCCATCTTCCTCACACACACACACACACAACCATCTTCCTCACACACACACACAACCATCTTCCTCACACACACACACCCATCTTCCTCACACACACACACACAACCATCTTCCTCACACACACCATCTTCCTCACACACACACACCCATCTTCCTCACACACACACACACCCATCTTCCTCACACACACACACACACCCATCTTCTCACACACACACACACCCATCTTCCTCACACACACACACCCATCTTCCTCACACACACACACACCCATCTTCCTCACACACACACACACACAACCATCTTCCTCACACACACACACAACCATCTTCCTCTCACACACACACACCCATCTTCCTCACACACACACACACCCATCTTCCTCACACACACACTCACCCATCTTCCTCACACACACACACACCCATCTTCCTCACACACACACACCCATCTTCCTCACACACACACACCCATCTTCCTCACACACACCCATCTTCCTCACACACACACACCCATCTTCCTCACACACACCCATCTTCCTCACACACACACACAACCATCTTCCTCACACACACCCATCTTCCTCACACACACACACACCCATCTTCCTCACACACACACACCCATCTTCCTCACACACACACACACCCATCTTCCTCACACACACACACACCCATCTTCCTCACACACACACACCCATCTTCCTCACACACACACACACCATCTTCCTCACACACACACACCCATCTTCCTCACACACACACACCCATCTTCCTCACACACACCCATCTTCCTCACACACACACACCCATCTTCCTCACACACACCCATCTTCCTCACACACACACACCCATCTTCCTCACACACACACACACCCATCTTCCTCACACACACACACCCATCTCCTCACACACACACCCCCATCTTCCTCACACACACACACCATCTTCCTCACACACACACACAACCATCTTCCTCACACACACACACACCCATCTTCCTCACACACACACACCCATCTTCCTCACACACACACACACAACCATCTTCCTCACACACACACACACAACCATCTTTCTCACACACACAACCATCTTCCTCACACACACACACACCCATCTTCCTCACACACACACACCCATCTTCCTCACACACACACACACCCATCTTCCTCACACACACACACACCCATCTTCCTCACACACACACACCCATCTTCCTCACACACACACACCCATCTTCCTCACACACCACAACCATCTTCCTCACACACACACACAACCATCTTCCTCACACACACACACACACACAACCATCTTCCTCACACACACACACACCCATCTTCCTCACACACACACACAACCATCTTCCTCACACACACANCTACAACCTGTGCTCCTACAACTTGTCTTCCTGCAATCATTCCTTCTACAACCTGTCCTCCTACAACCTGTCCTCCTACAATCATTCCTCCTACAACCTGTCCTCCTACAACCTGTTCTTCTACAACCTGTCCTCCTACAACTTGTCCTCCTACAACTTGTCCTCCTACAACCTGTCCTCTTACAACTTGTCCTGTTACAAAATGTTCTCCTACAACCTGTCCTCCTACAACTTGTCCTCCTACAACCAGTCCTCCTACAACCTATCCTCCAACAAACTGTAATCCTACAACATGTCCTCCTATAACCTGTACTTCTACGACCTGTCCTCCTACAGCCTGTCCTCCTACAACCTGTCCTCTTGCAAATTGTCATCCTACAACCTCTCCTCCTACAACCTTGCCTCCCACAACCTGTCCTCCTACAACCTTTCCTCCTACAACCTGTCCTCCTACAACCTATCCTCCTACAACCTGTCGTCCTACAACCTGTCCTCCTGCAACCTGTCCTCCTACAACCTATCCTCCTACAACCTCTCCTCCTACAACCTGTCCTACTACATCCTGTCCTACAATCTGTCCTCCTACAACCTGTCCTACAACCTCTCCTCCTACAACGTGTCCTACAACCTCTCCTCCTACAACCTTTCCTTCTATAACCTGTCCTACAACCTGTCCTCCTTCAACTTGTCACCCTACAACCTGTCCTCCTTCAACATGTCCTTCAATCTGTCCTCCTACAACCTGTCCTACAACTTGTCCTCCTACAATCTGTCCCCCTATAACCTGTCCTCCTTCAACCTGTCCTACAATCTGTCTTCCTACAAACTGTCATCCTACAACCTGTCCTCCTACAACCTGTCCTACTACAACCTTTCCTACAACCTGTCCTCCTACAACCTGTCCTCGTACAACTTGTCCTCCTACAACCGGTCCTCCTACAATCTGTCCTCTTACAACCTGTCCTCCTACAACCTGTCCTCCTGCAACCTGTCCTCCTTCAACCTGTCCTCCTACAACCTGTCCTCCTACAATCATTCCTCCTACAACCTGTCCCTCTACAACCTGTCCTCCTTCAACCTGTCCTCCTACAACCTGTCCTCCTACAACCTGTCCTCCTACAACCTGTCCTCCAAAAACATGTCTTCCTACAACCTGTCCTCCTACAACCTGTCCTCCTTCAACCTGTCCTCCTTCAACCTGTCCTCCTTCAACCTGTCCTCCTACAACCTGTCCTCCTTCAACCTGTTCTTCAACAACCTGTCCTCCTACAACCTGTCCTCCTACAACCATTCCTCCTATAATCTGTCCTACAACCTTTCCTCCTACAACCTGTCCTCCTACAACCTGTCCTCCTACAATCATTCCTCTACAACCTGTCCTCCTACAACCTGTCATCCTACAGCCTGTCCTCCTACAACCTGTCCTCCTACAATCATTCCTCCTACAACCTGTCCTCCTACAACCTGTCCTCCTACAACCTGTCCTCCTACAACCTGTCCTCCTACAATCATTCCTCCTACAACCTGTCCTCCTACAACCTGTCCTCCTACAACTTGTCCTCCTACAACCTGTTCTTCTACAACCTGTCCTCCTACAGCCTGTCCTCCTACAACCTGTTCCCTTACAGCCTGTCCTCCTACAACCTGTCCTCCTACAACCTGTCCTCCTGCAACCTGTTCTCCCACAACCTTTCCTCCTATAGCCTGTTCTCCTACAACCAGTCCCCCTACAATGTGTCCTCCTACAACCTGTCCTCCTACAACCTGTCCTCCTACAACCATTCCTCATACAATCTGTCCTCCTACAACCTGTCCTCCTACAACCTCATCTCCTATAAAATGTTCTACAACCTGTCCTCCTACAACTTTTTCTCCTACAACCTGTCCTCCTACAACTTTTCCTTCTACAGCCTGTCCTCCTACAACCTGTCCTCCTACAACCGGTCCTCCTACAACCTGTCCTCCTATAACTTGTCCTCCAACAACCTGTCCTCCTACAACCTGTCCTCCTACAACTTGTCCTCCTACAACTTGTCCTCCAACAGCATGTCCTCTTACAACCTGTCCTCCTACAACCTGTCCTCCTACAACTTGTCCTCCAACAACCTGTCCTCCAACAACCTGTCCTCCTACAACCTGTCCTCCTACAACCTGTCCTCCTACAACTTGTCCTCCAACAACCTGTCCTTCAAGAATCTGTCCTCCTACAACCTGTCCTTCTACAACCTGTCTTCTTACAACCTGTCCTCCTACAACCTGTCCTCCTACAACCTGTCCTCCTACAAAATGTCCTCCTACAACCTGTCCTCCTACACCCTGTCCTCCTACAACCTGTCGTCCTCAACCTGTCCTCCTACAACCTGTCCTCCTACAACCTGTCGTCCTCAACCTGTCCTCCTACAACCTGTCCTCCTACAACCTGTCCCCCTACAACCTGTCCTCCTACAACCTGTCCTCTTACAAAATGTCCTCCTACAACCTGTCCTCCTTCAACCTGTCCTCCTACAACCTGTCGTCCTCAACCTGTCCTTCTACAACCTGTCTTCGTACAACATGTCCTCCTACAACCTGTCCTCCTACAACCTGTCCTCCTACAAAATGTCCTCCTACAACCTGTCCTCCTACAACCTGTCCTCCTACAACCTGTCGTCTTCAACCTGTGCTCCTACAACCTGTCCTCCTACAACCTGTCCCCCTACAACCTGTCCTCCTACAACCTGTCCTCCTACAACCTGTCCCCCTACAACCTGTCCTCCTACAACCTGTCCTCCTACAACCTGTCCTCCTACAACCTGTCCTCCTACAACCTGTCCTCCTACAACCTGTCCTCCTACAACCTGTCCCCCTACAACCTGTCCTCCTACAACCTGTCCTCCTACAACCTGTCCTCCTACAACTTGTCCTCCCCCTACAAAGACTGTCTCTTTCCCTCGTAGGCGTCATATAAAGCCAAAAATTGTCGTACAAGAAAATGGAAGCGACTGGCGAAAGTGACGTACAGTCCCGTTTTCTGTTTTGGGTCCTCTGGCAGGTTAGGAGAGGACACTTTAAATTGACCGTTTTCTTGATGTTGGAAATCCTTACGAAGGCGGACTGCTCTATTTTCTTCATCCTGCTCTTCGTTGCTCTACGCTAATGTCAATAGTCTGGCCGTTTTAATTTAATATCGTAAAAAAAATAAATGTCAAATCTGAAACGTACCAGCCTACACAACTTACGAAGATCGATGCTCAGAAAACGTCAGTATTTCTCACACAGAATTCACAACAGTGTGATGCATCAAGTGAACAAATCCACAAGGCCTGTGGCGTAGGTTCGAACCTAACCTAACCTAACCTAACCTACGTCAATATTAGGGTGCCTTAAATGTTAATTAGTCCTTTAATTTTCTCGATTGGGTTAAAGATTGTATATATTTAGTGAGAGGACGAGTGGATGGAGCAGCTTTATTATGATGCTATTACATCTCACAATCACAATCACAATCAATCATATCACAAATTTTCACAAAATATTTTAGTGAGAGTTGGATTATGTATTGAGTCAACATCAGGGACTCATCCTTCATCACATCAAGGGCCGGATTCATCACACAGCGATGCAAGGACTTAGAAACCTGTACATCTTTTTCTCAGACTTTGGCGGCCTTATTTACATTTTTTAAGCAGCTTATGAGCATGGAGACTTCCATGTGGGAGGTCCGGCCGTGCTGAAGTGTTCTCTGCATCTCCACTATTTCTCATCTCATTATGACAAGAGTTGTTTCTCTCTCAAGAAGAAGAACATATAATGGCATAAATATTACTAAAAAGGATAGTAGATAAATGTATGGCCTCATCTATGGGAGAAAGTTTTAAATTAAAATATTGCCCAGAACATACTTGTCGTAGATCCCACATGGTACCCACGCCTGGTACCCACGGCCTGGTACCCACGCCTGATACCCATGCCTGGTACCCATGCCTGGTACCTATGCTGGTACCCATGCCTGGTACTTATGCCTGGTACCCATGCCTGGTACCATGCCTGGTACTTATGCCTGGTACCCATGCCTGGTACCTATGCCTGGTATCCATGCCTGGCACCCACTCCTGGTACCCATACCTGGTACCTATGCCTGGTACCCCGCCTGGGTACATGCCTGGTACCCACGCCTGGTATCCACCCTGATACCCACGCCGCCACTGGTATGACTGACGGTATAAAAGTCAACAACTTCCAGCATAGTTAAGGCCCCAGCTGCTTGAGTGAAGCTTCATCTATGATTGACTACACGAGGACGAAGAACCCGTAACCTCGTTCAAGTCACTTCCTTCAAGTAATGTTATTTATGTCAATGTAAAATCACGTCAATGAACTCCCGAAACCCCAGTTTTCCTGGAAACGACGCAACCAACTTTAACTCTAACCAACCATGGATAATACCTAAGGAAATACCACAATCCTCAAGGGAACACAATCAGTTATATATATTTCGTAAGGAAAATGAAAACCAGCCATATGTTAATTTTCACTCCATTAACTCACAGATCGTACTTATGTTATTCACAAGACATTCTGTATCATTCATGTTATACACAAGACATTCTGTATCATTCATTTATAACAAGACATTCTATATCATTTATGTTATTCACAAGACATTCTGTATCATTCATGTTATAACACAAATCATTCTATATCATTCATATTATGCACAAGACATTCTGTATCATTATATTATGCACAAGACATTCTGTATCATTCATATTATGCACAGACATGCTGTATCATTCAATTATGCACCAAGACATGCTGTATCATTCATATTATACACAAGACATGCTGTATCGTCATATTAGGACAAGACATGCTGTTTCCATTCATATTATGCACAAGACATGCTGTATCATTCATATTATGCACAAGACATCTGTATCATTCATATTATACACAAGACATGCTGTATCATTCATATTATGCACAAGACATGCTGTCATCATATTAGCATATTCCCCCAAGACATGCTGTATCATTCATATTATGCACAAGACATTCTATATCATCATGTTATACACAAGACATTCTGTATCATGGATAAAGATCAAGATCGTAAGGACCTGTTAGCTTTTATAACGTCTCGTCCCTGTCATTTTGTATGAAGATTTTATTTCGATGTCTTCCATGTGTGTAATTGAACATTATTTTTATAATACACGTAATATGACTGAGGTGTATTATGTGGCAGTAGTGGTGCATGTATCCACATGTCTGTCGTAGTATCCTGACATGTATCATGACATGTAT
>WNGS01167170.1:0-14485 GCA_020271785.1 Procambarus virginalis | reverse complement strand
CAGCCCTGGACGCCTCAGCCCTGGACGCCTCAGCCCTGGACGCCTCAGCCCTGGACGCCAGCCCTGGACGCCTCAGCACTGGACTCCTCAGCCTGGACGCCTCAGCCCCTGGACGCCTCAGCCCTGAAACGCCTCAGCCCTGGACGCCTCAGCCCTGGGACGCCTCAGCCCTGGACGCCCAGCCCTGGACGCCCAGCCCTGGACGCCTCAGCCCTGGACGCCTCAGCCCTGGACGCATCAGCCCTGGACGCCAAGCCCTGGACACCCAGCCCTGGACGCCTCAGCCCTGGACGCCCAGCCCTGGACGCCCAGCCCTGGACGCCTCAGCCCTGGACGCCTCAGCCCTGGACGCCTCAGCCCTGGACGCCTCAGCCTGGACGCCCAGCCCTGGACGCCCAGCCCTGGACGCCTCAGCCCTGGACGCCTCAGCCCTGGACGCCTAGCCCTGGACGCCTCAGCCCTGGACGCCTCAGCCCTGGACGCCCAGCCCTGGACGCCTCAGCCCGGGACGCCCAGCCCTGACGCCTCAGCCCTGGACGGCCCGCCCTGGACGCCTCAGCCCTGTACGCCTCAGCCCTGGACGCCTCAGCCCTGGACGCCTCAGCCCTGGACGCCCAGCCCTGGACGCCCGCCCTGGACGCCTCAGCCCTGGACGCCTCAGCCCTGGACGCCTCACCCTGGACGCCTCAGCCCTGGAACGCCTCAGCCCTGGACGCCCAGCCCTGGACGCCTCAGCCCTGGACCCCAGCCCTGGACGCCTCAGCCCTGGACGCCTCAGCCTGGACGCCTCAGCCCTGGACGCCTCAGCCTGGACGCCTCAGCCCTGGACGCCTCAGCTCTGGACGCCTCAGCCCTGGACGCCCAGCCCTGGACGCCTCAGCCCTGGACGCCCCAGCCCTGGACGCCTCAGCCCTGGACGTCTCAGCCCTGGACGCCTCAGCTCTGGACGCCTCAGCTCTGGACGCCTCAGCCCTGGACGTCTCAGCCCTGGACGCCTCAGCTCTGGACGCCTCAGCTCTGGACGCCTCAGCCTGGACGCCTCAGCCCTGGACGCCCAGCCCTGGACGCCTCAGCCCTGGCCGCCTCAGCCCTGGCCGCCTCAGCCCTGGCCGCCTCAGCCGGGACGCCCCAGCCCTGGACGTCTCAGCCCTGGACGCCTCAGCCCTGGACGCCTCAGCCCTGGACGCCTCAACCCTGGACGCTTCAGCCCTGGACGCCTCAGCCCTGGCCGCCTCAGCCCTGGCCGCCTCAGCCCTGGACGCCCAGCCCTGGACGCCTCAGCCCTGGACGCCTCAGCCCTGGACGCCTCGGCCCTGGACGCCTCAGCCCTGGACGCCTCAGCCCTGGACGCCTCAGCCCTGGACGCCCAGCCCTGAGAGACTCACCATTAATGTCTTACAATGTTGATTATTTTACTCAAATACTGAAATAATGATAGAATATATTTTCATGTTTTGGTACCACTGTCAAATTATTTAAATCGTTGCAAAAATGCGTTACCTTTTTAAGGTAGTAAGTTTTCACTCCAAATGTCACTAAACAAAGTATAGCTCAGTAAGTCACACTTAAACTGATTAATTAATTAAGCAGCGAAGGTGACCAAGTTC
Source organism: Procambarus virginalis (assembly GCA_020271785.1). NCBI lineage: Eukaryota > Metazoa > Arthropoda > Malacostraca > Decapoda > Cambaridae > Procambarus > Procambarus virginalis. Next base: position 12,878 of record WNGS01167170.1, on the reverse strand, counting down.
AGGGAAAGGATTTGAAACTGACAGATAAACTTTAGTTACCTGTTAAAGCCGCAAAAATACCAGGTGCCAATTGTCACGTCCTTCGCCATATACAACTTGACCTTTAACTAGACCTGACCTATCAGTAGGTCAGGTCAAGTCTGGCCAACCACGGGGTAACGTGCGTGGGGGACTTTATCCTGCATATTTCCCAATCTTGTTATGTATTTTCGGATATCTAAATATTATATTAAATAAATGTTAAATTTTATTAACTTCAGTTAGCGACTAAAGTCCTTTAAAGAATAGAACGACTAAAATGAGGAATAGTTAATATTAACTAAGAATAGCGGGACACCGTGATAACTGGTGATAAGCAACTGTAAACAGGAATAATTTGATAATTTCATCTGCTGGGAAATAAAATATATTAAAAGGTTGTTTGTACTAAATTTATTTACTCATTACTTCTTCAATAAATCACTATAAAACACTGTCCACAATATCTGTCAAAGGCTTTAGCCAGCTTTGACCTATAACCTTATCCAGTTATCACTAAGTTATCCTGGATATACTGATATCACTATATCCAGTTATCACTAAGCTTCTCTCATTCAAAATAATAAAATAAGCCTCCAGTAACTTGAAACATACTGAAGAAAAAAAATAATGGTCCAGAAACTGTCGAAGCAGGTGACAACCACTGGTGACACCCCACAGGTGACAACCACAGGTGACAACCCACAGGTGACAACCCACTGGTGACAACCACTGGTGACAACCACTGGTGACAACCACAGGTGACAACCACTGGTGACAACCACTGGTGACAACCACAGGTGACAACTACTGGTGACAACCACAGGTGACAACCACAGGTGACAACTCACTGGTGACAACCACTGCTGACAACCCCTGGTGACAACCACGGTGACAACCACAGGTGACAACACAGGTGACAACCACAGGTGACAACCACTGGTGACAACCACAGGTGACAACCACTGGTGACAACCACTGGTGACAACCACAGGTGACAACTACTGGTGACAACCACAGTGACAACCACAGGTGACAACCCACTGTGACAACCACTGCTGACAACCCCTGGTGACAACCACAGGTGACAACCACAGGTGACAACCACAGGTGACAACCACTGGTGACAACCACAGGTGACAACCACTGGTGACAACCACAGGTGACAACCACAGGTGACAACCACTGGTGACAACCACAGGTGACAACCACAGGTGACAACCACTGGTGACAACCACAGGTGACAACCACAGGTGACAACCACAGGTGACAACCACAGGTGACAACCACAGGTGACAACCACTGGTGACAACACAGGAGACAACCACTGGTGACAACCACAGGTGACAACCACAGGTGACAACCACAGGTGACAACCCACAGCAGTAGACACAAGCTGAAGAAAAAACAATTTTAGAAAAATATAAAAATGTATATGTTTGTAAACAGGTAAATGTGTGAATGTAATAGGATGGAAGACAACATTAATGAGCCGCAGTTTAACGGCTATCCAAACATTTATAGGATAGATTTATGAGTAATAAAGGTGGTGAATTGAAGCCGGATCACCTAGCATAGGCCTATAGCCCTACTGTAGTGCTCACAAAATCATACATTATGTTAAACATCACATCATTCAGCCCAGGATTAGTAAGCTGTTTATATTTAGTAAATGGGTTTATTAATGCGTGTACTGACTACTGCTTGTCATCACAAGACTTGATTTGTTTCGTATTAAATTGACTCAAGCTGGGAGCCGGTCGGCCGAGCTGACAACACGCTGTACTTTGTGATCCTGTGGTCCTGGGTTCGATCCCAGGCGCCGGCGAGAAACAATGGGCAAAGGAGTTTCTTTCACCCTATGCCCCTGTTACCTAGCAGTAAAATAGGTACCTGGGTGTTAGTCAGTTGTCACGGGCTGCTTCCTAGGGGTGGAGGCCTGGTCGAGGACCGGGCCGCGGGGACACTAAAGCCCCGAAATCATCTCAAGATAACCTCAAGATAACCTCAAGATAACCTCAAGGAAGTTTGTATACAAAGCGAGGGGAAGGGAGGGAACTACCAGGGGAAAGCACCATTACGACAATATAGCACTTGGAAGGGATTAAGAAAGAGATTTGGGACGGGGTGGGATGGGACGGGGGGAAGGAATGGTGCCCAACCACTTGGACGGTCGGGGATTGAACGCCGACCTGCATGAAGCGAGACCGTCGCTCTACCATCTAGCCCAAGTGGTTGGACAATGCCAGGTGTGTGACAAACTAGACTTACATAAATGTTACTGCCAAAAATCACGTTCTGACAGAGCCACAGAATTGGCTGCATTTATTACCTTACACATATTTTATGGAAGTATAATAATGCTTTGATATGAAAAATGTTGTCTACATATGAAAAGGTTAACACATGTTGATAGACATTTGAAACATCAAAGCTCATAATGACATACAGCAACGCATTGATGAAACATTTATGCCAAAATACTGTGCAGTGTTAATTTTTTTCACATTAATTTGGCAAAGCGTTCATTCGGACATGAAACGATCTCTTAGTTATCAACTGGGGCAAGATAATGGCTACCATTATGGGACAAATGAGGAAAAAAGATAAAATGTCCAATTCCAAATGGTTAGAATGGAGTGAATATCATACAGACTGCATGTCAATAACTGTTTATTTAACTATTCTCTTGTGTGAAGGACAACAACGTTAGTCAGAGTAATGATGGATTGACTTCGTGAAATATTAAATTGATCCTCACATCTGCTCCAATATTAACCTGTCAAGGCTTCAGTAAGTCGCTGACTGCATATGAAGTTGTATCAGGAGCTGTGTTGCAGCAGTCTAGTGAGAATGAGCTTCATCCTCCTGCACACTATTTCTCACATTAACTTAACAAGTATCAACTATCTTTCTCAGCTGTAGATAAAGAGGCATTGTTCTTGGTCTTACCTGTACGGAAAGTCGAAGTGTACCTAAGTGGACAACCATTAACATTATTGACTGACCTCCTAATGCAAATAAATAGCAAGAAAGGATCCAACCAAAGAACAGGTCGAGGGGTTCCCACTTGCAAGAATACTGGTTCACAAATAAACACATGACAAGGCCAAAGATTTTAATATTATTCATATTCTTCTAGACCCCATCTGCAGGAGTGACTTAGGCAGTTGTTACGCTCATTGTAATCTAACATTGGGGCAGGAAACTTACATTATATTTGATACTAGCAGTACCTGGCCACGCGTTGCTGTGGCTCAGCAACCTTCCCTGTCCCCCGGTCCTCCACACCATTTCCCTCTCACCTGTCCCTCGGCCTCCCCCCATTCCCCACTCCACCATCCCCTCTTCCTTCCCACCATGCCCCACTCCCCCGTAGCTTTGTCCTCCTCACTATTCTCCTTTCCCTCATCCCCTCGTCCCCATCATGTCAAACTCCCCCTACCCTCTTCCTTCCCACTATTCCCCCTCCCTTGTCCCCTCATCCTCCCCACCATTCCCCACTCCCTCGTCCGATGCCTTCCCAAATGGCCTGATGTTCCCATCAAAATTGGGAACATCAGTGATCTGATGTTAACATCACTGAATATAAAAAACGCTTAAAAATGGAATTAAAATATGAAAAAAAATAAATAAACTACACTCACAAAATGAACAGTATAGTAAACAACACAGCTCAATTCCAATGCAATTCACACAAAATAATTAAATCAAAATGAAAATAAATAAAAATCTATGAAAATTCAATTTATCAATGCAATCAGAAACATTGAAATGGAATTGTTACATATTTAGTATAGCATGTGTGTTGCTCTTACATGCAACAGATGGCGCTATTTTTCAATACAGGCAAAGTTTTACCTGTCACAGGTGTGGCATCTATACTTACGAATTGAACGGTATGGTAAACAACACAGCTCAATTCCAACACAATGCCACACATAATAATTCAATAAAAATATAGTAAATCGAAATCTATGAAAATAAAATTTATCAATGCAATCGGAAACAATGAAGTGGAATTCGTGACATATTTAGTATAGCGTGGATGTTGCTATTATGTGCAACAGATGGCGCTGTTTTTCAAAACGCATGTTTTTACCTGTCACAGGGGCGGCATCTATATAGTAGGTATATAAAAAGACGCACCTATTCGAATGCAACGTTGTGTGAAAATTTCAAATCAATCGGTGAAGAACTTTCTGAGATTAGCGATTTTGAACAAACGAACATTTTCATTTATATTTATATAGATACAATAATATCTCTCATTCTCTTACTTCTTATTTTATACTATAATCTTGATCCTTCCGTATTTTCAAATATTTTCCCGAAACCACAGATGGTAATACCGACATGTCAGGATACATACGATACATGACAGGATACATGTCAGGATACATACGGTACATGACAGGATACATGTCATGATACATGTCAGGATACATACGACAGACATGTGGATACATGCACCACTACTGCCACATAATACACCTCAGTCATATTACGTGTATTATAAAAATAATGTTCAATTAACACACATGGAAGACATCGAAATAAATCTTCATAAAAAATGACAGGGACGGAGACGTTATAAAAACCTAACAGGTCCATACTGATCTTGATCTTTATCAATGATACACAATGTCTTGTGTATAACATGAATGATACAGAATGTCTTGTGTATAATATGAATGATATAGAATGTCTTGTGCATAACATAATTATACGATCTGTGAGTTAATGGAGTGAAAATTACATATGGCTGGTTGCATTTCCTTACGAAATATATATAACTGATTGTGTTCCCTTGAGGATTGTGGTATTTCCTTAGGTATTATCCATGGCTGGTTAGAGTTAAAGTGGTTACGTCGTTTCCAAGAAAACCGGGTTTTCAGGAGGTTCATTGACGTGATTTACGTCGACATAAATAACATGACTTGAAGGAAGTGACTTGAACGAGGTTACAGGTTCTTCGACTCGTGTAGTCAATCATAGATGAAGCGTCACTCAAGCAGCTGGGGCCTTAACTATGCTGGAAGTTGGTTGACTTTTATACCGTCAGTCATACCAGTGGAGGCGTGGGTACCAGGCGTGGGTACCAGGCGTGGGTACCAGGCATGGGTACCAGGCGTGGGTACCAGGCGTGGGTACCAGGCGTGGGTACCAGCCGTGGGTACCAGCCGTGGGTACCAGGCGTGGGTACCAGGCATGGGTACCAGGCGTGGGTACCAGGCGTGGGTACCAGGCGTGGGTACCAGGCGTGGGTACCAGGCATGGGTACCAGGCGTGGGTACCAGGCGTGGGTACCAGCCGTGGGTACCAGCCGTGGGTACCAGGCGTGGGTACCAGGCGTGGGTACCAGGTATGGGTACCAGGAGTGGGTGCCAGGCATGGATACCAGGCATTGTTACCAGGCATGGGTACCAGGCATAAGTACCAGGCATGGGTACCAGGCATAAGTACCAGGCATGGGTACCAGGCATGGGTACCAGGCATAAGTACCAGGCATGGGTACCAGGCATAAGTACCAGGCATGGGTACCAGGCGCGGGTACCAGGCGTGGGTACCAGGCATGGGTACCAGGCATAAGTACCAGGCATGGGTACCAGGCATAAGTACCAGGCATGGGTACCAGGCGTGGGTACCAGGCGTGGGTACCAGGCGTGGGTACCAGGCATGGGTACCAGGCGTGGGTACCAGGCGTGGGTACCAGGCATGGGTACCAGGCGTGGGTACCAGGCATGGGTACCAGGCATAGGTACCAGGCGTGGGTACCAGGCATAGGTACCAGGCGTGGGTACCAGGCATAGGTACCAGGCATGGGTACCAGGCATAGGTACCAGGCGTGGGTACCAGGCATGGGTACCAGGCATGGGTACCAGGCATGGGTACCAGGCATAGGTACCAGGCATGGGTACCAGGCGTGGGTACCAGGCATGGGTACCAGGCGTGGGTACCAGGCATGGGTACCAGGCATAGGTATCAGGCGTGGGTACCAGACGCGGGTACCAGGCGTGGGTACCAGGCATGGGTACCAGGCGTGGGTACCAGGCATGGGTACCAGGCATGGGTACCAGGCGTGGGTACCAGGCGTGGGTACCAGGCATGGGTACCAGGCGTGGGTACCAGGCATGGGTACCAGGCATAGGTACCAGGCATGGGTACCAGGCATGGGTACCAGGCATAGGTACCAGGCATGGGTACCAGGCGTGGGTACCAGGCATGGGTACCAGGCATGGGTACCAGGCATAGGTACCAGGCATGGGTACCAGGCGTGGGTACCAGGCATGGGTACCAGGCATAGGTATCAGGCGTGGGTACCAGACGCGGGTACCAGGCGTGGGTGCCAGGCGTGGGTACCAGGCATGGGTACCAGGCATAGGTACCAGGCGTGGGTACCAGGCGTGGGTACCAGGCATGGGTACCAGGCGTGGGTACCAGGCATAGGTACCAGGCGTGGGTACCAGGCATGGGTACCAGGCATAGGTACCAGGCGTGGGTACCAGGCGTGGGTACCAGGCATAGGTACCAGGCGTGGGTACCAGACGCGGGTACCAGGCGTGGGTACCAGGCGTGGGTACCAGGCGTGGGTACCAGGCGTGGGTACCAGGCGTGGGTACCAGGCATAGGTACCAGGCGTGGGTACCAGGCGTGGGTACCAGGCGTGGGTACCAGGCATAGGTACCAGGCGTGGGTACCAGACGCGGGTACCAGGCGTGGGTACCAGGCGTGGGTACCAGGCATGGGTACCAGGCATAGGTACCAGGCGTGGGTACCAGGCGTGGGTACCAGGCGTGGGTACCAGGCATTGGTACCAGGCGTGGGTACCAGGCGTGGGTACCAGGCGTGGGTACCAGGCGTGGGTACCAGGCGTGGGTACCAGGCGTGGGTACCAGGCATGGGTACCAGGCGTGGGTACCAGGCGTGGGTACCAGGCGTGGGTACCAGGCATAGGTACCAGGCATGGGTACCAGGCGTGGGTACCAGGCGTGGGTACCAGGCATGGGTACCAGGCATGGGTACCAGGCATGGGTACCAGGTGGGATATAAGTATGTTCTGGGCATATTTTAATTTAAAACTTCTCTCCATAGATGAGGCCATACATTTATCTACATCCATTTTAGTAATATTTATGCCATTTATATGTTCTTCTTCTTGAGAGAGACACTACTCGTGTCGTAATGAGATGAGAAGTAGTGGAGATGCAGGAGAACACTTCAGCACGGCCGGACCTCCCACATGGAAGTCTCCATGCTCATAAGCTGCTTAAGAAATGTAAATAAGGCCGCCAAAGTCTGAGAAAAAGATGTACAGGTTTCTAAGTCCTTGCATCGCTGTGTGATGAATCCGGCCCTTGATGTGATGAAGGATGAGTCCCTGATGTTGACTCTATACATAATCCAACTCTCACTAAAATATTTTGTGAAAATTTGTGATATGATTGATTGTGATTGTGATTGTGAGATGTAATAGCATCATAATAAAGCTGCTCCACCACTCGTCCTCTCACTAAATATATACAATCTTTAACCCAATCGAGAAAATTAAAGGACTAATTAACATTTAAGGCACCCTAATATTGACGTAGGTTAGGTTCGAACCTACGCAACAGCCCTTGTGGATTTGTTCACTTGATGCATCACACTGTTGTGAATTCTGTGTGTGAAATACTGACGTTTTCTGAGCATCGTTCTTCGTAAGTTGTGTAGGTTAGTACGTTTCAGATTTGACATTTATTTTTTTTACGATATTAAATTAAAACGGCCAGACTATTGACATTAGCGTAGAGCAACGAAGAGCAGGATGAAGAAAATAGAGCAGTCCGCCTTCGTAAGGATTTCCAACATCAAGAAAACGGTCAGTTTAAAGTGTCCTCTCCTAACCTGCCAGAGGACCCAAAACAGAAAACGGGACTGTACGTCACTTTCGCCAGTCCATTTTCTTGTAACGACAATTTTTGGCTTTATATGACGCCTACGAGGGAAAGAGACAGTCTTTGTAGGGGGAGGACAAGTTGTAGGAGGACAGGTTGTAGGAGGACAGGTTGTAGGAGGACAGGTTGTAGGAGGACAGGTTGTAGGGGGACAGGTTGTAGGAGGACAGGTTGTAGGAGGACAGGTTGTAGGAGGACAGGTTGTAGGAGGACAGGTTGTAGGAGGACAGGTTGTAGGACAGGTTGTAGGGGGACAGGTTGTAGGAGGACAGGTTGTAGGAGGACAGGTTGAGGACGACAGGTTGTAGGAGGACAGGTTGTAGGGGGACAGGTTGTAGGAGGACAGGTTGTAGGAGGACATGTTGTACGAAGACAGGTTGTAGAAGGACAGGTTGAGGACGACAGGTTGTAGGAGGACAGGTTGTAAGAGGACAAGTTGTAGGAGGACATTTTGTAGGAGGACAGGTTGTAGGAGGACAGGTTGTAGGGGACAGGTTGTAGGAGAACAGGCTAGGAGGACAGGTTGTGGGAGAACAGGTTGCAAGAGGACAGGTTGTAGGAGGACAGGTTGTAGGAGGACATGTTTTGGAGGACAGGTTGTAGGGGGACAGGTTGCAGGAGGAGAGGCTGTAGGACAAGTGTAGGAGGACAGGTTGTAGGAGGACATGTTTTTGGAGGACAGGTTGTAGGAGGACAGGTTGTGGAGGACAGGTTGTAGGAGGACTGGTTGTAGGAGGACAAGTTGTAGGAGGACAGGTTGTAGGAGAACATTTTGTAAGAGGACAGGTTGTAAGAGGACAGGTTGTAGGAGGACAAGTTGTAGGAGGACAGGTTGTAGGAGGACAGGTTGTAGAGAACAGGTTGTAGGAGGAGAGGTTGTAGGAGGGCAGGTTGTTGGAGGACAGGTTGTAGGAGGAATGATTGTACGAGGACAGGTTGTAGGAGGACAGGTTGTAGGAGGAATGATTGCAGGAAGACAAGTTGTAGGAGCACAGGTTGTAGGAGGACAGATTGTAGGAGGACTGGTTGTAGGAGGAAAGGTTGTAGGAGGACAGGTTGTAGAAGAAAAGGTTGAAGGAGGACAGGTTGTAGGAGGAATGATTGTAGGAGGAGAGGTTGTAGGAGGACAAGTTGTAGGAGGACAGGTTGTAGGAGGAATGATGTTGGAGGACAGGTTGTAGGAGGAATGATGTAGGAGGACAGGTGTAGGAGGACAGGTTGAAGGAGGACAGGTTGCAGTAGGACAGGTTGTAGGAGGACAGGTTGTAGGAGGACAGGTTGTAGGAGGACAGGTTGTAGGAGGACAGTTGAAGGAGGACAGGTTGTAGAAGGACAGGTTGTAGTAGGAATGACTGTAGGAGGACAGGCTGTAGGAGGAGAGGTTGAAGGAGGACAGGTTGCAGGAGGACAGGTTGTAGGAGGACAGGTTGTAGGAGGAAAGGTTGTAGGAGGACAGGTTGTAGGAGGACAAGTTGTATGATGAGAGGTTGTTGGAGGACAGGTTGTAGGAGGAGAGGTTGTAGGAGGACAAGTTGTATGAGGAAAGTTGTTATAGGACAGGTTGTAAGAGGACAGGTTGTAGGAGGACAGGTTGTAGGAGGACAGGTTGTATGAGGATAGGTTGTAGGAATACAGGTTGTAGGAGGACAGGTTGTAGGAGGACAGATTGTAGGAGGACAGGTTGTAGGAGGAAAGGTTGTAGGAGGACAGGTTGTGGGAGGACAGGTTGTAGGAGGAGAGTTTGTAGGATGACAGTTGCAAAAGGACAGGATGTAGGCGGACAGGCTGTAGGAGGACAGGTGTAGGAGGACAGGTTGTAGGAGGACAGGCTGTAGGAGGACAGGTTGTAGGAGTACAGGTTGTAGGATGACAGTTTGCAGGAGGACAGGTTGTAAGAGGACAGGCTGTAGGAGGACAGGTTGTAGGAGTACAGGTTATAGGAGGACATGTGTAGGAGTACAAGTTGTAGAAGGACAGGTATAGAAGGACAGGTTGTAGGATTACAGTTTGTTGGAGGAGAGGTTGTAGGAGGACAGGTTGTAGGAGGACAGGTTGTAGGGGGACAAGTTGTAGGAGGACAGGTTGTAGGAGGACAGGTTGTAGGAGGACAGGTTGTAGGAGGACAGGTTGTTGCAGGACAGGTTATTGGAGGACAAGTTGCAGGAGGACAGGTTGTAGGAGGACATGCTGTGGAGGACAAGTTGTAGGAGGACAGGACGAGGAGGACAGGTTGTAGGAGGACAGGTTGTAGGAGGACAGGTTGTAGGAGGACAGGCTGTAGGAGGAAATGTTGTAGAAGGACAAGTTGTAGGAGGAAAAGTTGTAGGAGGACAGGTTGTAGGAGAACATTTTATAGGAGATGAGGTTGTAGGAGGACGGTTGTAGGAGGACAGGTTGTAGGAGGACAGATTGTAGGAGGAAGGTTGTAGGATGACAGGTTGTAGGAGGACAGGTTGTAGGAGGACAATTGTAGGGGGAATGGTTGTAGGAGAACAGGCTATAGGAGGACAGGTTGTGGGAGAACAGGTTGCAGGAGGACAGGTTGTAGGAGGACAGTTGTAGGAGGATGTTTTGGAGGACAGGTTGTAGGGGGCAGGTTGCAGGAGGAGAGGCTGTAGGACAAGTTGTAGGAGGACAGGTTGTAGGAGGACATGTTTTTGGAGGACAGGTTGTAGGAGGACAGGTTGTTGGAGGACAGGTTGTAGGAGGACTGGTTGTAGGAGGACAAGTTGTAGGAGGACAGGTTGTAGGAGAACATTTGTAAGAGGACAGTTGTAAGAGGACAGGTTGTAGGAGGACAAGTTGTAGGAGGACAGGTTGTAGGAGGACAGGTTGTAGAAGAACAGGTTGTAGGAGGAGAGGTTGTAGGAGGGCAGGTTGTGGGAGGACAGGTTGTAGGAGGATGATTGTACGAGGACAGGTTGTAGGAGGACAGGTGTAGGAGGAATGATTGCAGGAAGACAAGTTGTAGGAGCACAGGTTGTAGGAGGACAGATTGTAGGAGGACTGGTTGTAGGAGGAAAGGTTGTAGGAGGACAGGTTGTAGAAGAACTGGTTGAAGGAGGACAGGTTGTAGGAGGAATGATTGTAGGAGGAGAGGTGTAGGAGGACAAGTTGTAGGAGGACAGGTTGTAGGAGGAATGATTGTTGGAGGACAGGTTGTAGGAGGAATGATTGTAGGAGGACAGGTTGTAGGAGGACAGGTTGAAGGAGGACAGGTTGCAGTAGGACAGGTTGTAGAGGACAGGTTGTAGGAGGACAGGTTGTAGGAGGACAGGTTGTAGGAGGACAGGTTGAAGGACAGGTTGTAGAAGGACAGGTTGTAGTAGGAATGACTGTAGGAGGACAGGTTGTAGGAGGAGAGGCTGAAGGAGGACAGGTTGCAGGAGGACAGGTTGTAGGAGGACAGGTTGTAGGAGGACAGGTTGAAGGAGGACAGGTTGTAGAAGGACAGGTTGTAGTAGGAATGCCTGTAGGAGGACAGGTTGTAGGAGGAGAGGTTTGAAGGAGGACAGGTTGCAGGAGGACAGGTTGTAGGAGGACAGGTTGTAGGAGGAAAGGTTGTAGGAGGACAGGTTGTAGGAGGACAAGTTGATGAGAGAGGTTGTTGGAGGACAGGTTGTAGGAGGAGAGGTGTAGGAGGACAAGTTGTAGGAGGAAAGTTGTTATAGGACAGGTTGTAAGAGGACAGGTTGTAGGAGGACAGGTGTAGGAGGACAGGTTGTATGAGGATAGGTTGTAGGAATACAGGTTGTAGGAGGGACAGGTTGTAGGAGGACAGATTGTAGGAGGACAGGTTGTAGGAGGAAAGGTTGTAGGAGGACAGGTTGTGGGAGGACAGGTTGTAGGATGACAGATTGCAAAAGGACAGGATGTAGGCGGACAGGCTGTAGGAGGACAGGTCGTAGGAGGACAGGTTTTAGGGGGAAGGGCTGTAGGAGGACAGGTTGTAGGAGTACAGGTTGTAGGATGACAGTTTGCAGGAGGACAGGTTGTAAGAGGACAGATGTAGGAGGACAGGTTGTAGGAGTACAGGGTATAGGAGGGGACATGTTGTAGGAGTACAAGTTGTAGAAGGACAGGTTATAGAAGGACAGGTTGTAGGATTACAGTTTGTGGAGGAGAGGTTGTAGGAGGACAGGTTGTAGGAGGACAGGTTGTAGGGGGACAGGTTGTAGGAGGCAGATGTTGGAGGACAGGTTTAGGAGGACTGGTTGTAGGAGGACAAGTTGTAGGAGGAAAGGTTGTAGGAGAACAATTTGTAAGAGGAAAGGTTGTAGGAGGACAGGTTGTAGGAGGACAAATTGTAGGAGGACAGGTTGTAGGAGGAAAGGTTGTAGAAGACGGTTGTAGGAGGACAGGTTGTAGGAGGGCAGGTGTAGGAGTACAGGTTGTAGGAGGAATGATTGTAGGATGAGAGGTTGTAGGAGGACAGGTTGTAGGAGGAATGATTGTACGAGGACAGGTTGTAGGAGGACAGGTGGTAGGAGGAATGATTGCAGGAAGACAAGTTGTAGGAGACAGGTTGTAGGAGGACAGATTGTAGGGAGATGGTTGTAGGAGGAAAGGTTGTAGGAGGACAGGTTGTAGAAGAACAGGTTGAAGGAGGACAGGTTGTAGGAGGAATGATTGTAGGAGGGGAGGTTGTAGGAGGACAAGTTGTAGGAGGACAGGTTGTAGGAGAATGATTGTTGGAGGAAGGTTGTAGGAGGAATGATTGTAGGAGGACAGTTGTAGGAGGACAGGTTGAAGGAGGACAGGTTGCAGTAGGACAGGTTGTAGGAGGAAAGTTGTAGGAGGACAGGTTGTAGGAGGACAGGTTGTAGGAGGAAAGGTGAAGGACAGGTTGTAGAAGGACAGGTTGTAGTAGGATGACTGTAGGAGGACAGGTTGTAGGAGGAGAGGCTGAAGGAGGACAGGTTG
>WNGS01167168.1:60867-73634 GCA_020271785.1 Procambarus virginalis | reverse complement strand
ACCCTCCACTGTGTGTCCCCTCCACTGTGTGGTCCCTCCTTTGTGTGGTCCCCTCCACTGTGTGGTCCCTCCACTGTGTGGTCCCTCCACTGTGTCCCCTCCAAAGTGTGTCCCCTGAAATGTGTGTCCCCCTCCACTGTGTGGTCCCCTCCACTGTGTGTCTCCCTCAACTGTGTGGTCCCTCCAATGTGTGGTTCATCAACTGTGTGTACCCTTCACTGTGTGTCCCCTCCACTGTGTGGTCCCTCCACAATGTGGTCCCCTCCACTGTGTGGTCCCTCCACTGTGTGGTCCCTCCACTGTGTGTCCCCTCCAAAGTGTGTCCCCTCCAATGTGTGTCCCCCTCCACTGTGTGGTCCCCTCCACTGTGTGTCCCCCTCCACTGTGTGTTCCCTCCACTGTGTGTTCCCCTCCACTGTGTATCCCCCTCCACTGTGTGGTCCCTCCTCTGTGTGGTCCCCTCCACTGTGTGTCCTCTCCACTGTGTGGTCCCCCCACTGTGTGTCCCCTTCACTGTGTTGTCCCTCCACTGTGTGTCCCCTCCTCTGTGTGGTCCCTCCACTGTGTTTCCCCTCCACTGTGTGGTCCCTCCACAGTGTGTCCCCTCCACTGTGTGTCCCCTCCACTGTGTGTCCCCTCCACTGTGTGTCCCCTCCAATGTGTGGCCCCCTCCAATGTGTGTCCCTCCACTGTGTGGTCCCTCTACTGTGTGTCCCCTCCACTGTGTGTCCCCTCCACTGTGTGGTCCCTCCACTGTGTGGTCCTCTCCACTGTGTGTCCCCTCCACTGTGTGTCCCCTCCAATGAGTGTCCACTCCATTGTGTGGTCCCTCCACTGTGTCCCCTCCACTGTGTAGTCCCATCATCTGTGTGTCCCCTCCACTGTGTGTCCCCTACAATGAGTGTCTCCTCCATTGTGTGGTCCCTCCACTGTGTTCCCTCCACTTTCTGGTCCCCTCCACTGTGTGTCCCCTCCACTGTGTGTCCCCTCCACTGTTTGTCCCCTCCACTGTGTGGTCCCTCCACTGAGTGGTCCTCTCCACTGTGTGGTCCCTCCACTGTGTGTCCCCCTCCACTGTGTGGTCCCTCCACTGTGTGGTCCCCTCCACTGTGTGGTCCTCTTCACTGTGTGGTCCCTCCACTATGTTGTCCCCTCCACTGTGTGGTCCCTCCACTGTGTGTCCCCTCAACTGTGTGGTCCCTCCACTGTGTGTCCCCTCAACAGTGTGTCCCCTCCACAGTGTGTCCCAACCACAGTATGTCCCCTCCACTGTGAGTCCCCTACACAGTGTGTCCCCCTCCACTGTGTGTCCCCTCCACAGTGTGTCCCCTCCTTAGTGTGTCCCTCCACTGTGTGGTCCCTCAACAATGTGTCCCCTCCACAGTGTGTCCCCTCCACAGTATGTCCCCTAGACAGTGTGTCCCCTCCACTGTGTGTCCCCCCACAGTTTGTCCCCTCCACTGTGTGTCCCCTCCACAGTGTGTCGCCTCCACAGCGTGTCCCCTCCACTGTGTGTCCCCTCCACAGTGTGTCGCCTCCACTGTGTGTCCCCTCCACAGTGTGTCCCCTCCACTGTGTGTCCCCTCCACAGTGTGTCCCCTCCACAGTGTGTCCCCTCCACTGTGTGTCCCCTCCACAGTGTGTCCCCTCCACAGTGTGTTCCCTCCACAGTGTGTCCCCTCCACAGTGTGTCCCCTCCACAGTGTGTCACCTCCAATGTGTGTCCCCTCCACTGTGTGTCCCCTCCACTGTGTGGTCCCTCCACTGTGTGTCCCCTCCACTGTGTGGTCCCTCCACTGTGTCCCCTCCACTGTGTGGTCCCCTCCACTGTGTGTCTCCCTCAACTGTGTGGTCCCTCCACTGTGTGTCCCCTCCACAGTGTGTCCCCTCCACTGTGTGTCCCCTCCACTGTGTCGTCCCCTCCACTGTGTGTCTCCCTCAACTGTGTGGTCCCTCCACTGTGTGGTCCATCAACTGTTTGTACCCTCCACTGTGTGTCCCCTCGACTGTGTGGTCCCTCTACTGTGTGGTCCCCTCCACTGTGTGGTCCCTCCACTGTGTGGTCCCTCCACTGTTTGTCCCCTCCGCTGTGTGGTCCCCCCTCCACTGTGTGGTCCCCTCCATTGTGTGGTCCCTCCACTGTGTGTGGAGGGACCACACACACACAGAAAACTCAGACTTCTAGGGTGTGAGTTTTCAGTTGTATCTAGTCCTGGGGACCATTCAGGCTTGTTTGCATTTGTGTTCCTCACGTGTTGCCCCAAAAAATGTGGTGATTTGATAAAATGCTATGCCCAAGATTACCATCCGAGTGCCGGCGGGGAAGTGGTTCATATAGCCTCGGCTATCACTTCCTTTTGTCCGGTCGTGATGGTCAAGTGGTTTAAGGCGTCCCTGTACATACCAGTTGCGTTGCTCCTGGGAGTATGGGTTCGAGTCACTTCTGGGGTGTGAGTTTCAGTTGTATCTATTCCTGGGGACCATTCAGGCTTGTTTGCATATATATATAAATATATATATATATATGTATATATATATATATATATATATATATATATATATATATATATATATATATATATATATATATATATATATATGGGAGTTTTCAAGGTTTGCTTATATTATATATAACAAAAATGCAGAAATTATCCTTGCAACACTTACAGCACGATGGAAAATATAGTGAAAGAATGAATTATTGCATTTCACATCACTTCTTGGTGATGTAGCGTGAAGCGCTCTGAATATATTCTTTATTGCACAATGAAATCACAATGGGATTATCAGAGGAGAAACTCAGTAGGAGCCATCAAAGGATTCGGCCCCCCCCCTCCCCCACACACACTTGGTATCTCCCTAGCTAGCTCCCTACCATGAACCACCAATAACACCCCAGCCAGTGTTAACCATCATGAACCACCAATAACACTCCGGTCAGTGTGAACCACCATGAACCACCAATAACACCCGGCCCCGTGTGAACACCATGAACCACCAATACACCCAGGGCAGTGTGAACCACCATAAACCGCCAATAAACACCCCAGGTCAGTGTGAACCACCATGAACCACCAATAACACCCCAGCCAGTGTGAACCACCATGAACCACCAATACACCCCAGGCCAGTGTGAACCACCATGCACCCCCACTGTGTGGTCCCTCCACTGTGTGTCCCCTCACACTGTGTGGTCCCCTCCACGGTGTGGTCCCCCTCAAACATTGTGTCCCCTCCACAGGGTGCTGTCACCCAACCACAGTATGTCCCCTCCACTGTGTGTCCCCCTGCACAGTGTGTCCCCCTCAACTGTGTGTCCCCTCCAAGTTGTGTCCCCCTCCACAGTGTGTCCCCTCCACATTGTGTCCCCTTTACTGTGTGTCCCCCCCCACTTGGTGTCCCCTCCACAGTGTGTCCCCTCCACTGTGTGTCCCCTCCACAGTGAGTCCCCTCCCACAGTGTTGTTCCCTCCACAGTGTGTTCTCTCCACAGTGTGTCCCCTCCACAGTGTGTCACCTCCCATGTGTGTCCCCTCCCGTGTGTCCACCCTCCACTGTCTGGTCCCCCGCCACTGTGTGTCCCTCTACTGTGTGTCCCTCTCCTGTGTGGGCCCCTCCACTGTGTGGTCCCTCCACTGTGTCCCCCTCCACTGTGTAGTCCCCTCATACTGTGTGTCCCCCTCCACTGTGTGTCCCCTACAATGAGTGTCTCCTCCATTGTTGTGGTCCCTCCACTGTGTCCCCCTCCACTTTCTGGTCCCCTCCACTGTGTGTCCCCTCCACTGTGTGTCCCCTCCACTGTGTGTCCCCTCCACTGTGTCCCCTCCACTTTTTGGTCCCACCACTGAGTGGTCCTCTCAACTGTGTGGTCCCTCCACTGAGCTGATCCCCTCCACTGTGGTCCCCCTCCACTGTGTGGTCCCTCCACTGTGTGGTCCCCTCCACTGTGTGGGTCCTCCCAATGTGTGTTCCCCTCCACAGTGTGTCCCCTCTACTGTGTGGTCCCTCCACTGTGTGGTCCCCTCGACTGTGTGGTCCCTCCTCACTGTGGTGGTCCTTCACTATGTGTCACCTCACTGTGTGGTCCCTACACTGTGTGTCCCCTCCACTGTGTGTTCCCTCCACTGTGTGTCCCCCTCCACAGTGTGTCCCCTCCACAGTGTGTCCCCCTCAACTTTTGTCCCCTCCACAGTGTGTCCCCTCCACAGTGTGTGTCCCCTCCACAGTGTGTCCCCTCCTATGTGTGTCCCCTCCACAGTGTGTCCCTCCCACAGTGTGTCCCCCTCACTGTGTGTCCCCTCCACAGTGTGTCCCCTCCACAGTATGTCCCCTAGACAGTGTGTCCCTTTCACACTGTGTGTTCCACCAGAGTTTTTCCCCCTCCACTGGGTGTCCCATCCACAGTGTGACGGCCTCCACAGTGTGCCCCCACCTCTGTGTGTCCCCTCCACAGTGTGTCCCCTCCCACTGTGTGTCCCCTCCCACTGTGTGTCCCCTCCACTGTGTGTCCCCTCCACAGTGTGTCCCCTCCACTCTGTGTCCCCGCCACAGTGTGTCCCCCTTCCACGGTGTGTCCCCTCCACTGTGTGTCCCCTCCACAGTGTGTGTCCCCTCCACAGTGTGTTCCCTCCACAGTGGAGTGCCCTCTCCACAGTGTGTCCCCTCCACAGTGTGGCACCTCCAATGTGTGTCCCTTCCACTGTGTGTCCCCTCCATGTCTGTCCCCTCCACTGTGTGTCCCCTCTATTGTGTGTCCCCTCTGCTGTGTGTCCCCTCCACTGTGGGTCCCTCCATTGTGTGTCCCCCTCCACTGTGTGGTCCCTCCACTGTGTCCCCCCACTGGCGTGGTCCCCTCCACTGTGTGTCTCCCTCACCTGTGTGGTCCCTCCACTGTGTGGTCCATCAACTGTTTGTACCCTCCACTGTGTGTCCCCTCCACTGTGTGGTCCCTCCTTTGTGTGGTCCCTCCACTGTGTGGTCCCTCAACTGTGTGGTCCCCTCCACTGTGTGTCCCCTCCAAGTGTGTCCCCTCCAATATGTGGGGTCCCCCTCCACTGTGTGTCCCCCTCCATTGTGTGTTCCCTCCACTGTGTGTTCCCCTCCACGGTGTGTCCCCATTCACTGTGTGGTTCCCCTTGTGTGGTCCCCTCCACTGTGTGGTCCCTCCACTGTGGGTCCCACTCCACTGTGTGTTCCCCTCCACTTGTGTGTCCCCTCCAATGAGTGTCCCCTCCATTGTTTGCTCCCTCCACTGTGTCCCCCTAACTGTGTGTCCCCTCCATCGTGTGTCCCCTCCACTGTGTGGTCCCTCCTCTGTGTGGTACCCTCCACTGTGTGGTCCCACCACTGTGTGTCCCCTCCACTGGTGCTGTCCCCTCCACTGTGTGTCCCTCCAATGAGTGTCTCCGACCATTGTGTGGTCCCTCCACGTGGTCACCTCTACTTTTTTGGTCCCCTCCACTGTGTGTTCCCCTCCACGTGTGTCCTCTCTACTGTGTCCCCTCCACTGTGTGGTCCCCACCACTAAGTGGTCCTCTCCAACTGTGTGGTCCCGTCCACTGTGTGATCCCCTCCACTGGTGGTCCCCCTCCACTGTGTGGTCCCTCCAGTGTGTGGTCCCCTCCACTGTGTGGTCCCCTCATCTGTGTGTCCCTCACAGTGTGTCCCCTCCAACTGTGTGGTCCCCTCCACTGTGTGGTCCCCGCCACTGTGTGTCCCTCTTCACATGTGTGGTCCCTCCACTATGTTGTCCCCTCCACGGTGTGGTCCCCTCCACTGTTTTGTCCCCTCCACTGTGTGGTCCATCAATGGGTGTACCCTCCACTGTGTGTCCCCTCCACATGTGTGGTCCTCCCTTTGTGTGGTCCCCTCCACTGTGTGCTCCCTCCACAGTGTGTCCCCCACAGTGTGTCCCCCACTGTGTCCCCTCCAAAGTGTGTCCCCTGAAATGTGGTGTCCCCCTCCCCTGTGTGGTCCCCTCCACTGTATGTCTCCCTCAACTGCGTGGTCCCTCCAATGTGTGGTCCATCAACTGTGTGTACCCTCCCCTGTAGTGTCCCCTCCACTGTGTGGTCCCTCCACTATGTGGTTCCCTCACTGTGTGGTCTCCACTGTGGTGTGTCCCCCCTCCAAAGTGTTGTCCCTCCAATGTGTGTCCCCCTCCACTGTGTGGGTCCCCTCCACTGTGTGTCCCCTCCACTGTGTGTTCCCTCCACTGTGTGGGTTCCCCTCCACTGTGTGTCCCCTTCCACTGTGTGGTCCCTCCTCGGTGTGTAATCTCCACTGGGTGGTCCCCCCACTGTGTGTCCCCTTCACTGTGTTGTCCCTCCACTGGTGTCCCCTTCACTGTGTGGTCCCCACTGTTGTCCCCTCCACTGTGGGGTCCCTCCCACGTGTGTCCCCTCCCCTGTGTGTCCCCTCCACTGTGCGTCCCCTCCAATGGGTGTCCCCCTCCACTGTGTGGCGCCCTCCACTGTCTGTCACTCCACTGTGTGGTCGGTCCCTCCAGCTGTGTGGGTCCCCTCCACTGTGTGTCCCCTCAACTCGTGTGGGCCCTCCACTGTGTGGGTCCTCTCCACTCTGTGTCCCTCCACTGTGTGTCCCCATCCAATGACGTGTGTCCACTCCATTGTGTGGTCCCTCCACTGTGTCCCCCTCCACTGTGTAGTCCCATCATCTGTGTGTCCCCTCCACTGGTGTCCCCTACAATGAGTGTCTCCTCCATTGTGATGTACCCCTCCACTGTGTCCCCTCCACTTTTCTGGTCCCCTCCACGGTGTGTCCCCTCCACTGTGTGTCCCCTCCACTGTGGTTCCCCTCCACTGTGTGGTCCCTACACTGAGTGGTCCTCTCCACGGTGGTGGTCCTCACCACTGTGTGTCCCCCTCCACTGTGTGGTCCCTCCACTGTGTGTTTCCCCTCCACTGTGTGGTCCTCTTCACTGTGTGGTCCCTCCACTATGTTGTCCCTCCACTGTGTGGTCCCCCTCCACTTGTGTGTGGTCCCTCCACGGTGTGTCCCCTCCACTGTGTGTCCCACTCCACTGGTGTTTTCCCTTCCACTGTGTGGTCCTCTCCACTGTGTTGTCCCCTCCACTGTGTGTCCCCTCACTGAGTGTCCCCTCCATTGTGGGGTCCCTCCACTGTGTCCCCTCCACTGTGTTATCCCATCATCTGTGGGTCCCTCCCACTGTGTGTCCCCTACAATGAGGGTCTCCTCCATGTGTGTGGGCCCTCCACTGTGTCCCCTCCACTGTTTGTCCCCCTCCACTGTGTGTCCCCTCCACGTGTGTGTCCCCTCCACTGTGTGTCCTCCTTTTGCCTCACTGGTGGTTCCGTGTGCCCTCCACTGTGTTGTCACTCCCTTTTGTCCTCCCCGGGCTCCACTGTGTGATCCCCTCCACTGTGTGGTCCCCCCCTATGTTGGTCCCCTCCACTGTGTGGTCCCTCCAACTGTGTGTTCCCTCCACTGTGTGTGTCCCTCCACTGTGTGTCCCCTCCACGTTTTCTCTCCCTTGTTCCCTCCACTGTGTGTGTCCACTCCACTGTGTGTCCCCTCCCAGTGTGTCCCCTCCACTGTGTGGTCCCTCCTCTGTGTGGTCCCTCCACTGTGTGACCCCTCCACTGTTCCCCTCAGGTGCCCTACTGTGTCTCCACTGTGTGTCCCCTCCACTGTGTGTTCCCCTCCTACTGTTAGTCCCCTCCACAGTGTGTCCCCTCCACTGTGTTTCCTCGTGAGTTCCCCTCATGTGTGCCTCCAGTGTCCCCCACTTGTCCCCTCACCTGGTGTAACCGTGTCCCACTGTCTCTCCATTGTGTGGTCCTCACTTCCCCTCCACTTTCTGGTCCCCTCCACTGTGTGTCCCCTCCACTAGTGTGTCCCCTCCACTGTGTGCTCATGTGTTCCCCTCCACTGTGTGCCCCCTGGTCCTCCTCCACTGTGTGGTCCCTCCACTGTAGTGTCCCCCACTGTGTGTCCCCTCCACCACTGTGTGTCCCTTCCACTGTGTGGTCCCCTCCATCTGTGTGGTCCCTCCACTGTTGGTCTCCTCCACTTGTGTCGGCCCTCCACTGTGTGGTCTCCCCCCGTCAGTGGTCCCCTCCACTGTGTGGTCCTCTCCACTGTGTGGTCCCCTCCATTGTTGCCCCTCCACTGTGTGTCCCCCACTGTGTGTCCCCTCCACTCGGTGTGGGTCCCTCCACTGTGTGTCCCCTCAACAGTGTGTCCCTCCACAGGGTGTCCCAACCACAGTCATGTCCCCTCCACTGGGTGTCCCCTCCACAGTGTGTCCCCCTTCAACTGTGTTTCCCCTCCACAGTGTGTCCCCTCCACAAGTGTGTCCCTCCACAGTGTGGTCCCCTCCACTGTGTGTCCCCTCTCACAGTGTGTCCCTCCACAGTGTGTCCCCTCCACTGTGTGTCCCCTCCACAGTGTGTCTCCCCCCACTAGCCCCTAACAGTGTATGCCCTCCAACTGATGTGTCACCGTGTCCCCCACCTGGTGTGTCCCCCCACAGTTGTCGCCTCCACTGCCCTATGTGGTCCCCTCCAATCCCTCACTGTGTGTCCCCTCCACAGTGTGTCCCCTCCACTTGTGTCCCCTCCACAGGGTGCCCCCTCCACAGTGTGTTCCCTTCCAACGTGTGCCTCCTCCACAGTGTGGTCCCCTCCACAGTGTGTCACCTCCAGTCGTGTCCCCTCCACTGTGTGTCCCCTCCACTGTCTGGTCCCCTCCACTGTGTGTCCCCTCTACTGTGTGTCCGCCTCCACTGTGTGTCCCCTCCACTGTGTGGTCTCCTGTGTGTCCCCCACTGTGTGGTCCCTCCTGTGCCCCACTGGTGGTCCCTCCCTGTGGGTCTCCCTCAAACTGTGTGGTCCCTCCACTGTGTGGTCCATCAACTGTTTGTACCTCCACTGTGTGTCCCCTCCACTGTGTGGTCCTCCTCACTGTGTGGTCCCTCCACTTGTGGGTCCCCTCCAAAGTGTGTCCCCTCCAATGTGTGTCCCCTCCACTGTGTGGTCCCCTTCACTGTGTGTCCCCCTCCACATTGTTTACTTACCTATTTGTGGCTTGCAGGCTCGAGCATTGACTCTTGGATCCCGCTTTCCAGCTAGCGGTTGTTTACAGCAATGACTCCTGTCCCATCCCTATCATACCTATCTTGAGGTTATCTTGAGATGATTTCGGGGCTTTAGTGTTCTGCGGCCCGGTCCTCGACACAGGCCTCCACCCCAGGAAAGCAGCCCGTGACACGGACTAAACCCCGGGTACCTATTTTACTGCTAGGTCAACAGGGGCATAGGGTGAAAGAAACTCTGCCCATTGTTTCTCGCCGGCGCCTGGGATCGAACCAGGACCACAGGATCACACGTCCAAGCGTGCTGTCCGCTCGGCCGAACCGGCTCCTACCTAGTCTTAAAAGTATGAATAGTATTGGCTTCCACAAACCTTTTCCCCAAGTGCCTTCCATTTTTCCACTACTCTCACGCCTAAAAGGGAAACGTCCTAACCTCTCTGTGACTCATCTGAGTTTCCAGTTTCCCCCCTTGTCCCCTCGTTCTGTTATTGTTGTGAACATTTCATCTATTTCAGTGTGAACATTTCATCTAATTTCCACTTTGTCAATTCCCTGAGTATTTTATATGTCCCTATCATATCTCCTCTCTCCCTTCCTTTTTTCTCTGTGTCGTAAGGTCAGTTCCTTCAGTCGCTCTTCAATATCCCTTCCCCTCGTAACTCTGGGACAGCCTCGTCGCTCACCTCTGAACCTTCTCCAGTTTTCCCTTATGTGTTTCTTCAGGTGGGGGCGCCCAGATGGCGCGGCATACTCTAAGACGGGTACCTCCACGTATGCAGTGTGTAAAGGCCCCTAAAAGCCTCCTCATTAGGTTTCTGAATGAAGTTCTAATTTTCGACAGTGTACCCCCCTGAGTACGCTGCTGTCGTTATCCGATTTTATGTGCCTCAGGAGTTAGATTAGGTGGTCACATCCACTCCCATGTCTCTTCGCGAATTGTTACAGGTAGGCTGTTCCCCTTTCATTGTGTACGGTCCCTTTGGTCTCCTATCACCTGATCCAATTTCCATAACTTTACCTTTACTGGGGTTAAACTCCAGTAGCCATTCCCTGACCATCTCTGCAACCCTGTTTAAGTCCTCTTGGAGGATCCTACAATCCTCCGTATGTCACAACTCTTCTCATTAATTTTGCGTCATCCGCAAACATTGACATGTATGACTCCACTCCTATAACATGTCATTTATGTAAATTAGAAAGAGGATGGTCCCAGCACCGATCCTTGAGGTACTCCACTTGTTACTGTTCCTCCCGTCTCGACTTCTCGCCCCTTACCATTACCTTCTAGCTCCTTCCTGTTAGGTAGTTCTTCACCCATTCTAGGGCCTTTCCGCCTTACTCCTGCCTGCCCTCTCAAGTTTGTATAGCAGTCCTCATGTGCGGGTACTGTATCAAAGGCCTTTTGGCAGTCAAGAAATCTGCAGTCTCCCAAGCCTTCTCTGTCCTGCCTTATATCCTTGTTACTTATCATAGAATTCGAAGGTTTGTTAGGCATGATTTCCCTGTCCCAGGAACACCTATGTTTGTGCTTGTGTACAAACCCAATGCTCTCCACGGGCTCAACAAAATCTTAGCCTAATTATTCTCTTCAAAGTATTTTGCAGGGGATGCCCTTGTCAATGATACGGGTCTGTAGTGAAGTGCCTCCTCCCTATCACCTTTCTTGAAAATCGGTACGACATTTTGCCTCTTCCAGCCACTGGGCAATCCTCCCGACATAAGTGACTAATTAAAGATCAATGCCAGAGGCACACTGAGAGCCTGCGCTGGCCTCTTTAGTATCCACGGTGATACACCACTTGTCTGGTCCAACAGCTTTAGTTTCATCTAGAGTTGTCAACTGTTCATTACCTCCTCTGCTGTCACCTCTATGTCCGATAGTCTTCATTTAGGGTAATCGCTTCGAACAATGGGAGCTGCTCAGGCTCGGTTGTGAATTCTCCATGGAAATTTGCATTCAGTACTTCGTAGATTTCCTTGTCGCTTTCTGTATATGCCCCCTCTGTTTTCCTGTCTTGTCACTTGGTCATTTACCGACATCTGCCTTCTTGATATGGCTATGTAGTAATTTAGGTTGCTTTTCGCTTTGACTGCAATATCATTCTCATAATTCTTTCACCCGACATTCCGTCTATGTTAATGTAATCATTCCTAGCTCTGTTACATCTAATCCTGTTGTCCTCTGTCTTGTCTTCTGTACTTCCTCCACTCCCTCCTGCTTCCTCCACTCATACCTTGCACTGTTTTTCCTATAAACTCTTCCTCCCACTGCACTTCTCCCAGGTAGTCCCTATCCTTCTGTGTCCCCTTTTCTGTAATCAAGTCTCCTTTCCCGTACCTCTGGACCGTGAGGTCACAATTTTAAGCTCCATCATGTAGGCAAGGACTAGGACACAATGGTCACTGGCTCCTAAGTGGTATTTCATGTTCCCAATTCTCTGATGTACTTCTACATCTGGGTGAAGATGATAATCTAATAGGCTGGGCCGTACCCCTCCTCCTTTCCCTAGTATCTTACCTCCACATGCTGTGTTTGGAAAATTCCTGTCAATAACGTCTACCAGCTTCCTCCCCAGGGCTCCTCTCCGCCATGGGGATTCCTCTTTTTTCCCAATCTATCTCTCCGTGGTTTAGGACCCCCCATGACTAGTAGCTTCGCCTTCATTCTATGCGCTATGTTGCTGCCCTCTGCAGTTCATCCATACATGCCTTTTTGCTGTCCTCGTACTCCTGCCTGGGCCTTTTCCTGTTTGGTGGGGGATTGTAGAGTAGCAAGATTACAATCCTTCTTCCCATGCACTGTCAGAGTTCCATGTATGGAGCTCGTGCTTTCATTGGTACCCGTTTTTCCAGCTCATCCAACCTTCCAATTCCGCTTATAGGAGTGACCACTACCTCCCCTGTCTCTGTGTCCTTTCTTTTCTTATCACCTGGTACCCCTCCGGAAGGATTGCATCCGAGATCAGTCCATTTATTTTAGTTTCCACTATGCCACTATGTCTGGGTCTGCCTCACTACCTCTTTCTTTCATCTCTATCCTGCTTTATTGGCTACCCCATCAGCATTAGTTGTACCAAATCTTGAGACTCTTCTTGGAAACTCGGGTGTCAGAGTTCCCCCTTTCACCGGGGGTCTGGGGGGGACTGGTGGGTGTCTGGGGGGCGGGTGGGGGCTGGGGGGTGAATGGGGGGGCGAGTGGGGCTTGTGGGGGTGAATGGGGGTGTGCTAGGGGGTGCCTGGGAGTGCCTGGTAGGCGAATGGTGTCTGGGCATCTAGGGGGGTAGGAATGGCATAATGGGTCTGAAAGTTAGGGGTCTGAATAGCATGTGGGGATTGAGAAATAGAGTGAGACTGAGAGTCAGATAGAGGTTGAGAAGTTGGGGGGGAGGAGGGATATTGAGGACAGAGGGCTGAGAGAGAATGGAGCATGGTTGCTGGGAGTGGAAGAGAGGGCGTATTAGTTACGGAGGGAATCGGGGGTAGGTGGGGTTTTGGGGTAGAAAGGGGAAGAGGGAGATGGGGAAAGGTGTTAGAGGGGTCACAAGGTGAGGGGGTTTAATGTGGGCTGAAGGTGCATAGGAGGGGTGAGGGTTGGGTGTGGTTGAGGGTGAGTGTAAGAGGGGTGCAGTGGAAGAGAAGGGGCAGGGGTGTGGGAAGGGGTAGTAGGGGGAGGGGGATGGGAAGGTGGGTTG
>WNGS01167166.1:0-19426 GCA_020271785.1 Procambarus virginalis | reverse complement strand
GAGTTATATATAGGCCACCAAATTTAGACAGAATGGACGCAAAGCATCTATGGGATGAAATATCTAGAGCATCTAGATCTAACAATGTTTGTCATGGGTGACTTTAATTTTAGTGGAATAAACTGGGTGAACTCGATTGTTTCAAGCGAGGTTGGAATGTATATGAGTGGGATTGATTGGGTGGTTATAAATAGGAGCTGCCTCGTATGTGTCAATAGGCCTTCTGCAGTTACCTTTGTCTTATGTTCTTATGTATCTGCGAGGCACTACACATCAAGAAGTCAGCAAAAGCAATCAACAGCCAATTAATGCACAACTATATTTCTACCCACTTCAAGACTCCGCACCAATATAGAAGCATAAAGAATATGGGCCAATAGGCCCTTTGCAGTTACTCCATTCTTCCCTTTAATTTATCCAATTTATACCCAATGCACCGTGTTCTGTCTTGTGTTGAAAGTTTTGTTCACCCTCATCCAAAACTGTTGTAACATATCACCTCATCCAAATGCGGTTTATAAGATAAAAGCTGTTTAAATGTTAGTATAGTAAAACTCTGTTTAGTGTTTGCAGGTTATAGTTGTCTGTGTGTTAAATCAAAGTCTTTGAAAATGTAATAAGTTGATTACGAAACGCGTTCAAGTGTCACGTCAGACTAAAAATAAAAATGAATTTTGGAGAATTTATTTTTTATTTACCTCGACAGTGAAAAGAAACATAAGAAATATTGAGAAAATTCGTGTTAGAATTATTATTCTTACTTTTTCAGTAATATTCAACAACATATATTTACAAGAAAGACTGCTACCAAAATATTTTTTACTTATATATATATATTAGTATATATTAGATATAGATATGTCTATTAATATTTTCTTATACTATACTATATATATATATATATATATATATATATATATATATATATATATATATATATATATATATATATATACACACACACACACTATATATATCACGAAAAATAAACACGTGATTAAAAATGTGACAGTGTCAGACCACGGAGGAAAATTGAAAAGTAATTTCCTTAAGTACTTTCGAATATTAATACCTCTTCAGATGGAGTGATTTTCCAATTCAAGAAAATGGTGTCAAATGACCAATTCTCTTGAATTGGTTAACTAATTGAATAGTGTTTCTGTCACTCCTGATGTAAAGTTAATCAGTTTTGACGTTTGTCCCTTGTTTACAAAGGTACCGGTTGATGATATTCTTGATTATCTTGCTCGTGGACTAATGATCATGTTTTACCTCTTTCTGCTGATACTATTGTCAATCTTGTTAAGGTGTGCATTAAAGAATGTAAATTTACCTTTAATAATGAGTATTATTTACAGACATTTGGAATGGCAATGGGGTACCCTTTATCGCCATTGCTTTCAAACTTGTACATGGAATTCATCTAAAAGAAATTTGTTTCAAAAATTACCCCTGAATTCGTTCCATGGTTCAGATATGTTGATGATATTTTGTGTATATGGCCTTCAGTTGTAAACACAGACGAATTTGTTGCCAAACTTAATCAAAAGTCACCTCTATAAAATTTACTGTGGAGACTGAAATTGATAAACGTTTGCCATTCCTAGATGTACTTATTCATAGGAAAATTTTTCATTAAAGTTTAGTGTCTACAGAAAACCTACGAATAATTTATCTTATGTTCATTATTTTTCAGGGCATAGATACAATGTGAAAAAATATTTTTTTCAATGTATCTGAGAGCTCTTAGAGTTGTGAGTCCAGAATTCTTAGATGAAGAGTTTAAGAATATTGATTAGGTAGGTCTCAAGCTTTGTTACCCACTGAGTTTTTTTGGAAGTTTGCCGTAGCAAAGCACGTCGTACATATTATAATAATATATACAGTGAAAAAATTCGCCCAAAGAATGTGTTACGTTTACTATATTTCTCTGGGTTTGAGAATATTGTCAAGGCCTTGAAACTTTTTGATATACATGTATTGTTTAACTACGAAAATACTGTTGGTAAGATTAGAAACAGCCCTCGTAGTGACAATTGTGTCATTTATAAAATACCTTGTAAAGACTGTAATAAATTCTATGTTGGGCAAACATCTAAAGATTTGAAATGTAGAATTTCGCAACATAAATACTCTGTAAGACATGGCCAATTATCTAATGCTTTGTTTGTTCATCTGTCAGAAGATGCTCACCAAACTGATTGGGAGATGGCTTTTTCAATAACTAATTGTAAGCATTCATATTAGAAACATAATTGAACCTGCTTATAATTGAAACATATATTATAATTGAAACATAATTGATACTGAATACAAAAGAAAGTAATTTGAACATTAGCAGTGGTTTATATAACTTAGATCCATTTTTGATAGATCAGTTAAAGGGCGATTTGAGTAGGATCATTGGAACACATTTGTCTCACTAATTCATTGTAAATATTTACTATCTTATGCTATTATTATCCATGTGTGGGCCTGTTGGTGGGTATGAATAGGAGCTGCATCGTATGGGCCAATAGGCCTTCTGCAGTTCTTGTGCAGCTAACATTTGTGACCACCTAATTCCCATTCATTTGTTATTGCACCTCACCTCACGCGACCATTCTCTCCTGCCTATATATGCCCAATACTTGACCTGTAAAATTACTCCTTCTGAAGATGTATTAATATACGAAAGTACTTAAGGAAATTCCTGTTTCAATTTTCCTCCGTGGTCTGGCACTGTCACATCTATATAGTATGTATATAAAAACCTGCTCTGATGTGAATGGAATGTTGTGTGAAAATTTCAAACCCATCGGTGAGAACTTTTGGAGATTAGCGGTTATGCACAAACGAACATTTCCATTTTTATTTATATAGATATATAATTATATATTATATATTTCTCTTTTATCTTTTAATGTATTAAATGCCTTATCAATTCCCCCTTTATTATTCCCTATTCAGCCACTCCAGTCATGTCACCGCACCAAATATTTAGTTACACATAGCACCGAGTCTTCTAGCAGTCTTACTGGTTAATCACCTATATGCAATATTATGTTATATATCTTGACCTATATGAGGACTACCTATCATATTGGTTAAAAACGATGGATTTAAAAATAAAATATGAGTTTAGCAAACTTCTATTTTTGTTTAAATAAGAGTAAGTTCAGAAAATAATTTAGCATACAAGCACTAATTACAAACATGTTCACAAATGCAGGAACACTCTCAAACACATTTCACATTTACTCACGAAACATATACAATATCTCTCTTCACTGCTATACATAGACGTAGTACATATGCACACCCGTGTTCAATTTATCTTGCCTTCAGCTAAATTCAACTAAATTTGTCCTAACAGAAACTTAATAAATGTAACCAAATTTACCCATCCCACCAAATGAAAGCGAATTTACCTTAGCAGAGCTTAAATTTAGCTGCATATAGTTCAATTTAACTTATTATATGCAAATTCATTCTAATTTATCCAGAAAGAAGATTAACTGAAGATAATTTTAATCCTAACGGAACCTATCCTAACTTATCAGAAACTATGATAGTCCATCTCATCCTAATTTACCTTAAGGGAAGCCATAACCCTTACTCACCGTAAGTGATTAGGACGAGACTTACATCCCAACGAAAACAACGACTAATCGTTGTTGTCGTTGAGAACAACGATTAGTACTGAGAATAGTACCAGTAACAACAGTAGTAGTTCTAGTAACGGTACTAGTAACAGTAGTAGTACTAGTAACAGTACTAGTAACAACAGTAGTAGTACTGGTAACGGTACTAGAAACAACAGTAGTAGTACTAGTGTCGGTACTAGTAACAACAGTAATAGTACTAATAATGGTGCTAAAAACAGTAGTAGTACTAGTAACAACAGTAGTAGTAGTATTACTAGTAACGGTACTAGTAACAGCAGTAGTAGTTCTAGTAATGGTAATAGTAACAACAGTAGTAGAACTAGTAACAGTAGTAGTACTAGTAACAACAGTAGTAGTACTTGTAACGGTACTAGTAACAGTAGTAGTACTTGTAACGGTACTAGTAACAGTAGTAGTACTAGTAACAACAGTAGTAGAACTAGTAACAACAGTAGTAGTACTTGTAACGGTACTAGTAACAGTAGTAGTACTAGTAACGGTACTAGAAACAACAGTAGTAGTACTATTTATTACACTTACCGAAACGTGGATGAATGTGGAAAGTAGAGAACTATTAGCTGAATATCAAATAAATAGATTTAAACTATTTCACACAGATCGAAATATTAAACGAGGAGGGGGAGTAGCCATATATGTTAGGGACAATTTGAAATGTAGTCTCAAAGAGGGAATCAAACTGAGCCACACACAGAAACTATTTGGATAGAATTAAACGAAAAAGCAAATAATATTATAATAGGAGTTATATATAGGCCACCAATTTAGACAGAATGAAAGCAAAGCATCTATGGGATGAAATATCTAGAGCGTCTAGATCTAACAGTATTTGTCATGGGTGACTTTAATTTTAGTGGAATAAACTGGTTGAACAAAACAGGGAATAGTGAAGCAGCAGATTTTCTAGAATTAATTGACGATTGCTTTCTTACGCAACACATTAAGGAACCAACGCGGGAAAATAATATTTTAGATTAAGTGTTAACTAACAGGGAAACACAGTGAGCTAGGGAACAGTGATCACAAAGAAATTAGATTTAGCATAGAATGGAAAAGACCTGTAGGAGAAAATTCTGTTAAAGTGCCAGATTTTCGAAAAGCTGATTTTATTAGCCTAAGAAATTTTTTGGGTCAAATAGATTGTAAAGTCTTGGGTATGAGGTGTGGGCCGGTCTTGGAGCGAGACATGAACCCAGCGATAAGTGATGTAAATGGGGATTTCGATGTGGATTCAATATATAACTTAATTGAGAATATTCTAAACAAAGCACAGGAACGTAGTATACCATACAAATTGAATAGATCGAATACTAATGACCCAAAGTGGATAACAAAGAATTTGAAGAACCTTATAGGTAAAAATAGAGCTTGGTACAAAAGGATTAAAAATGGGGAGGTCACTTTAGAACAGGAATTCGTACAACTGGTTAGAAATGTTAAAAAAAGAGATAAGGAAAGCAAAAAGAAACTATGAAGTTCGCATAGCAGGGCAAGCAAAGACAAATCCTAAAGTTTTTTTTCAGTTATATCGAACTAAGACTACGGAAAGGATAGGTCCATTAAAAGCTGAGGCAGGTCAAATAACGGATAATGAGAAGGAGATGAGTAGTATTTTTAACAAATATTTTATATCTGTATTTACTAAAGAACAACTTAACAATATGCCTTCAGCCGAACAGGTCTATGTGGGTGGGGATGAGGACAGGTTGACTAGTTTAGCAGTTACCAGGGAGGATGTAATTAAATAATTAGTAAAACTAAAACCAAACAAATCCCCAGGGCCGGATGAAGTGTTTGCCAGGGTGCTTAAAGAATGCAAAGAGGAGCTTTCCGAGCCACTGTCTACCATACTTAATAAATCAATAGAGTTAGGCAGAGTGCCAGAGTTATGGAAGGTAGCTAATGTGGTACCAATTTTTAAGAAAGGAGATAGATCACTTGCGTCAAACTATCGGCCAATTAGCCTAACGTCTATTGTGGGGAGTTACTTGAATCGATAATTGCAAATAAAATTCGCCTTCATCATGAAAAATATAAATTAATAAATGAGTCGCAACATGGTTTTACAAATGGCCGTTCATGTTTAACAAATTTGCTATCTTTTTATTCCAGCATAGTTGAGGCAGTTGATAGTGGTAAGGATTGTGATGTTGTGTACCTTGACTTTAGCAAAGCTTTTGATACAGTGCCACATGAAAGACTAATTAAAAAAATAGAGGCTCATGGTATTGGGGGTGCTATATTAAGTTGGATTAGGACGTGCCTATTCCAAAGGAAACAGAGTTAGTATAAATGAGGTTAAGTCAGAGTGGGATAATGTTGTTAGTGGAGTGCCTCAAGGCTCTGTCCTGGGACCTCTGTTGTTTATAATATATATACATTATTTAGATTCAGGTTTGAGTAGCAACATTTGCAAATTTGCAGATGATACAAAAATCGGTAGGGAAATTAACACGAAAGAAGACTCGCTATCACTTCAAGTTGATCTAAATAGGGTTTTAAAATGGTCAAAAGACTGGCAGATGCAGTTTAATGCTAATAAATGTAAAGTTTTGAGGCTAGGTAATGATAATAGTTACAAGATACGAGCTAGATGGTGTTGAGATTGCGAAGTCGGATTGTGAAAGGGATCTGGGAGTTATGATTAGTAAGAATTTAAAACAAAAGGATCATTGCATGAATGTTCGTAATAAGGCAAATAGGACTCTCGGATTTATTAATTGAAGCGTTAGAAAGACACCTGGTGTGGTTCTTCAGCTATATCTTGCTCTGGTTAGGCCCCATTTAGATTATGTAGTTCAGTTTTGGTCGCCATATTATAGAATGGATATAAATTCACTTGAACGTGTCCAGCGTAGGATGACAAAGTTAATTCCACAAATTAGAAATCTTTCATATGAAGAAAGATTAATAAAGCTTAAATTGCATTCACTGGAAAGGCGGAGAGTTAGGGGTGACATGATAAAAGTATACAAGTGGATGAATGGACATAACAAAGGGGATATTAATAGGGTATTAAAAGTATCAACACAAGACAGAACACGAAACAATGGGGATAAATTGGATAAGTTTATATTTAGGAAAGACTTGGGTAAATACTGGTTCGGTTACAGGCTTGTTGATTTGTGGAACCAATTACCGCGTAACGTGGTGGAGGTGGGATCCCTCGATTGTTTCAAGCGTGGGTTGGACATGTATATGAGTGGGATTGGGTGGTTATAAATAGGAGCTGCCTTGTATGGGCCAATAGGCCTTCAGCAGTTACCTTTGTTCTTATGTTCATACTAGTAACGGTGCTAGTAACAACAGTAGTAGTACTAGTAACGGTACTAGTAACAACAGAAGTAGTACTAGTAACGGTACTAATAACAACAGAAGTAGTACTAGTAACGGTACTAGTAACAACAGAAGTAGTACTAGTAACGGTACTAATAACAACAGAAGTAGTACTAGTAACGGTACTAGTAACAACATTAATAGTACTAGTAACAGTACTAGTAACAACAGTAGTAGTACTAGTAAAAACAGTTGTAGTACTAGTGACGGTACTAGCAACAACAGTAGTAGTACTAGTGACGGTACCAGTAACAACAGTAGTAGTACTAGTGACTGTACTAGTAGAAACAGTAGTACTAGTGACGGTGCTAGTAACAACAGTACTTATAACGGTACTAGTGTGGCGTGACTCGACACTACTGTGTGGGTGATCCATCCCTGAGGTAGAGACTTAAAGTCTCACGACTAATATATTATTATGTAACATTTTTATAATACTATATATATATATATATATATATATATATATATATATATATATATATATATATATATATATATATATATATATTCACAGAATATATATGCATATATATATATATATATATATATATATATATATATATATATATATATATATATATATATATATAATATTCTTGTGACGATAATCTCTTATCAGAGATTTAGCCTGCTATTTCTGCGAATCACGCCTGTCCTCATCAATCTACAAGATACGTTTTGTAGTGGCTAAACGTATATGTTAGCCACACGTACCAGCAACTCCCTCCTTCCCCCCCACTGCTGCACCTGGTCGACGCGCCGAACCCTTCAACGGCCTAACGAGCGACTGCGGCCATCCAGCTTCCTCATTGGCCGCCAACCAACACTCCACTCCGGCTCCCCGCCAATCACAAGACCTCACCAGTTATTGTTGGAGTCCCTTGCGTTTCTGTCAGCCAGAATATTGTGTGCTCGCAAGCTGTGAACTCCTAAGTGACTCACTCTGTGTGGTCAAGTAGAGGTTCATAGTTAGTGCATATATTCCAGCATTCATATTTTACTTACTTTTGTATATCAATTCTCCTCCCCATTAACGTAATCTATTTTCATGTTTATATTGTTTATTATTTTTGCCAGTAAGCCAAGATTTTGCATTTATTTCAATTTGTGTTTTTATTGTTATTAAAATCCATATTTTTTATTATTGCTTTTAGTCTTTCCAACCTTACCACAGATTACCAAATCACGCAGTCATTCTTTTTTTTTCTCTTTTTTTTCCTTTTCTTTTTTTTATATATTATATGTGGCCCAGCACTGACACCTGCTAGTTGGAAGACTGCCGACCACCATTTCCAACTCGTTACCGTCACATATAAATGGGGGCCTGTCCACGGAGCTACTATTAAATGGAGTTCTGTCCACGGAGTCACTATTAAATGGAGATCTGTCCACGGAGCTTCACTCAGGTATTGGTAATTGTGGTAAGCGCACTTGGCTCTTATTTCCCTTGCTTCCATTATTCACATTAATCATTTTTATTTTATATGGTGCTGTGTATATTGTACATTACGGGAATAGCATATGGTGAGAGTGAGACAACTTTGGATTACGTGGTGACTGTAGGCCGCAGTCATACTCTTAATTGGTCGTCTCCCCCTTCCGTGTTATCCTCCGTGTTTAACATCTTTGTCCCCCAATATTTCTCACTTTTTGACAGATTATCACATAGGTACCCTGGTACTGTGGTCTGTCTCCGGGTCAATAGCACCCATGTCCTGCAATCCGACTCTAGGAGGAAAAAGAGGGCTTTAGATCCTCTAGCACGAACTATTATTGGCGAATTGGGACCTCGCCGATAGTTCTCGTCACCAGTTGACACATCGCACCCCTACTCGTCGGTCAGACTGATGGTATTTACCTAAGGTAGGGAATTGGCGTTCTTTCTTTTGAGCACAAAAGTTCGCTAATTCTGTAAATACCATATTCAATTTCAGTGGGTACCATTGCTTATGTTCTATAGTGACTTGGCAAGGTATGACTACATTTTTTGGACTACCTCATTTATTTTGAAGCCATTTAGTGTTTCACTTGTATTTTAAAATTAGTTTTCACTAATTAGTAGGATTTTCTTGCCTTTATCCTCCCATAGTGAGTACCAGGTACAAGATTTCCTGCGACCTTATTCATTTACCATCTTGAATTTACTTTAATTATTAATAATTCCCCACAGGAAGCTGGATGGCCGCAGTCGCTCGTTAGGCCGTTAAAGGGTTCGGCGCGTCGACCAGGTGCAGCAGTGGGGGGGAAGGAGGGAGTTGCTGGTACGTGTGGCTAACATATACGTTTAGCCAATACAAAACGTATCTTGTAGATTGATGAGGACAGGCGTGATTCGCAGAAATAGCAGGCTAAATCTCTGATAAGAGATTATCGTCACAACTCTCCCCCGAAGCCTGCCGTTTCGGGTGAATCACGTCCACTGGAGGTAGAGTGGGAGGTGGAGCTGCCTCTACCTCATGCACTCTGGAGAGGGCATCAGCGATGATGTTATCAGGCCCCTTGATGTAGCAGATCTTTAAGTTGAAGCCTTGAAGATATAAAGCCCATCGCAGCAGACGTTGGTTATTAAATTGGGCTTGATGTAAAAATCTCAGAGGGTTGTGGTCCGAATAGATGGTAGTGGACCTAGCACCGTGCAGATATGGTGCAAAGTGTTGTAAGCTCAGGACGATGGACAGGAGTTCCTTCTCTATAGTACTGTAGTTCTTCTGATGAGGCTTCAACTTGTAACTGTAGTAGCTGACAGGTAGAACCTCCTCGCCTCGCTGCTGCATTACGACACTTCCGATGCCGGTACCACTGGCGTCGACATGGAGGATGAAAGGCTTCTTGATATCTGGTGAGGAGAGAATGGGATTAGAACAGAGGAGGAATTTGAGTTGTTCGAATGCAACGGTTTGCTCTCTGGTCCAATTATACCGTTGCTTGGGACTGGTTAAGGTGATTAATGAGGTTGCAACAGTGCTAAAATTCTTCACAAACCTACGGTAATAGGAAGCAAGACCAAGGAAGCGCAGGAGCTGCTTCCTGGTAGTAGGCTGTGGATACTGTTGGATTGCTCGAATGTGAATGTTTAACGGAGCCAGGTTGCCACTCCCTATAACATGACCCAGGTACCGCACTTTACCTTTCGCGAAGGTGGACTTGCCCAAATTGATGGTGAGGCCGGCTTTCAGGAGCTTGTAGAACAATCGTTGTAGCTGGAGCAGGTGTTCGCTCCAGGTGTTGGATGCTACTACAATGTCGTCCAAGATAGGCATAGGTGTTTTCCAAGCCCTGGATGACGCGGTTGACAGCTCTCTGAAAGGTGGCTGGGGCATTGCAGAGTCCAAAGGGAAGGCGATGGTACCTGTAGAGACCAAAGGGGGTTATAAAGGCGGACAGTACCTTAGCTCGCTCCGTTAAACTCACCTGGTAGTAGCCCTTTAGTAGGTCTACCTGAGACAGGTAGCGGGCATTACCAATGGCATCCAAAATGTCGTCTACTCTGGGTATTGGGTAGGCGTCCTTCACTGTGACCTGGTTCAACTTCCTATAATCCGTACACAGACGGATTTTGCCGTGAGGTTTGGGTACTAGGATGCATGGTGAGGCCCAGGGGGACTCACAGGGGGTAGCCAGTCCATGGTCCAAGAGATACTGTACCTCAGCCCGCATGACTTCCGTTTTGCTCGGGCTGATTCGGTAGAATGGTTGGCGAATCGGCTGGGTGTCAGGTAGCAGTTGGATGTCGTGCCGAGTAACAGTACACTCTTGGGGGTCATCTCGAAACAACTCTTGATATTCTCTGACGAGTTTGATTAGTGGAGCACTATTATCGTCCTGAAAATGATGTTGAAGGTTAGTAAGGATTTCCGAGTTAGAGAGCGCTGGCTCAGTGTCAGTGCTCTCGGAAGGAGAAGCAGGGAAGGTCTCACTGTGGCTGTATGGACCTGTAAATGAGG
The DNA here is from genome assembly GCA_020271785.1 of Procambarus virginalis. Taxonomy (NCBI): domain Eukaryota; kingdom Metazoa; phylum Arthropoda; class Malacostraca; order Decapoda; family Cambaridae; genus Procambarus; species Procambarus virginalis. The sequence goes on along the minus strand of WNGS01167166.1, from coordinate 8,478 downwards.
TGAAATTGGTTAACACAGTGGGAGGAACCCCATGGTAGGGCTTGAGTAAATTAATGTGGCACAGCTGGGTCTTCCGCCGCCTATCGGGGGTCTCGAGAACGTAGTTGAAGTTGTTCCGGCACTCCTTAACACGGTAGGGTCCTGAGAACCTGTTCTGTAAAGGAGAACCTGGGATAGGGAAATAGGCAAGCACTAAGTCTCCTGGTGTAAACTTCCTTACTTTACAGTGCCGGTCGTAACGAGTCTTCATCCTCTCCTGGGCTCTCTGTAGGTTGTTGCTGGCAAAGGAATGGACCCTCTCTAGAATGTGTCGGAGATTTTGGAGATACTGGGGCACACTCTGATGCTCACTGAAGGTGTCATCACGTAGAGAATCCTTGAAAGCCTTGAGAGGTGTACGGCACTTACGTCCGTAGAGCATCTCATAAGGAGATACTCCTAGTGACTCGTTGGGAAGACTTCTGAAAATACACATAATTAGATCAATTTGCCTATCCCAATCCTTTGAGGTCTCATTACAGAACTTTTTTTTTTTTTTTTTTTTATATATTATATGTGGCCCAGCACTGACACCTGCTAGTTGGAAGACTGCCGACCACCATTTCCAACTCGTTACCGTCACAATATATATATATATATATATATATATATATATATATATATATATATATATATATATATATATATATATATATATATTAGTATATTTTGGTAGCAGTCTTTCCTGTAGGTATATATTATTAAATATGACCGAAAAGTAAGATTAATAATTCTAACACGAATTTTCTCTATATTTCTTATGTTTCTTTTTTCTGTCGATAGTAATTGAAAAATCAGTTCTCCAAAATTCATTTTTATTTCTAGTCTGACGCGACACTTGAGCGCGTTTCGTAAAACTTATTACATTTTCAAAGACTTTAGTTTACACACACACAAGTATAACTGAATAGAGTTAAACAGATTATATTTTATACCTGCATTTGGGTGAGGTGACATGTTTCAATAGTTTTGGATGAGGTGAAAACAAACTTTCAACACAACACAGAACACGAAACAATGGGTATAAGCTAAAGGGAAGAATAGAAGTAACTGCAGAGGGCCTATTGGCCCATATTTCTTGATGCTTCTATATTGGATCGGAGTCTTGAAGTGGGTAGAATATAATTGTGCGTTAATTGGCTGTTGATTGCTGGTGTTGACCTCTTAATGTGTAGTGCCTCGCAGATATCAAGCTGCCTGCTATCGCTGTATCTATCGATGATTTCCGTGTTTTTTGTTAAGACTTCTCTGGTGATGGTCTGGTTGTGGGAAGAGATTATATGTTCCTTGATAGAGCCCTGTTGCTTATGCATCGTTAATCGCCTGGAAAGAGATGTTGTTGTCTTGCCTATATACTGAGTTCTTTGAGGCTTACAGTCCCTAAGTGGGCATTTGAAGGCATAGACGACATTGGTCTCTTTCAAAGCGTTCTGCTTTGTGTCTGGAGAGTTTCTTATGAGTAGGTTGGCAGTTTTCTTGGTTTTATAGTAGATTGTCAATTGTATCTTCTGATTTTTGTCTGTAGGGATAACGTTTCTATTAACAATATCTTTCAGGACCCTTTCCTCCGTTTTATGAGCTGTGGAAAAGAAGTTCCTGTAAAATAGTCTAATAGGGGGTACAGGTGTTGTGTTAGTTGTCTCTTCAGAGGTTGCATGGCGTTTCACCTTCCTTTTTATAATGTCTTCAACGAAACCATTGGAGAAGCCGTTGTTGACTAGGACCTGCCTTATCCTACATAGTTCTTCATCGACTTGCTTCCATCCTGAGCTGTGGCTGAGAGCGCGGTCGACATAAGCGTTAACAACACTCCTCTTGTACCTGTCTGGGCAGTCAGTTCTCCAATGCCAACAGTGACTGCCCAGACAGGTACAAGAGAAGTGTTGTTAACGCTTATGTCGACCGCGCTCTCAGCCACAGCTCAGGATGGAAGTCGATGAAGTCGATGAAGAACTATGTAGGATAAGGCAGGTCAAGGAACATATAATCACTTCCCACAACCAGACCATCACCAGAGAAGTCTCAACAAAAAACACGGAAATCATCGATAGATACAGCGATACCAGGCGGCTTGATATCTGTGAGGCACTACACATTAAGGAGTCAACACAAGCAATCAGTAGCCAATTAACGCACAATTGTATTCTACCCACTTCAAGACTCTGCTCCAATATGGAAGCATCAAGAAATATGGGCCAATAGGCCCTCTGCAGTTACTTCTATTCTTCCCTTTAGCTTATACCCATTGTTTCGTGTTCTGTGTTGTGCTGAAAGTTTGTTTTCACCTCATCCAAAACTATTGTAACATGTCACCTCACCCAAATGCAGGTATAAAATCGAAGCTGTTTAACTCTATTCATAGAGTTAAACATATAGACTCTATTCTTAGAGTCTGACAGATATATCAATATCCCAGGATATCAAGAATTCCACTGCCCCATGGCACAAGGTGGCACCAGAGGCATTTCAATTCTAGTAAGAAATCATATCAATGCCACGGCAATCACAGACCTGCCCGACTGTGGCGAGAACGTCGAAATTATGGAAGTTAAGCTCACTATGAGGAACTCAACGCTGTCCGTCTTCAATGTATACAAAAGCCAGAGAGAACATGACATGGATCTCTCAACAATCTTTGAAATAGCAGTCATTACACCTACTATAATCTCTGGCGACTTTAACGCTCATAGTGAATTACTACTTGATTCAGCAAGAACCGACGCCAACGGAAGACATATTGAACATCTTTTGGATGAAGTGCCAGAAATCAGTCTGCCTAATTCGACAGAACCAACCCACACTGGTGGGGGAAAGCTGGATCTCACGTTTGTCTCCACCAGTATTTATGAATTGTGTCATTGGTCAGTGGATCATGTTCTGACTAGTGACCACTTTGCTACAAAAACAGTTATTAATATAGCACTACTTCCTAGACCTCCAGCTCCCGAGCCCGGATGGGACTTTATCAAAGCAGATTGGACGAAGTTTCAGGAAGCTCTCGAAACTTGGCACCAAAACTACACTCCTCCTGACAACACCGAAGAAATGGAAAAAGATTTAGTAAATGCAATATATAGAGCAGCAAATCACGCCATCCCCAAGAGGAAAACAATTACCCAACAACACAAGGACCATTGGTATTACTGTGATAGGATCAAAGAGCTACATAACAGACTAAATCGTGCACGAAAGAATTTCAGAAGAGATAGAACCGAAGCTTATCTAGGACTTCTTAGAGCTGTCCGAGATCATGTGCACGAAGAAACAGCAAAAATCAGAGAAGAAAAATGGCTCGAGTGGTGTGCCAAGCTAAATCAGCATACATCTTTGGGTGACATCTGGAGGCAGATCAACAAGGCCAAAGGAAAATCGCCTCCTGCTCCGCCGCACCATGTTCATCCAGAGCAAGAAGCAGAAAGGCTAGCAAATCTATTTGCTTCAAGAGCCAGTTCCGCTCAACTTCCTTAAGCAACTCTGACTCACCAACAAAGACTTCAAGCAGCAAGATGGAAAAAAATAGATGATGCTTTAGCCTTACCTGACGAACTAGCCCAACCTTTCAATCTAAAAGAACTCAGAAGTGCTACAAAGAAAACTAAAAATACAGCTCCAAGCGAGGACAAAATCACTTACAACATGCTAGCCAAGCTAGGAGAAAAGGGTGAAGAAGCCTTCTTGAATCTCATCAACAGAGTATGGGTGACAAGAACCCGACCACTCTCTTGGAACAGTGCAATTATAGTTCCCATTCCAAAACCTAAAGACCCAGGAAATCCAAGACCCATCTCATTAACAAGCTGTCTGGCCAAAACTGCAGAAAGAATGACCCTTAATCGAATTGAATGGAAAGCCAATCCACTACACCAAAATATGTTTGCTTACAGAAAAGGTGTTGGAACCACAGAATGCCTTACCTCCCTCCTGGATAAAATCAATGACAAACCTGGAATCCTTATTTTTCTAGACCTTGAAAAAGCCTTCGAGTTAGCCAGTGCTCCAGCTACACTGTGCTGCCTTGTGGATAAGGAAATCAAAGGACACGCTCTTGCTTTTGCCAAAGGAAGCCTGCTTAACCGAGAAGCTAAAGTCAAATTCCAAGGAAAAACATCGACCTCAAAGAGGCTGGAAAATGGAACTCTGCAGGAAGGAATACTAAGCCCCTTCCTCTTCAACTGTCTCATGGAACAATTCATGAAGCTCAAGCTACCAAAAGCCAAACTTTTTAACTATGCAGACGACTTTCTGGTCATCATCAAAGGCAAAGGTGCAAGGAACCATGAACAAAAATGCCTAGATATTATCAGCAGGGAAGCGGAACGCATAGCAGTGAAAATAAACAGCAATAAAACAAAAGCAATGGCCGTTAAAATGAGAACTCAAGACATCAGACTGGCAATACAAGGCCAAGAAATCGAGTGGGTTACCTCTTTTCAATACCTAGGAGTCATAATAGACAACCAGTTGAAATTCACTCAAGAAATTGAATATCTTCGGCAACGCTGTAAAGCCAGAAACTCAGCTTTGCGCTCTCTGACCAGTCTTAGAGAAGGTGCATCTCTACCAGTACTCAAAATGTAATACGTTCAAGCAGTTAGGTCACTCATCGACTATGCTGCTCCTGCTCTTACATCCCTCAGTGATAACCAATGGGAGAAACTGGAAGTGTCTCAAAATGATGCTCTGAGAACAATGCTGGGAGCACCTATATGGACGCGTAGAGAGAACCTTAGAATGGAAACAAAATTACCAGCATTAGAAAACAGGATGAAACAAAGGATAGCCACCATAATAGGAAAACTTACTGGAACAACCGCCAGGCTGTCAATCAAAGACAGCATACAGAGATCATTTCAGAAAAACCTACAGTATAGAACAAGCTCATGGATGGATAATGTGTCAAGATTTTAGAGAAAATGGACCAGAAATGGACCATTAAAAACAAAGGGGAAGATAGACCATATCAACACTTTCGACAGCCTCCTCCATGGGAAGAATCGAATATAAAAATAATCATTGAAAGATTACCAGTTAAAAAATCAGCATGTGACCCGCAGAGGCTCAAGGAAGTAATAGAACAACAAATGGAAACTATTTCTAGACCAACAACGACTCACATCTTCACAGACGGATCAGTCGATCAAGAAAAAGGTTCTGCTAGAGCAGCAGTTTACACTACCAACCATGAGGCTTACTGGAGCATGAATAGTGGGTGCTCAACATTGCAAACAGAATTATATGCCCTGAAGGAGGCAATAAAATATGCAATTGAGAAAAATTTACATGATGTCATCATTCATACCGACTCTAAATCTTCGCTCCAGGCATTGTTATCCAGTCAGCACAGAGATAATATACAACTCCTCACAGAAATTCAACATATAGGAAAAGAAGCCCATAATCGAGGGTTGTCAATCACCCTAAATTGGATACCAAGTCACATTGGCATAGATGGTAATGAAAAGGCAGACTCACTAGCAAAAACTGCCACTGCTCTACCTGTTGTACAGGTTCAAATACCTCCAAGTTTCTCACAGGTTATCATGTATAACCAAACAGGTTATCATGTATAACCAAACTCAATTACGGGCTCACTATAGCTCGTGCTACATGGATACTTCGTCCTGAGTAGCTAAATCTTTAACAACAACAACAACCCTATTCAGTTATAGTTGTGTGTGTGTAAACTAAAGTCTTTGAAAATGTAATAAGTTTTACGAAACGCGCTCAAGTGTCGCGTCAGACTAGAAATAAAAATGAATTTTGGAGAACTGATTTTTCAATTACCATCGACAGTAAAAAGAAACATAAGAAATATAGAGAAAATTCGTGTTAGAATTATTAATCTTAATTTTTCGGTCATATTTAATAATATATATATATATATATATATATATATATATAATATATATATTATATATATATATATATATATATATATATATATATATATATATATATTAGATTAATAATTCTAACACGAATTTTCTCAATATTTCTTATGTTTCTTTTTACTGTCGATGGTAATTGAAAAATAAATTCTCCAAAATTCATTTTTATTTCTAGTCTGACGAGACGCTTGAACGCGTTTCGTAATAACTTATTACATTTTCAAAGAGCTTAGTTTACACACACAGAACTGTAACCTGAAAACACTAAACAGAGTTTTACTTATGCTAAACACTTGTTGTTGTTAAAGATTTATCTACTCAGGATGAAGTATCCATGTTGCACGGGCTATGGTGATCCCGTAATTGAGTTTGGTTATACATGATAACCTTTTTCCTGTGATATTTGGGTCTAAGTTTAAAATGGAGGAGGGGATGTCTCCTTTTTCCCTGCTTATTTATCACTTCTGTTTTAGTGCACTGGTTTTAATCTTGTTTTATTACAATTATCTTGGTGGCGGAGCTAAACACTTAAACAGCTTGTCTTATATACTCGCATTTTGGTGAGGTGATATGTTACAACAATTTTGGATGAGGTGAACAAACTTTTGACCAACACAAGACAGAACATGGAACATCCTCTTGATGGTTCTCTATTGGTACGGAGTCTTGAAGTGGGTAGAATAGAGTTGTGCATTAATTGGCTGTTGATTGCTAGTGTTGACTTTTTGATGTGTAGTGCCTCGCAGATGTCAAGGCGCCTGCTATCGCTGTATCTATCGATGATTTCTGTGTTGTTTGTTAAGACTTCTCTGGTTATGGTCTGGTTGTGGGAAGAGATTATACGTTCCTTGATGAAGCCCTGTTGCTTATGCATTGTTGATCGCCTGTAAAGAGATGTTGTTGTCTTGCCTATATACTGAGTTCTTTGGGGCTTACAGGGCCCCAAGTGGGCATTTGAAGGCATAGACGATGTTAGTCTCCTTTAAGGCGTTCTGCTTTGTGTCTGGAGAGTTTTTCATGAGTAGGCTGGCCGTTTTTTTGGTTTTATAGTAAATCGTCAATTGTATCTTCTGATTTTTATCTGTAGGGATAACGTTCCTATTAACAATATCTTTCAGAACCCTTTCCTCCATTTTATGAGCTGTGGAAAAGAAGTTCCTGTAAAATAATCTAATAAGTGGTACAGGTGGGGTGTTAGTTGACTCTTCAGAGGTTGCATGGCGTTTCACCTTCCTTTTTATGATGTCTTCAACAAAACCATTGGAGAAGCTGTTGTTGACTAGGACCTGCCTTACCCTACAGAGTTCTTCATCGACTTGCTTCCATCCTGAGCTGTAGCTGAGAGCACGGTCGACGTAAGCATTGACAACACTCCTGGACCAGGCAGGTACAAGAGTAGTGAACAGGCAGTAGTTTCAGGAATGTTTCTACGAGCTTTGAGGGTATGCAGCCCTGAGTTTTTTGATGAAGAGATTGCTAAAATATATGAAATTGGGAAGAGTTTACAATATCCTAAGATGTTTTTGGATTGCTAGTTCGGACAAACCAAGCGTACGTTTTATAATCACGCCCCCAAAGCGAAACCAGAAATTAGTAACTCATTGGTGGTACCTTATGAGAGTGGACTTGAAAAACACTTGGTTTTTAAGAAACTTAATATCAATTTGGTGTTCACTAATAGTACGATCAAGTCCAATTTAATAAAAAACTCCCCTGGTACAGCAGGTTGTGTGTATTCGATTCTCTGCAATGATTGTAATTTTGTGTACCATGGACAACAGGAAAGTCCTTACAATTGCGGTTGTCACAACATGCTTATAGTATTAGAACTGCCCAAACGTCTAGTGCATTGTATCTGCACACGAGTTTATGTGATCACACTATTAACTGGAATGGGGCAAAAAGCATTACCAATAGTGGTGATTTCGTGAAACGGAATTTGAATGAGTCTGCTCTAATCAGTCAGTGTCCAAATCTTCTTAATGTTAGTACTGGTATGTACAAACTTGACCCATTTTTCAGGTATAATATTGCACAACAATTTAATAAAAAACTCTGATAGGGAAGGTTACAATGTCTCATTACAATTGAATATTCATGTATCATGTTTCATGAGGTTTTTCTTTAATCTTTCATCCTTATTCTCTGACCGCTTAATCCTTTTTGACCATTCTAAGCTAAGCTGTACCTGTTTCTGGTTAATTCTTTCCCTAGAGATGGGTTGGTCAGGTCCAGGTGTTGGCCTGTACCCTCCCTCTCTTTCCTCTAGTCAGTTTGATGTTCACAACGGCTTTAATCAGGCCGAAACGTTCACTTCCTTTCACATTTCTCTGTGGATTTTCCGCATAAAAATGATCAGTGTTTTGTGATCGTCAATTTCATATATATATATATATACATATATACAGAGAAAGGTTATATATTATCCTGTAAACAGACAATTTTTCCTGAACTTATGTTGTCACCATTGATGTTGTTACCTCCACTTCCGTTGTCACCATTGATGTTATTACCTCTACTTCCGTTGTCACCATTGATGTTGTTACCTCCA
>WNGS01167165.1:0-12472 GCA_020271785.1 Procambarus virginalis | reverse complement strand
TGGTTGCTGAGGCGAGGGGACTGAGCTACTAGGAAAAGACTGGTCCTCCACCACATGAAGAAGGGAGACAGAGTGGAATTCCAAAGCAGACAAAGAAGCATTATTCACGTTAGGAACAGCAGGCGGAGCGCGCGCGGTGCACACACACACACACACACACACACACACACACACACACACCCACACACACAACACACACACACCACACACACACACACACACACACATACACAAACACCTATGTGTGTGTGTATGTGCACGGCCTTAGAACTTGTGTAAGGAATCTTTCAGAACATTATATACCACATATGTCAGACCAATCCTGGAGTATGCGGCTCCAGCATGGAGTCCATATCTAGTCAAGCATAAGACTAAACGGAAAAGGTTCAAAGGTTTTGCCACCAGACTAGTACCCAGCTGAGAGGTATGAGCTACGAGGAGAGACTACGGGAATTAAACCTCATTTCGTTGGAAGACAGAAGAGTTAGGGGAGGACATGATCACACATTCAAAATTCTCAGGGGAATCGACAGGGTTGATAAAGACAGGCTGTTTAACACAGGGGCACCACGCACTAGGGGACACAGGTGGAAACTGAGTGCCCAAATGAGCCACAGAGATATTAGAAAGAACTTTTTTAGTGTCAGAGTGGTTGACAAATGGAATGCATTAGGAAGTGATGTGGTGGAGGCGACTCCATACACAGTTTCAAGTGTAGATATGATAGAGGCCAATAGGCTCAGGAAACTGTACACCTGTGATTGACGGTTGAGAGGCGGGACCAAAGAGCCAGAGCTCAACCCCCGCAAGCACAACTAGGTGAGTACAACTAGGTGAGTACACACACACACGCACACACCCACACGCATGGGCCCAAACACACCTGCGTCCACACAAACACGGGCCATACACACCTGCATCACACAACACACACACACATGGGCCCCACACACCTGGTCAACACATGTGGACCCAGCAACGCCTAGGAACAACACCTCCAATACCTTGCCCCTAACTCGGCCCTGTGGCGATCACGTATTCCCGAGAACGGACATAACAAGGCTTCCGACCCGGGGGCCCGTGACCCGCACCTCCCCCCAGTAATGCACCAGCGAACCTCCTTCACGTCTAGAGCCAAGTTTATGTGAGCAGAAGGCTCGCGCCTTGGCGCTGTGAGGGGTGTGAGTGTAGCGAGTGTGAGTAAAAGATGTAATTTTGTGATCCAATGTCATATATGTCGACGGAAATTGATAGATCATGTGACTTGGTGTAGTCTGTGGGTGGACATGTAATTGGCCGCCCATGATTGGCCTGTAGCTTGTCATTTGTTTCTGTGTCGTCGTAGAGTGAGCATAACCTCAGTTTAACCTTTCGAGCAGCTTCAAATGGAGCTCCGTAAGTCCGGAACAGGTCCCCAGGCGGACTGAAGCAGCAGTCATCTTGGACGTTAAGAGGCGTACCGGAAGACCCATTCCTAAGCTACCCGTGCTCGATGCTACGAATGTGCAAGCCCGACAAGAATGCCGCAAGTGTGAAATGCAACAGCCTGCCAGAGCCCTGTTGCAGCAGTCGATGTGAGAAACTGTTTTGCATCTCCTTGTTTTGTGTTATTATTATTATTATTATTATTATTATTATTATTATTATTATTATTATTATTATTATTATTATTATTACGTCAAGACGTTTTCATGATGAGAATTTCAACGTTGCATAACGCAGTCGACGCAACGCCTCACAAGAACTGTGACGTCATGCGGGAGTCACTTGCGTTATTGAATACTGAAACAAGGTCTTTTACTGACGCTTATCTTCGACAAGAGGAGTCGGACGCGTTGGGAGTTGTCTAACCACGTCTGATACAAGAGGACAAGCCGCTCCACAAGCCGCTCCACAAGCCGCTCCACAAGCCGTTCCACAAGCCGCTCCACAAGCCGCTCTACAAGCCGCTCTACAAGCCACTCCACAAGCCGCTCCACAAGCCGCTCCACAAGCCACTCCACAAGCCGCTCCACAAGCCACTCCACAAGCCACTCCACAAGCCGCTCCACAAGCCACTCCACAAGCCGCTCCACAAGCCGCTCCACAAGCCACTCCACAAGCCGCTCCACAAGCCGCTCCACAAGCCGCTCTACAAGCCGCTCTACAAGCCACTCCACAAGCCGCTCCACAAGCCACTCCACAAGCCACTCCACAAGCCGCTCCACAAGCCGCTCCACAAGCCGCTCTACAAGCCGCTCTACAAGCCACTCCACAAGCCGCTCCACAAGCCACTCCACAAGCCACTCCACAAGCCGCTCCACAAGCCGCTCCACAAGCCACTCCACAAGCCACTCCACAAGCCGCTCCACAAGCCACTCCACAAGCCACTCCACAAGCCACTCCACAAGCCGCTCCACAAGCCACTCCACAAGCCGCTCCACAAGCCGTTCCACAAGCCGCTCCACAAGCCGCTCCACAAGCCGCTCTACAAGCCGCTCCACAAGCCGCTCCACAAGCCGCTCTACAAGCCGTTCCACAAGCCGCACCACAAGCCGCTCCACAAGCCGCTCCACAAGCCGCACCACAAGCCGCTCCACAAGCCGCTCTACAAGCCGCTCCACAAGCCGCTCCACAAGCCGCTCTACAAGCCGTTCCACAAGCCGCTCCACAAGCCGCTCTACAAGCCGTTCCACAAGCCGCACCATAAGCCGCTCCACAAGCCGCTCTACAAGCCGCTCCACAAGCCGCTCCACAAGCCGCTCCACAAGCCGCTCCACAAGCCGCTCCACAAGCCGTTCCACAAGCCGCTCCACAAGCCGCTCCACATGCCGCTCTACAAGCCGTTCCACAAGCCGCTCCACAAGCCGCTCCACAAGCCGTTCCACAAGCCGCTCCACAAGCCGCTCCACAAGCCGCTCCACAAGCCGCTCCACAAGCCGCTCCACATGCCGCTCTACAAGCCGCTCCACAAGCCGTTCCACAAGCCGCTCCACAAGCCGCTCCACAAGCCGCTCCACAAGCCGCTCCACATGCCGCTCTACAAGCCGTTCCACAAGCCGCTCCACAAGCCGCTCCACAAGCCACTCCACAAGCCGCTCCACAAGCCGCTCCACAAGCCGCTCCACAAGCCACTCCACAAGCCGCTCCACAAGCCACTCCACAAGCCGCTCCACAAGCCGCTCCACAAGCCGCAGTCTCTGAAACTGTCTTGGAATCAGCAGGCTATGGAATTTTCATGGAATTTTCAGCTGTCATGGAATTTTCTTACGTTTTTTAAACACCGTTGCTTCGAGTGTATTTTAAGAGCATCAAAAACCGATTTTCACAACTTGATGGTTCTTTTGTGGAGCAGTTGTGTTGTTTATTGTTTCCTTTGTGGAGCTGGGTGTTGGTGAGAGAGGGAACTGTGAGTGGGGTTGGTAGGTTAAATGACAGGTTGGATAACAAGAACCTTTCACACTGGAGATGCTATACCGATGATGACACTCTTCAAGACGCTAGTGCTCTCTAGAGTGGAGTACTGCTGCACAATGACAGCCCCTTTCAAAGCTGGAGAAATTGCTGACCTGGAGAGCGTGCAGAGATCCTTTACTGCTATAATCCACTCAGTAAAACATCTAAACTATTGGGACCGACTAAAGAGCCTAAATCTGTATTCTCTTGAACCCAGGCGGGAGAGATACATAATAATTTACACGTGGAAAATATTAAGAGGGGCTGGTCCCAAACCTGCACACAGAAATAACATCACATGAGACCAGAAGACATGGCAGGATGTGCAGAATACCCCCGTTGAAGAGCAGAGGTGCAACAGGTACTCTAAGAGAGAACTATCAACATCAGAGGCCCGAGACTGTTCAACACGCTTCCACTACACATAAGGGGCATAACTGGCCGACCCCTCACAGTGTTCAAGAGAGAACTCTATCAACATCAGAGGCCCGAGACTGTTCAACACGCTTCCACTACACATAAGGGGCATAACTGGCCGACCCCTCACAGTGTTCAAGAGAGAACTATCAACATCAGAGGCCCGAGACTGTTCAACACGCTTCCACTACACATAAGGGGCATAACTGGCCGACCCCTCACAGTGTTCAAGAGAGAACTGGATAAATACCTCCAAAGGATACCTAATCAACCAGGCTGTGACTCATACGTCAAGCTGCGAGCAGCCGCATCAAACAGCCTCGTCGACCAGTCCAGCAACCAGGAGGCTTGGTCGACGACCGGGCCACGGGGATGCTAAGCCCCGAAAGCACCTCAAGGTAACCTCAAGGTGGGAGAGGGAACTGTGAGGTGCGAGGGGAGTAACCAGGCCTCCACCCCAGCCTGCAGCTGACTGACTGCTGCAGGTTGTGTGAATTAGTAACATAGAGTTGGTGATCAGAGGTAAACATTTATTGGACAGACGAAGAGCTTGTCACAGCTGTCTTGGCTGACGCATCTATATATCTTCCTGTGTGTACTCCTCACCTAGTTGTACTCACCTAGTTGTGCTTGCGGGGGTTGAGCTCTGGCTCTTTGGTCCCGCCTCTCAACCGTCAATCAACAGGTGTACAGTTTCCTGAGCCTAATGGGCTCTATCATATCTACACTTGAAACTGTGTATGGAGTCAGCCTCCACCACATCGCTTCCTAATGCATTCCATTTGTCAACCACTCTGACACTAAAAAAGTTCTTTCTAATATCTCTGTGGCTCATTTGGGCACTCAGTTTCCACCTGTGTCCCCTAGTGCGTGTGCCCCTTGTGTTAAACAGCCTGTCTTTATCAACCCTGTCGATTCCCCTGAGAATCTTGAATGTGGTGATCATGTCCCCCCTAACTCTTCTGTCTTCCAACGAAGTGAGGTTTAATTCCTGCAGTCGCTCCTCGTAGCTCGTACCTCTCAGCTCGGGTACTAGTCTGGTGGCAAACCTTTGAACCTTTTCCAGTTTAGTCTTATGCTTGACTAGATAGGGACTCCATGCTGGAGCCGCATACTCTAGGATTGGTCTGACATATGTGGTATATAATGTTCTGAAAGATTCCTTACACAAGTTTCTAAAGGCCGTTCTTATGTTAGCCAACCTGGCATATGCTGCTGATGTTATCCTCTTGATATGAGCTTCAGGGGACAGGTCTGGCGTGATATCAACCCCCAGGTCTTTCTCTCTCTCTGACTCTTGAAGTATTTCATCTCCCAAATGATACCTTGTATCTGGTCTCCTGCTTCCTACCCCTATCTTCATTACATTACATTTGCTTGGGTTAAACTCTAACAGCCATTTGTTCGACCATTCCTGCAGCTTGTCCAGGTCTTCTTGAAGTCTCAAGCTGTCCTCCTCTGTCTTAATCCTTCTCATAATTTTGGCGTCGTCAGCAAACATTGAGAGGAATGAGTCTATACCCTCTGGGAGATCATTTACGTATATCAGAAACAGGATAGGTCCAAGTACAGAGCCCTGTGGGACTCCACTGGTGACTTCACGCCAGTCTGAGGTCTCACCCCTCACTGTAACTCTCTGCTTCCTATTGCTTAGGTACTCCCTTATCCACTGGAGCGCACTACCTGTTACTCCTGCCTGTTTCTCCAGCTTATGCATCAACCTTTTATGGGGTACTGTGTCAAAGGCTTTCCGACAGTCCAAAAAAATGCAGTCCGCCCACCCTTCTCTTTCTTGCTTAATTCTTGTCACCTGATCGTAGAATTCTATCAAGCCTGTAAGGCAAGATTTACCCTCCCTGAACCCATGTTGATGGGTTGTCACGAAGTCTCTTCTCTCCAGATGTGTTACTAGGTTTTTTCTCACAATCTTCTCCATCACCTTGCATGGTATACAAGTTAAGGACACTGGCCTGTAGTTCAGTGCCTCTTGTCTGTCACCCTTTTTGTATATTGGTACTACATTAGCAGTCTTCCATATTTCTGGTAGGTCCCCCGTTTCCAGTGACTTACTATACACTATGGAGAGTGGTAAGCAAAGTGCTCCTGCACACTCTTTCAATACCCATGGCGAGATTCCATCCGGCCCAACAGCTTTTCTCACATCCAGCTCCAATAGGTGCTTTTTGACCTCATCTCTTGTAATTTCGAACCTATCCAAGGTCACCTGGTTTGCTGCCACCTCTCCCAGCGCCGTGATATCTCCCTGTTCTATTGTAAAGACCTCCTGGAACCTTTTGTTGAGTTCTTCACACACCTCTTTGTCATTCTCTGTGTACCTGTCCTCGCCCACCCTAAGTTTAATCACCTGTTCCTTCACTGTTGTCTTCCTCTGATGTGACTGTGTAGTAGCTTTGGTTCAGTCTTGGCTTTGTTAGCTATATCATTTTCATACCTTTTCTCAGCTGCTCTTCTCACACTGACATACTCGTTCCTGGTTCTCTGGTATCTCTCTCTACTTTCTGGTGTTCTGTTATTACGGAAGTTCCTCCATGCCCTTTTGTTCAGCTCCTTTGCTTTCATACATTCCCTATTAAACCACGGATTCTTCCTTTGCTTCTCTGTTTTTTCCTGTTGGGCTGGGACAAACCTGCTTACAGCCTCCTGACATTTTTGGGTGACATAGTCCATCATGTCTTGTACGGACTTGGTTCCGAGTTCTGTGTCCCAATGTATATCCCATAGGAATTTATTCATCTCCTCATAGTTTCCCTTTCTGTACGCCAGCCCTTTGGTTCCCAGTTCTTTTTTGGGGGTGATAATTCCTAGCTCAACCAGGTACTCAAAGCTCAATACACTATGATCACTCATTCCCAAGGGGGCTTCCAACTTAACTTCCCTTATATCCGACTCATTTAGGGTAAATATCAAATCAAGCAAGGCTGGTTCATCCCCTCCTCTCATTCTTGTCGGTCCCTTGACGTGTTGACTTAGAAAGTTTCTTGTTGCCACATCCAGCAGCTTAGCTCTCCATGTGTCTGGGCCTCCGTGTGGGTCTCTGTTCCCCCAATCTATCTTCCCATGGTTGAAGTCTCCCATGATTAGAAGTCTGGATCCGTTCCTGCTAGCCACAGAAGCTGCTCTCTCTATTATATTGATGGTGGCCATGTTGTTTCTATCATATTCCTGTCTGGGTCTTCTGTCATTCGGTGGGGGTTATATATACTATTATAATTTTCTGTCCTCCAGTTGCAATGGTGCCTGATATGTAGTCCCTGAAACCTTCACAGTTCTGAATTACCATCTCTTCGAAACTCCAACCTTCTCTTAGTAGCAAAGCCACACCACCTCCTCCTCTCCCTTCTCTCTCTTTCCTCACTACATAGTAGCCCTGTGGAAACACTGCATTTGTTATGATTTTCGTTAGCTTTGTTTCTGTGAGTGCTATTATGTCTGGGTTTTCTTCTAGTGCCCACTCTCCAAGTTCACTAGTTTTATTTGTAATCCCATCTATGTTAGTGTACATCGCCTTGAAGCTCACTTTCTTCTGTTCATTTACATATCCCTTTCTTGGCGAGTATTCTACTGGTGTGGGAAGCTGTTCCGTGGGTGAGAGGATCTGTGAGGTGGTTTGCAGGGTCGCAGAGGGTTTTGGGTGGGGGGTGGGGGTTTAAGGGAAGGGGGAACGGGTAGGGTGTGGGTTAAGGAGATAGGGGGGACATGGAGGATACGGGGTGAGGGGGGAGGAGGAATAGGGAGGGTATGGGATGAAGGGGGAAGGGGGACTGGGGGGGAAAGGTGGGAGGGGGGACATGATGGGAATGGGGATGGGTGTCGGGGTCAGAATGGGGGGGGGGGAGGGAGGGTTGGGTGGGGGCAGGTAGGGTGAGGGGAAGGAAGGGTTTCTATGCAGAGGGGGTTGGTGGTGTTGCCCCCCCCTCTGGTGTTGCTGGGATGCTGGTTTTGGGTTCCCCTCTTGTCTCTGGGACTGCTGTTGGGGGGCTGTGATTTCCTGGTTTGCTCCTCTCTCCCTGCGCTTCCTCCTTGCCTCTGCTGCCCTGGCTCTCTCCTCCTTCGTCCTGTCCCTCTGCAGGAATACTTGTTTGTATCCCTCCACATGTTGGAGACGACTCTTCTTTTCTAGAATATCCTCCTTTGTGTTTCGTTTGCAAACACCACCTTTATAAGTCGGTTTCTGTCCCTGTTGTACCAGCCCAACCTGAAAACCTTCTCAATGTTGTGTGCAGCCTCTTCCATCTGTAACCCCTTCAGTAGCCCATGTACTGCCTCTCTATCCTTGCCATTCCATTCTTGCCTGTTGGATCCTTCCTGTTCTTTGATGCCTACAACTACCACTGATCTCTTTCTCTCCAGCAGTTGAGTGGTGCACCTTGCTGCTTCCTGTGAGGTAGCAGCTTGCATGGCTACCTCCCTCACTGTGGCCATTGCTTCTGAGCTCTTTTCAATATGTCCGCAAATGTGTCAGGTACAGAGGCATTTCCTTCCAATGTAACATTCCCACCTTCCCTTTGGATGATAATCTGATGCTCGGTCTCTTTATTTTTCTCTGTGAGAGATTTGATCTCCTCCCTTGCTGATGTCAGCTCACTTTGCAGGTTGTTAATTGTAATCCTCATTTCATTCATCTCCCTCCTAAATTCCTCCAGTACTTGGTGTAGCAATTCTTGCGTTTGTTCCCCTGGCTGCTTCCCATAACCTGCTTCGGCCTCCTGCCATTTTGCCCTTGTCAAGAGAGGTAGCAAGGGAGAGAGAAGAGAGCAAGGGAGAGAGAGATCAAGAGAGCAAAAGAGAGAACAGGAGAGACCCAGAGAGAGCGAACAAGAGAGAGAGAGAGCAAGGGAGAGAGAGCAAGGAGAGCAAAAGAGGAGAACAGGAGAGACCCAGAGAGAGAGCAAAAGAGAGAGGAGAGGCAAGAGAGAGAGAGCAAGGCGAGAGAGAGAGCAAGAGAGAGAGCAAGAGAGAGAGAGACAGCAGCATAGAGAGAGAGAGCTAGAGCGCTGAGAGAGAGAGAGAGGCGGAATGAGAGCAGAGAGGAGGAGGAGTGAGAGAGCAGAAGCGTGTGTTCTTGGGGATCGGGGGTTGGGCTGTGAGGTACGGTCCGCTTGCGGCGGGTAGAGTGAGGGAGGATTAGGGGAGGTTTTTTTATCCTTTTTCACGAAATGTGTTAATCAGGTGCGCGTGTGTGTGGGGTGTGGGGTGCGTGTGAACGTGCGTGCGTGCGTGAGGGTGTGTCCGTAGTTCTCGTAGCGGTAACTTCTACCCAATGAGCCACGCTGAGATTTTAATGAATATAATATCCTGAACAAGAATTTGATACGATATTACCTCACACTGTACCCCTGATTACTTGACCCGAGAAAGGCGGGTACCTACCCGATTGTTTCCCGGTCCACAAAACTAGATGAGTGATGACATATGGTCGATGATGATGCTCCTTCGTCGGCTTCCAGCGCTGTGATCACTAATTGGTGCTTCTATCTACACAAAACTCTCGAATCAGTCACTGTATCGTTGTGTTGCTGTGCACTACGTTACTGTATCATGATCAACAAGCACCACCCAACAACACAATCACCACGGCCACGGTGGGTCGACCCAGCTGCGGGTCAGGGATTTTCGGTCGCCTTACGGCTGTCCTCCCACTATGCACCGGTGTGATCCACTAGCTCCACTTTTGATTTCTGTGCACAATCGCTAGCGGATATGACTATGCTATGAAGCACCCTGCTAGCTACACACTGCGAGAGGCAAAATACTATGATCTAGCATCAATAATCCTTCAATGTCCCCTGAAATTCGACGACTTTCCGCGGACCTCGCTAATCGCGTGGGGTCTCCACCGTCGCTACTGTGCTACTGTGCTACTGTTGTGTGTGTGTCGGTGGGTTGTGGTGGTGGTTGTGTGCTGGTGTGTGCTGTGTGTCGTGTGTGTTGTGGTGTGGGGGTGTGTGGTGTGGGTGTGATTATTTACCTAGTTGTATTCACTTAGTTGTGCTTGCGGAGGGGTTGAGAGCGTCTAGGCTCTTACGGCCTGCCTCTCAACTGTCATCCATCAGCGGAATTTTTTGTTCTTCAACATCGCCACACCCCCAGAAGGCAGCTCGTAGCAGCTGTCTACTCTCAGGTACCCATTTTAATGCTAAGTGAACAGGTGCATTCAGGGGTGTAAGGATCCTAGAAGGGCTGTTTCCCACCCTCGACGGGCCATCGAATCCTCGGGTCATTAGCACTACGACCCCCCGAGCGCTGTCCACTCAGGCCTGCGAGACCCCCCCTGTAACTTGTGATGAATAATGTGACATATGTATAACCACGAAGGAAAATGAAACAATAAATTACCTAAGGCACTTTTGTGTTAACCAGCTAAAAAAATAATGATCAAACTGGATTGGGCACTATTCTAGCATTGATCCAGGTTCTTGGATCTCTATGCCCTCTAATGGACCACTACCTCCCCCCCTCTCCTTCCCTCACCACCTATTCTCTCCCCCTCTACCTCTACCTCACTTCTCTCCCATGTGTTCCATTCTCTTCTTTAGCTAAATCCAGGCTTGACCACCAAAGCTTATAAGTTTTAAGCCAACGGCGTAATTGAGAGATGACTTTAAGGCCTCTTTGCATAGGCTTAATTTGTATTAGTCTTCAGCCTAGAGTCTGAAGCACGTAGTAGGGAGTCAGCAGTCTGGAGTCAGCTGTCTGGAGTCAGCTGTCTGGAGTCAGCTGTCTGGAGTCAGCTGTCTGGAGTCAGCTGTCTGGAGTCAGCTGTCTGGAGTCAGCTGTCTGGAGTCAGCTGTCTGGAGTCAGCTGTCTGGAGTCAGCTGTCTGGAGTCAGCAGTCTGGAGTCAGCTGTCTGGAGTCAGCTGTCTGGAGTCAGCAGCTTGGAGTCAGCAGTCTGGAGTCAGCAGCTTGGAGTCAGCAGTCTGGAGTCAGCAGCCTGGAGCCAGCTGTCTTGGAGTCAGCCGTCTGGAGTCAGCAGTCTGGAGTCAGCAATCTGGAGTCAGCTGTCTGGAGTCAGCTGTCTGGAGTCAGCAGCTTGGAGCCAGCAGTCTGGAGTCAGCAGCTTGGAGCCAGCAGTCTGGAGTCAGCAGCTTGGACCCAGCAGTCTGGAGGTCAAGCAGCTTGGAACCAGCAGTCTGGAGTCAGCAGCTTGGACCCAGCAGTCTGGAGTCAGCAGCTTGGAACCAGCAGTCAGGCGTCAGCAGCGTGGGAAACCAGCAGCCTGGGAGTCAGCAGCTTGGACGAGCGACAGAGCAGTCGG
Organism: Procambarus virginalis; assembly: GCA_020271785.1. Classification (NCBI taxonomy): domain Eukaryota; kingdom Metazoa; phylum Arthropoda; class Malacostraca; order Decapoda; family Cambaridae; genus Procambarus; species Procambarus virginalis. The sequence goes on along the minus strand of WNGS01167165.1, from coordinate 1,344 downwards.
ACGTCAGCAGCTTGGGACACAGCAGTCTGGCAGTCAGCAGCTTTGGAACCAGCAGATCAGGAACGAAGCAGAGCCCGCTGGGACAGCAGCGAAGCATATGATGTTCACTAGCACCTCAAGTTCCAGGGATCAGATGCACGATAGCCGTTTACGCCAACACACTTTACTAACCTCGTCCAAATCTTTCCTTCAATCTTGTGATGGCTTGTGTTTACATTTATTATTAACACATTTCACAAGCATTGAAAACTTTGCCAACCATTCAAGCTGTTGTTATTGTTAATAAACAGCCTCCTGGTGCTTCGGAGCTCAAGAACTGTTTAATTGTAAACAAGCCGCCAAGCACTAGGAACAGGGATTGGACAGGTTCGTAAGTGTTGGCGTAACTGCTTGTTGAATCTGGCCCCAGGTCTTGGCCAGATGGTGAACATGGTGAACATGGTGAACACGTAAACAGGACCCCGCACAACACGCACTCAAACCAAGCCGTTTGAATAACAGGGCAATAATGTATGAGCTTTGGGAATAATTATGTCATAGCTCCTACCCCATACCAGCACAACCAGCGCTTGCCACAACAACTCACTGGGTCACAAATGTTAGCAAGTGACTGGTACTTTTCTTAGGAGGGAATATTACCGCCTGGTAAGCCTCCATTGACAGATCGGTCCCGCTTCATGCAGGTCGGTGTTCAATACCCAACCGTCGGTCGGGTATTGAACTCGGTAATAAGTGGCTTGGGGGGGCACCATTCCTTCCCCCCCCGTCCCACCCCAAATCCTATCCTGACCCCTTCCCAGTTGCTATACAGTCGTAATGGCTTGGCGCTTTCTCCCTTTCGTTCAAGACATTCCGAACCCCCTCTTGAATTGTGCATAAATGCGCTGTGATGCAATCTGCCTGCACCAACAGCCTCTTATTATCAAGACAATCAGGAGGGTCTGCTCAGGGGACCGTCCACAAGGGAGCATTGATCCCTGGCGGCAGCACGCAGCAGCACCAGCGCTGAGGTGTTACAGGGAGAGTGATGGACGCGAATAAATGAAGAAAATAGAGGAGACATGAATCCAGATATACAATCCTCACGGGTATCCACAATAAAAGTGACAGAAATGTCTAAGTTAAGCAGCCATGTAACGAGGACACATATGGAGGCCACATACTGGGATGTGCCACATGGCTGTGAGGCTACATACTGGTATGTGGCACATGGCTGAGAGGCCACATACTGGTATGTGCCACATGGCTGTGAGGCCACATACTGGTATGTGCCACATGGCTGTGAGGCCACATACTGGTATGTGCCACACGGCTGTGAGGCCACATACTGGTATGTGCCACACG